>BSUD01000006.1:100468137-100531172 GCA_033239045.1 Fagopyrum esculentum | reverse complement strand
GGTTTTAAAAAAAAAATTTTTTTTTTTTTTTTTTTTTTTGACCTCGACCGGGGAGATTCTGGCGAAACGAGGCATTTCACCTCGGTTGAACCAAGAACATCTCGACCGAGGTGGGTTAACTGAGAGTTTTCGAAAACGATTTTGTGTTACTTATCTGGATATGATCTCAGTGAAGATTTTGTTTACCTACTGGTTTTAAATTCTTTATGTGTTTGAAAGGTTTTATAATATGTTTAAGTTGCTAAATGCTTTGTTTGAAATTATTGGCATGTTTAATACTTTGTTTTTATCCAAATTATATTGAATTTGAAGGTTGACACCGCAGGTTAAGTTCTCTCACTTTCTTCTTGGAAAGACCAAGGCAATTCATTTCTTCTTCTTCTTCTTCTTGATCATGCTTAGCCCCTCATATACATTTTGCCTCCCTTTACCTATCCGGGAATTTGGAAGCAAGCGAAGTGGTGAAAGCAAGTTAAAGTTGAGAAGTGGCTGAAAGTGAAAGTGTTAGAAGGCAATAATAGGTTTGGGGAAGTCAATCATGAAGATGAGTAACTCGGCACCATTCACATAGCCGGGTGTTTGTGTCTTGCCAAAGTCGGATTGAGCGATATTCCTAACGGGTCATGGTATGTGCATCAAGGGTTTGATGCATCTCAAGAAATTGATGATTGCTGATTTCCTAGGCTTCGGTTATTGTGCACCTCTGTCCATGCATCCCAAAAAGTAAAGTAAAAGAAAAAGTGCAAAATAAGCAAAGCTTATTGGTGGAAGATGTTGCAAGTCAAAGTGAAAGTGAAGTTCATCCTTTTCCCGGATTCTAGCACCACATTACCTTACACACATCCCTACCCTACACGTTTCTTGACCTTTTCTTTTGGGAAGCCCTTGAGACCTTGAGCTTGTTGATTGACTTAGCGGTTCAAATTGGATTATACATGATTAATTTTGATAATTATGATTTATTATGCATTCTATGATTTTATGCAAAGATGAACAACTTTCTTATATTTATAAAATGTTTTGAGCATATTGAGTTTTTAAATTCCAGGAAGTACTCTCTTAGAGTGATCTATGATAGTTGCACACCATAAAATGTTTTTGAAAGACTTTTTCATTGATTTTCTTGACTTATAATCCATTCTATCTTATCTTTTATATAAGGAACTTGCTTGGGGACAAGCAAGGGCTAAGTATGGGGTATTTTGATAGCATGAATTATAGTCTATATTTTGGGGTTTGTTTGGACGTTTTATCTTTCATAATCTGCATGTTTGTATGTACATTATGTGATTTTACTACCATTTCATCTACCTTTGCGAGAATCGAGGTCTACACCTAGTTTCGTTGTAATTGCAGGTAATATGGTACGTTTTGCATCAAAAAGGAGCAAAAGGAGTCATGAGTCATTTGGAGCTACATCCAGGAAGCATAGCCATGAATTAAGGATTTACTTTGGACCAGTTTTGAGAGATTCTACATTCAGTTGTGAGTCACCTCGGTTGACCAGAGATTCATCTCGACCGAGGTAATCCAGAGACGCCGACTCGACCGAGGCGAACACCTAGGACGCGGCGAGAATATTTTATTCTTGGATGAGATCTTTTAAAATTGGAAAGTGATCTTATATTTTTGGGCTTGGCTTCTGGAAGGAAGGAGATATGCAGAATCATATATTTTACCTATATTTATGGGATAATATCTTTCTAAGATTTCTTATCTTTGGAGGGTTATTTTTCCTATAAAAAGGGTTGGATTTTCCACAAATTGATGATCCGCATACAGTTGGAAACATCCCGCAAACATCCGCTATCAGCGCAGCAGCCGCATACTCCAATTTGGGAGAGAGTTGAAGAACCTTTTTGAAGGTTGAAGGAAGATTGAAGTCCATAGCTTTTATAGCTTTTATTGAAGGGTTTTGTAAGATTGTCTTCAATTCCCTCAATTGTTGTCTTGTCTTGTTGGATTATTATCCAAGGAACGCTTTTGTGTGATATTTGATTCAGTTATTGAAGTCTTTTCATTAAATTCTTCTTTGTTCAAATATTCACCTTCTTCCCTTATATTTAATACTTTCATAATGATGATGAGTGGCTAATTTCCTTGTGTGATTCTAGGGTGATTGGCTGAAGGTTGTGGGAAAAACAATGATAGAATAGTCTTAGATTCCAGTAGGATCCTGAAAGTTCGAGTCTTTAACCTTAACCCTAAGCATCTCGTTCGGTTGATGAACATCTCGGCCGGGGTGGAACTCTTCTGACCGAGGTGACTTATCCGACCTTAAACTGAGAGTTAAGTGTTAGAGTTTGCTAAATCCTATTCTTATTACACCTTTCTGGTTCAAAGCAAGCTTAGGATGAGACTTACCCGGTAATTCCTTAGTTTGTGTACCAACGATCATAAGTGTAGGTAATAAAGGTTTATCCTTTATTGGGGTTTGAGTGTGCTTCCATCCCATCTTTGTGAGTTAGCCTGAGACTTACCCGGTAAAGGTTAATTCTATTCCCTTAGATGGTGTGTTAGTTTGAGGTTATAGTTCTTTATCTTGATTCCTTGAGACTTACCCGGTAATAGGAGTTACGGTTTAGGATTAGTGTGTAGTAAGACTTACCCGGTGATCTACTCCATTTTAGAAACACCTTCCCCACGCAAAAATCTCAGCTTTGTCCGCTTATCTATAGATCTTGAGTTGGAACCACAACTAGATGCTTTAATCCCTAGAATTGCATGTTTGCTTTATTTGACATCTTATTCATCTTTGATTGTGTTAATTACTCTTGTGGTTAGCATTGACATTAGCATACCGTGTTGACTCTGTTTCACCGAGTCCCTGTGATCGACCCCTGGAATTTTCTTGCTTTTACTACGATTGACCCGTACACTGCGGGTTCGCATCCTTGTTTTAAGCTTAAGTCTAGGGTTATAAATTTAAAGCTTGCACACACCGTTTGGAGCGAACAAGTTTTTGGCGCCGTTGCCGGGGACTTGGTTTAGACCGAGCCGGTTTCGGTTTGCTTTCGGGGCTATTGCCCCTGTTGCTACTAACTACTCTTTCTATGAGTTTTGTAGTTTTCAGGATTTCCGATGACTACATTTGATCCAGCCTGGATAGCAAGACAAAGTGCTAGGGCGGACCATTATGAATACTTGGAGGAGAAGTACTCCTTCTATTGGTTCAACAATGAATGGGAAAGAGAAGAGGCCATTCAACACGAACTTGCGATATGGGATGAGAAGAATGTCCCTAAAAACATTTATGAGCAACCTTTCGAAGACTCTCTCGAATCAAGATTGGAGAAGTTGATGAAGAAGGTGGAGGAGCTCAAGGAAAGCACCATATCCTATGCTAAGCCGGAAGAGGAGCATAAGGAAGTGTTACACTTTCCAAGCATTCCTCTGGTCGGACCGGAAGCTTCTCCTGAAGTTTTTGTGGAAGAGGAGGATGTGGAGGATCCCGATCCGACTGTTGAGACCTCGGCCGAGGTGGAAGAGATCTCGACCGAGATGGAAGAAGAATCTGCAAAACCAGAAGTGGAAGATGCAGCGAACCCTGACCAAATTACTGAGACTGTGGTCAAGGTGGAGGAAAGGCCAGCTGAGCTGGGAGAGATTTCGTGTGTGGACTATCAACCCAACATGAAACTCGTCTCAAACTTTGGAGAACTTTACAAGGTACATTCTCCTACTTTATTTGAACTCCCTATTAAAGTTTCTGAATTTTTCAGGAATGCACCGGAAAGTTGGAGGTCTCTTCCGAAAGAACCTCCTAAAATCAAGATGAAGTCTTCCTTGAAATTGTTGGAAGAAGAAGCTCCTTGGATTATAAGGAGTGGAGTTTGCAAACACTACACCGCTAAGTCGATGAAGTATCTCTTGTTCAAGTATGGGGTCCCTCGCATGCTCAGGACCCTGTACCATCCCCAAGCTATAGATGGGGAAGCTGCTATGATTCTCGAGAAACTATTTTCTCGATCAAGGAAAGGATGGGACGCAAGGCTAGATTATGTCCCATTGAAGTGCAGGAAGTCTAGAAGGATTCCGGTGAGAATCAAACCGTACAAGCTTGTACGTGGGAGATCTTACCATTTGCCGGTGAAATTAGGAACCGGAACCTCTTTGGAAGAATTTTATGATGGATGTGATGAGCACTCCATGGTGTTCAAGGTACATTGAGTAATTCTATGGAGAAGGGTCCAGCTAGCGACCTTAAATCAAGCGCTTCTTGGGAGGCAACCCAAGGTATTGCTCTTCTTTCCCGTTTTCTAGTCTAGCTTAGATAGTTTTTGTTTTTGCTTTCCTCTAGACAACAACCAGGTATTCCAAAAGGAAGGATCACAGTTCAGGAGCTACACTGGAAGAACAAAATTTCGAGAAGTTTAGAAAACGAGCTTTATTGATATACATCTCGGGTACTGTCAGAACGCCTCGACCGAGATGTGCTTCGCCAACCGAGATGGTCTTATCTAGGAGCTGTTTCTTACTTCTTCATGCAGTTCAGCTCTTTTCGGTGAGTTCTCCTGTTTTAGACTTTTATTATACCCACTGGGACAGTGTGTCTCAAGTATGGGGTGTTCAATGATGTATTATTCGACTTATGATGTATCGGATATTTTCATATTTATGCTTCATTTGCCTTTATATGATTATCTAATATTACATGCATACCTATAGATTATTTGATTGAGAAAAACGTCGAAACCGAAAAAAAAAAAATGGATTTAAAAAAATTTTTGACCTCGACCGGGGAGATTCTGGCGAAACGAGGCATTTCACCTCGGTTGAACCAAGAACATCTCGACCGAGGTGGGTTAACTGAGAGTTTTCGAAAACGATTTTGTGTTACTTATCTGGATATGATCTCAGTGAAGATTTTGTTTACCTACTGGTTTTAAATTCTTTATGTGTTTGAAAGGTTTTATAATATGTTTAAGTTGCTAAATGCTTTGTTTGAAATTATTGGCATGTTTAATACTTTGTTTTTATCCAAATTATATTGAATTTGAAGGTTGACACCGCAGGTTAAGTTCTCTCACTTTCTTCTTGGAAAGACCAAGGCAATTCATTTCTTCTTCTTCTTCTTCTTGATCATGCTTAGCCCCTCATATACATTTTGCCTCCCTTTACCTATCCGGGAATTTGGAAGCAAGCGAAGTGGTGAAAGCAAGTTAAAGTTGAGAAGTGGCTGAAAGTGAAAGTGTTAGAAGGCAATAATAGGTTTGGGGAAGTCAATCATGAAGATGAGTAACTCGGCACCATTCACATAGCCGGGTGTTTGTGTCTTGCCAAAGTCGGATTGAGCGATATTCCTAACGGGTCATGGTATGTGCATCAAGGGTTTGATGCATCTCAAGAAATTGATGATTGCTGATTTCCTAGGCTTCGGTTATTGTGCACCTCTGTCCATGCATCCCAAAAAGTAAAGTAAAAGAAAAAGTGCAAAATAAGCAAAGCTTATTGGTGGAAGATGTTGCAAGTCAAAGTGAAAGTGAAGTTCATCCTTTTCCCGGATTCTAGCACCACATTACCTTACACACATCCCTACCCTACACGTTTCTTGACCTTTTCTTTTGGGAAGCCCTTGAGACCTTGAGCTTGTTGATTGACTTAGCGGTTCAAATTGGATTATACATGATTAATTTTGATAATTATGATTTATTATGCATTCTATGATTTTATGCAAAGATGAACAACTTTCTTATATTTATAAAATGTTTTGAGCATATTGAGTTTTTAAATTCCAGGAAGTACTCTCTTAGAGTGATCTATGATAGTTGCACACCATAAAATGTTTTTGAAAGACTTTTTCATTGATTTTCTTGACTTATAATCCATTCTATCTTATCTTTTATATAAGGAACTTGCTTGGGGACAAGCAAGGGCTAAGTATGGGGTATTTTGATAGCATGAATTATAGTCTATATTTTGGGGTTTGTTTGGACGTTTTATCTTTCATAATCTGCATGTTTGTATGTACATTATGTGATTTTACTACCATTTCATCTACCTTTGCGAGAATCGAGGTCTACACCTAGTTTCGTTGTAATTGCAGGTAATATGGTACGTTTTGCATCAAAAAGGAGCAAAAGGAGTCATGAGTCATTTGGAGCTACATCCAGGAAGCATAGCCATGAATTAAGGATTTACTTTGGACCAGTTTTGAGAGATTCTACATTCAGTTGTGAGTCACCTCGGTTGACCAGAGATTCATCTCGACCGAGGTAATCCAGAGACGCCGACTCGACCGAGGCGAACACCTAGGACGCGGCGAGAATATTTTATTCTTGGCTGAGATCTTTTAAAATTGGAAAGTGATCTTATATTTTTGGGCTTGGCTTCTGGAAGGAAGGAGATATGCAGAATCATATATTTTACCTATATTTATGGGATAATATCTTTCTAAGATTTCTTATCTTTGGAGGGTTATTTTTCCTATAAAAAGGGTTGGATTTTCCACAAATCCAAGACCCGCTATACCGTCAATCAGGGTTTACACAGCCGCATACTCCAATTTGGGAGAGAGTTGAAGAACCTTTTTGAAGGTTGAAGGAAGATTGAAGTCCATAGCTTTTATAGCTTTTATTGAAGGGTTTTGTAAGATTGTCTTCAATTCCCTCAATTGTTGTCTTGTCTTTTTGGATTACTATCCAAGGAACGCTTTTGTGTGATATTTGATTCAGTTATTGAAGTCTTTTCATTAAATTCTTCTTTGTTCAAATATTCACCTTCTTCCCTTACATTTAATACTTTCACAATGATGATGAGTGGCTAATTTCCTTGTGTGATTCTAGGGTGATTGGCTGAAGGTTGTGGGAAAAACAATGATAGAATAATCTTAGATTCCAGTAGGATCCTGAAAGTTCGAGTCTTTAACCTTAACCCTAAGCATCTCGTTCAGTCGATGAACATTTCGGCCGAGGTGGAAACTGGCTGACCGAGGTGACTTATCTGATCCATAACTGAGAGTTAAGTGTTAGAGTTTGCTAAATCCTATTCTTATTACACCTTTCTGGTTCAAAGCAAGCTTAGGATGAGACTTACCCGGTAATTCCTTAGTTTGTGTACCAACGATCATAAGTGTAGGTAATAAAGGTTTATCCTTTATTGGGGTTTGAGTGTGCTTCCATCCCATCTTTGTGAGTTAGCCTGAGACTTACCCGGTAAAGGTTGATTCTATTCCCTTAGATGGTGTGTTAGTTTGAGGTTATAGTTCTTTATCTTGATTCCTTGAGACTTACCCGGTAATAGGAGTTACGGTTTAGGATTAGTGTGTAGTGAGACTTACCCGGTGATCTACTCCATTTTAGAAACACCTTCCCCACGCAAAAATCTCAGCTTTGTCCGCTTATCTATAGATCTTGAGTTGGAACCACAACTAGATGCTTTAATCCCTAGAATTGCATGTTTGCTTTATTTGACATCTTATTCATCTTTGATTGTGTTAATTACTCTTGTGGTTAGCATTGACATTAGCATACCGTGTTGACTCTGTTTCACCGAGTCCCTGTGATCGACCCCTGGAATTTTCTTGCTTTTACTACGATTGACCCGTACACTGCGGGTTCGCATCCTTGTTTTAAGCTTAAGTCTAGGGTTATAAATTTAAAGCTTGCACACACCGTTTGGAGCGAACATCATCCTAGGCTTGCATTGAACCAGGAAAGGTATAACACGGATAAGATTTGGCAAACTTAAACTCTTAACTCAGATAGGGTTCAGGAGAGGTTCACCTCGCTCAATTATATTTCATCCCGGCCGAGATGTTCAATGACTAACCGAGGTGTTCTACGGTTAAGGTAAAGACTCAAGCTTTTAGGGTCCTGTTGGGATTAAGATTATTCTATCATCGTCTATCCCACAACTTTCAGCCAATCACCCTAGAATTGCATAAGAAACTTAGCTAATAATCATCATGATAACAATAATCAAATTAATATGAAATGAATCAATATTCAAACAAGAAAACCTTAAAACAAAGGTCTCAATAACTGAATGAATCAAGTAACAAATCAGTGTTCCTCAAGTCACGAATCAGAAAAGACAACAAACCAAAAGCAATCTAAGAAGATCTTACAAACTCCTTCAAAAGCCAACTCCAACTATGATTCTTTCCTTCCTTGAACTTCAACCTTCAAAACTTCCTTCAACTCTTCCTTCAAAATTCCAAAAAACCCTTTATTGCTGGAAGCCCTAAGCATGATTGAATTTGTGAAAAATCCAACCATTTTTATAGGATAATTATTTTTCAAAGATAATAATATCTTAAAAGATAATTTCCTAGAAAACATATCCATATCTCTAAAAAAAAATCAGCCAAATATAATATCTTCCTTCCAGAAATCCATCCAAAAATATAAGATATCATCTTCCAAAAATAAAAGATCTCAGCCAAAAATAAAGATCTCGCCGGCGGCAGGGTGTTCTCCTCGGTCAGGACGCTCCTTAAGATCACCTCGGTCGAGGTGGTACTATAGCTGACCGAGGTGAATCTTAACTGAATGTGAATCATCTCGAATCTGGTCCAAAATCAATCTTCTAAATTATTTCCATGCTTCCTGAGATCTTCTCAAAGCTCCAGAATGTAGCTCCAATGACTCCTTAGCTCTCTTAGCTCCATTTTAGTCCAAAACGTGCCATTTTACCTCCAATTACAACGAAACTAGGTGTAAACCTCGATTCCCGCAAAGGTAGACAAAACAACAATATAATCGCAGAATATACATCCATACATGCAAATTTATGAAGATAAAACGTCTAACCAATCCTAAAATATAGACTATAATACATGCTATCAAAATACCCCATACTTGTCCCTTACTTGTCCCCAAGCAAGTTCCAAATCTTAAGTACAAGATAAAATGGATTATAAGTCAGAAAAATCAATGAAAAACATTTCAAAACATTTTGGTGGTGTGCTCCACTCATAGATCACTCTAAGAGAATGCTTCATGGCAAATAAAATCAAGTGATGGTAAAAACATTTTTATAAATATAAGAAAGTTGTTCATCTTTGTATAAAATCATAGAATGCATAATAAATCATATTTATCGAAATTAATCATGTATAATCCAGTTTAAACCACCAAGTCAATCAACAAGCTCGAGATCTCAAGGGCTTCCAAAAAGAGGTCAAGAAACATTTCAGGGTGGGATGTATATAGGATATGCGGTGCTAGAATCCGGGAAAAGGATCTCACTTCACTTTCGTTGAATCACAACATCTTCCACCAATAAGCTTTGCTTATTTTACTTTACTTTACTTTTTGGGATGCATGGAAAGAGGTGCACAATAACCGAAGCCTAGGAGATCAGCAATCATCAATTTCTCAAGATGCCTCAAACCCTTGATGCACATACCATGACCCGTTAGGAATATCGCTCAATCCGACTTTGGCAAGACACAAACACCCGGCTATGTGAATGGTGCCGAGTTACTCATCATCATGATTGGCTTTCCCAAACCTAATTGTTTCTTTCTAACACTTTCAGCCAACATCTCAACTTCACTTTTACTTGCTTTTCTTTGCTTGCTTCCAAATTCCCGGATATGTAAAGGGAGGCAAATATGTATATGAGGGGCTAAAGCATGATCAAGAAGAAGAAGAGAAGAGAATGAATTGCCTTAGTCATCCCAGGAAGAATGTGACAGAACTCATCATGTGGTGTCAACCTTCAAATCTAACATAATTTTGATAAAAACAAAGTATTAAACATGCTAAAATTTTAAACAAAGCATTTTGCAACTTAAACATATCATAAAACCTTTCGAGCATATAAAGATTTCAAAACCAATCTACAAACAATATCATTATTGTGGTCATATCCAAAGAAGAAGCACAAAACGTTTCGAAAACTCTCAGTTAAGAACCCACCTCGGTCGAGGTGTTCTGGAGTCATCCGAGGTGGTCAACCTCGATCGGCCATGAACATCCCGGTCGAGGTCATAAATTTTTTTTCAAACCAGTTTTCGACGTTTTTCTCAAACAAAAACCTGTATGTATGCATGTAATGGCAGATGAACACATAGAGCATAAATAAGACTAATATCCAAGAGTCATACAAGCCAACACATAAGTCAAACAAATACATCCAAATACCCCATACTTGGGACACATTGTTCCAATGGGTCAAATATAAGTCTAGGAAACAGAAAACTCACCGGACCTAGCTGAACTGCATAATAAATAAAGAAAGAGAATCCATACAGCTCTAATCCTCGTCAGCCGGCGGTGGTGGTGGATGTGGAATGTAAGGATGTTGGGTAGGATCAAATGGGTAGCCCATCATCTGCTGGAACTGAATCTCCATCATGCGACGCTAGAAATGATGGCTCTCCCCTATTTGATGCATCCATCCATTAGTGTATCTACGCTCATCATCAAAGCGCCGGGATATGTGTACCGTCATAGTTGCATAAGAATCAATCATCTGCTCAGCAGCTCATCAATCCGTCGATGAGCCTCTGAATCTCTGCATTTGCGGGATCTGCGCCGAGGTGTTAGTGGTGGTGTTGTTGTCTCCTCCTCCGTCGCCTCATCGTCTAGATCGACAATAGGAACACTAGGGCCGCCGTTATCAGTACCGGTCTCCATAGCAGCTCCTCCAACATACTTCTCATCCTCATCAACAACAGCATCTCTGACATCCTGCATGTAAGGAAACCAGGCAGCGGACCAATATTGTCGGTCAAAAACGGAGAACTAAGATGACCACAAAATGCCCTATGGAGCTGTCGTCTCCCATGGCATGGCGACGTAAGGCGTGCTAAGACCATGAGGAACGAGAATACACCTAGCGATAATCTCTTACAATCCCAGCGGCTATGCAGCCGCGGCAAATGTACACGTAGACTGATCCAGACCCATGGCAGTAGCAATGTGGGTCACCAAGCCTCCACAACAAATATCTCCCTTAGACTTGCCCTTAATCTTATGCAAGTCCTCCGCTAACATCCTAGCAAAATCAAGAACTCCCCCCTGTGACCATGCAAAACAAACTCAAAAGCTCCCCCTATCGGACCTTCTGGGGCGTCTCAATACGCGCCAGAAGTGTCTCACTAAATATCCTTTGAGCTAGGTGGAAGGCCAAATGGAATATGATGCGCTCCTGGGAACCTCCGGGTCTCCACATATCACTGTGCTCAACCGTGTGGGCTATCTCACCGCAGAAATCTCGAGCTACGGCTCAGGAAGTAAAGTCAGAAACTGTGGGGGTAGGGAAGCCGAAAATCTCCCTAAACTGGTCCATGGGCACGATATAGTTCCGGTTCAGCAACCGGTACTTGATACTACTGCGCTCCGGCACGTAAGTGACGGAACTTACAAACTCAATAGTCGGCTCTAAGTAATCTAGCGCTCTAACCTCCATGAACTCCTCCAGTCCTACCATAGAGATCAACTTCCTCAAGTCCTCCGCCACATTGAGGCACTCGAAGGCAGCTACGTCAAGAAAGCACGGGGCAACGATAGGACGCCCGCATATACGGTCATATTCAGCCTGGTGTCGCTCGTGGATCACCGGAATCGAATACTGTGAAGAAGAAGGAGAGGAACTACCAAGTCTGTCTCTCAAGACCAGCTGACGATCAGATCTGCTACTCATAATTTTTTTGACAAGTCACCCTGGTTGCCTGAAGAACACCTCGGCCGAGACACAGCCGACCAAACCGAGGCGAAGGGCTGTTCGTTCGCAACTCTCAAATTTCTAAGTTATTTTTCCCTAAATCACTACCAAAGGCTTCCTAAGGGGTACTTATATCCTTTTCAACAATAGATAGTGGCAACCAAACCCATATTGTGCTAAATCAGTAGAAGAAGAAGAGTTAGGGTTTTCGAACGAAATACCCAAATTATGCAGAATTGGAGCGTTTTCCTTGTTGTTTGATGCTTGAAAACCGATCCTCTTGCTTCCTCCGGTGTAATCGAGCCAAAAATCGTGGAAAATGAGCAAGATTTGAAGATTTGAGGCTAGGGCACCGCTGCGGTCGAGGTTAGGTTGTTGGGAGGGAAAGTGGAGAGAGAGAAAACCGCCTCACCTTTTATACCCCTCGTTGAATTTGATTTCACCTCGGTTGAGGTGGTCCCGAGCGGACCGAGGTGTCTGACTGGATGTCAGACCTAGTCGCCTCGGTTGCCTTAAGAACATTTCGGTCGAGGTGCTGTGACAACAACCGAGATGTGTCTCAGTCAAGCTTCGTCTTCTTAATTTCTCGAACTTGTGTCCTTCCAGTGTAGCTTCTAAGTTGTAATCCTTCCTTAGAATGTACATGGTTTCAGTCTAGAGGACGCCAAAAACAAAGCAAAGCAAACTGTCTAAAACTAAGCTAGAAAAAGGGAAAAAAAGCAATACCTTTGGTTGCCTCCCAAGCAGCGCTTGATTTAAGGTCGCTAGCTGGACCGTACATCATCCTCAAACATGTTGGAAGGTGTCCTCACCCCATACTTCACCTTTATCATGGGGTGAGACAAAGAAGTCTATCGCGTTCCAATAAATGCAATTGCTCATCGGGAAATGAATCATGTATGGGTAGATCATTCTTCTCGAGAGAGGAAGGAGGTAGCCGGCTGAGGTGATCCGCAACAGAATTCTCGGATCCCTTCTTATTGCGGATCTCTAGATCAAAATCTTAAAGCAAGAGAATCCAACAAATAAGACGCGGCTTCACATCTTTCTTAGCGAGCAAGTAACGAATAGCTGCATGGTCAGTGTAAACAATAACTTTTGCTCCCACTAAGTAAGAGCGAAACTTCTCAAAAGCATATACAACCGCCAAGAGCTCCTTTTCGGTGGTGGCGTAGTTCAGTTGAGCTTCATCTAGAGTCTTGCTAGCATAGTAAATGGAGTTGGTCCAACCATCCTTCTTTTGTCCAAGTACCGCTCCTACCGCCACATCACTAGCATCACACATGATTTCAAAGGGCAAGGTCCAATCGGGAGGTTGAATGATGGGAGCGGTGATCAACGCTTCCTTTATCCTGTAAAAAGCATCAAGGCATCCCTGCGAAAACTCAAAAACAACATCCGTATTCAAAAGATTAGTGAGCGGTTTAGAGGTTTTTGAGAAATCCTTGATGAACCTCCTATAGAAACCTGCATGCCCGAGAAAACTCCACACACCCTTAATAGAACAAGGGAGAGGAAGTTTCTCAATAGTCTTGATCTTAGCTCGATCGACCTCAATACCTCGGTTGGAAACGAGGTGTCCTAGAACAATTCCTTCGCTAACCATAAAGTGACACTTCTTCCAATTTAGAACAAGATTAGTGTCTTCACAACGTTGTAGCACTAGAGAAAGGTTAGCCAAACAATTATCAAAAGAAGAACCATATACCGAAAAGTCATCCATGAATACCTCCATGATCTCCTCAATGTACTCGGGAAAGATAGCCATCATACAACGCTGGAAGGTAGCGGGTGCGTTACACAATCCGAATGGCATCTTCCTATAAGAGAATGTCCCCCATGGACAAGTGAAAGTGGTCTTCTCTTGATCATCCGGATGGATAGGAATCCGAAAGAAGCCACTATAACCATCTAGATAGCAAAAATGGGATTGTTGAGCTAACCGTTCAAGCATTTGATCGATAAAGGGAAGCGGGAAGTGGTCCTTCCGAGTGGCCACGATCAGCTTCCTATAATCGATACACATCCTCCAGCCCGTAACGGTCCTAGTTGGAATCAACTCGTTGTTCTCATTCGTCACAACGGTCATCCCTCCTTTCTTTGAAACTACATGCACCGGGCTCACCCACTTGCTATCCGATATGGGAAATATGATACCTGCATCCAACAACTTAAGAATCTCCTTCTTCACAACCTCTTTCATGATGGGATTTAACCGTCTTTGAGATTCCCGTGAAGTCTTATGATCGTCTTCCATTAGTATCTTATGCATGCAAAAAGAAGGCTTAATACCAACAAGATCATCAATAGTATAACCCAAAGCCTTTCGATGTTTCTTCAGAACATGCATCAGTTTAGACAATTCAGTTTCAGAAAGGGAAGCACTATCGATAACGGGATAAGTAGAATCTGGTCCAAGGAAAGCATACCTCAAGTGACTCGGAAGTGGTTTAAGCTCCACAATTGGGGGTGCTCTCTGAGGTGGATCTGTTCGTCCTCCTTCCAGTGAAGTGGATTTAGATCAAAGAACTAGACTTTCAGAAGTCTCAGTTGACATCATCTCACTAGCGACATCGGTTGAGTCCCAAGGTTGTTGACCGAAATGTTCTTCAGATAAGAACACCTCGCTTGGTTCAGAAAGTGCCTCAGTCGAGGTTCTGGAACTAAGACCGAAACCTAAATTGCTTTTCTTCTCCTGGATTATTTTCTCAATCTTAGCTCCTGGATCTGCTTCCAATGCTTTTAAGCTCCGTATATCTGCATCACAAGAGACATCTATACCTTCCTCCATTATACTAAAACTAAGAAATTTTTCAAGAGGATCTTTAATAATGAAAGAGCTCACCAATTCTCTTGATTATTCTTCATCATAGATATTGAAGATACCATCCTCCAACGGCTCTTCCTTCATTGCAGCGAGCAATGCAAACTCCACATAATCACTGCCAATGTTGAATTTCAACTTGGCATTCTTACAATCCACATTGCAACCCGAAGTTGCTAGAAATGGTCTCCCGAGAATGATAGGAACAGGATAATATGCGGGAATGTCAAGTACATCAAAGCCTATAGGTAAGTAGAAATTACCTAACTTGATGGGAACGTCTTCCAAAATGCCCACGGGATGGGTAATGGAGCGATCCACCATGTATAGCGTCATCTTCACCGGCTTGGGATCTCCAAGGCCGACTTTCTCACATAGCTCAAGCGGGATGATACTCATGTTGGCTCCTAAATCACACAATGCATCATAAGTTACATCCCCAACTTGAATGGGAATGCAAAATGAACCGGGATCTCTTAATTTGTGTGGCATCTTCTCCTTCATGAATTGAATAAGCTCCGAAGACTTAGATGTCATCCTAACTTCCCCAAATTCTTCCAGCTTCCTCTTCCTCGATAGAATCTCTTTTAGAAACTTCCCATAGGCGGGCATCCCTGGAATGGCATCAAGGAAAGGGATATTAATGTGTAGTTTATTCATAAGGTCTAGAAACTTACCAAAATGTTTGTCTAGATGTGCCCTTGCCCTTGACTGAGGGAATGGAAGTGGTGGTTTGTATACAGGAGGTGGACCATAAACTTCAGATTTATCTTTCGCTTTCTGGGACCCCACCTCGGTTGGCACCTCGACCAAAGTGTTCGTCTGGTCATGGCTTGACCGAGGTACTGGATCTGCAGTTTTCAGTCCACTTCGTGTCGTTATTGCCATAATCTGTCTCTTAGGGTTGCTCTTTGTTCTTGCTGGGAGCTTCCCTGGATCTCTTGGCGATTTATTCTCCTTGTTAAAGAATTGTTTCTCTAAGGCTTTTTGTGCCTTTGAAAATGAATTCATTGATGTCTTCATAGCGTTGAGCTTGATCAAAATTGCCTCCAGCACAACATCCTTCTTTTCTGGTTGAGATGAACTCGATCCAGGCTCCAGACTTCTCAATGGAGTAGAAGAAGAAGAGGGGGGTTAAAAGCATTATTAGCATGAGAATGAGGGTTACCGGGATTTTGTTGATTAGATCTCCAATTGTTGTTGTTGGAGTTTCTATTGTTGTTGTAATTGTTGTTCCGTGGCCCTTGATAGTTGTTTCTTCCTTGATATCCTCCATCTTGCTCCTTCTTCGTTTGAGCTACTAAAAGCTCCTTCAATGCTTTTACCTCATTGCTAAGCGAGGTGAGTTGAGCTCCATTTGATGATGTGTTGTGGAAGCTAAATCTCCTTCCTCCATTTTCAGTTCCTTGATGGGAGTACTTCTCAATGTGTAAAACTTGCTTTTCAATGAAACCCCAAGCTTCATCTATCGGCATATCCATGAATGTGCCGACTAAAAGTAGTTGGAGATTGAATTGAGTCGCTTCATCCAAACCCTTGAAGTAAATTCTAGCAACTCGATCTTTGGAATCCCATGATGTGGGCAATGCAGTAGAAGATTCTTGAATCTCTCCCATGACTTGGACAAACTCTCCTTGTCCTTCATAATAAAAGCATTGATCTTTCCCCTCAATTCAGCGGTCTTAGAGGAAGGAAAAACTTAGTTAGAAACTCCGTCGTCATCTCTTCCCAAGTGTTGATTTTTGGCCGGAAGAGATTGATACCAAGCAAGCGCCTTGTCTTTCAAAGAGAAATAGAAAGGCCTCAACTTGTAGTTGTTATTCTCCACTCTTGAAGGTCTCAAAGTCTCCATCAGAATCTCATAGTTTTGCAAATGCTGATGTGGAGGCTCTCTCCAAACCTCCAAATTGACATTGTCGAATCATGGTTAGAATTTGCGGTCGAAGTTCATAATCATGCTCAGCTGGATCACCTAGGTTTACTCCTGGATGCCTGACCTGCTGATTGGGGTCCATCCTCTGTCCTAGGGTTTGTGGAACTCCAGCAAAAAGAACATCTCGGATAGGCATCCGAGGTGGTAAGTGTACCTCGTCCGGGGCAACATGAATTGGATCTTGCATCGGTCGAGGATCTGGGATCGGTCGAGGCAGAAACTAGGCCCTTAGAGCGGCCATATCTGCTTCAATTCCTTCTGTTCTTGCGCGAGTCTCTTCTCTCTCGCGCGGCAGTTCTTCTCTATTGAGGTGTAGTTGTTCCAATGCCTCCTTCAATTCGGCTTCAAGATTGCGATTGTCTTGATTGGCCATCTTAGCTTCTTTCAATCTTCTCTTATAGGTCTTTTATGGTTCGGGATCGTAAGGAACGATTTCCTTTCCAGCACGAGTTCTTCGCATAAACCTAAGAAAAGATCCTGCAAAAACACTCAAGCAGAGTAGTCAAAAGCAACAAGGGTAATAGCCGCGAAAGACTACCGACACCGGCTTGGTCTAGACCAAGTCTCCGGCAACGGCGCCAAAAACTTGTTCGCTCCAAAAGGTGTGTGCAGCCTTTAAACTTTATAACCCAAAAAGTATGCTTGAACAATATGCGAACCCGTAGTGTACGGATCAATTGTAATAAAAGCAAGAATTCCACGGATCGAACACAAGGACTATGGTGAAACAAAGCACGGAATCAGGTTGTCAAATATTCCTAATAACTACGAATTAAAGCAATCAAAGATGATATAAAGTCAGATAAAGGGAATGCGGATTCTAGGGATTAAAACATCCAGTTGTGGTTCCGACTCAAGATCTTAAAGGATAACGCGGACAAAGTTGGGGTTTGCAAAGGGAAGGTGTTTCTAAGGTGGGAATAGATCACCGGATAAGTCTCACTACTCACTATTCCAAACCAAAGCTCCTATTACCTGGTAAGTCTCAAGGTACTAAGGATATGAACTATATTCTCAAACCAACACACCACGCAAGGGAATAGAATCAACCTTTACCTGGTAAGTCTCTGACTAATTCTCAAAGATGGAATGAAGGCACACTCAAACCCTAATAAAGGATAAACCTTTATTACGTATCACTCATGATCTTGGGTAAACAAACAAAAGAATCACCGGGTAAGTCTCATCCTACGCTTGCATTGAACCAGGAAAGGTATAACAAGGATAAGATTTGGAAAACTTAAACTCTTAACTCAGATAGGGTTCAGGAAAAGTTCACCTCACTCTGTTATATTCCATCCCGGCCGAGATGTTCAATGACTGACCGAGGTGTTCTACGGTTAAGGTAAAGACTCAAGCATTCAGGGTCCTGCTAGGATTAAGATCATTCTATCATCCTCTTTCCCACAACTTTCAGCCAATCACCCTAGAATCGCATAAAAAACTTAGCCAACAATCATCAGGATAACAATAATCAAATTAATAGGAAAGGAATCAATATTCAAACAAGAAAACCTTAAAACAAAGGTCTCAATAAATGAATGAATCAAGTAACAAATCAACGTTCCTCAACTCACGAATCAGAAAAGATAACAAACCAAAAGCAATCTAAGAAGATCTTACAAACTCCATCAAAAGCCAACTCCAACTATGATTCGTTCCTTCCTTGAATTTCAACCTTCAAAACTTTCTTCAACTCTTCCTTCAAAACTCCAACCCTTTATATAGGAGAATTATCTTCCAAAGATAATAATATTTTAAAAAGATAATTTCCTAAAAAATATATTCATATCTCTCAAAATAAATCAACCAAATATAATATCTTCCTTCCAGAAATCCAGAAAAAAATTATAAGATATCCTCATTCTAAAAATAAAAGATCTCAGCCAAAAATAAAGATCTCTCCGGCGGTAGGGTGTTCGCCTCGGTCGGGACGCTCTTCAAGATCACCTCGGTCGAGGTGGTACTGTAGTTGACCGAGGTGAATCTCAACTGAATGTGAATAATCTCGAATCTGGTCCAAAATCAATCTGCTTAATCATTTTCATGCTTCCTGAGATCTTCTCAAAGCTCCAGAATGTAGCTCCAATGACTCCTTAGCTCTCTTAGCTCCATTTCGATGCAAAACGTGCCATTTTCCCTACAATTACAACGAAACTAGGTATAGACCTCGATTCCCGCAAAGGTAGACAAAAAACAATATAATCGCAGAATATACATCCATACATGCAGATTTATGAAGATAAAACTTATAAACCAAACCCAAAATATAGACTATAATACATGCTATCAAACAATATGCGAACCCGTAGTGTACGGATCAATTGTAATAAAAGCAAGAATTCCAAGGGTCGAGCACAGGGACTATGGTGAAACAAAGCACGGAATCAAGTTGTCAAATATGCAAATGACTACGAATTAAAGCAATCAAAGCTGATATAAAGTCACATAAAAGGAATGCGTATTCTAGGGATTAAAGCATCTAGTTGTGGTTCGGACTCAAGATCTCAAGGATAACGCGGACAAAGCTAAGGTTTGCAAAGGTAAGGTGTTTCTAAAGAGGGTATAGATCACCGGGTAAGTCTCACTACTCACTATCCCAAACCCAAGCTCCTATATTTACCTGATAAGTCTCAAGGTACTAAGGAAAGGAACTATAATCTCAAACCAACACATCACTCAAGGGAATAGAATCAACCTTTACCGGGTAAGTCCAGGCTAACTCACAAAGATAGGATGAAGGCACACTCAAACCCCATAAAGGATAAACCTTTATTACCTACACTCATGATCTTGGGTATACAAACAAAGGAATCACCGGGTAAGTCTCATCCTAGGCTTGCGTTGAACCACGAAAGGTATAACAAGGATAGGATTTGTGAAACTTAAACTCTTAACTCACATAAGGTTCAGGAAAGGTTCACCTCATTTAGTTATATTTCATCGCGGCCGAGATCTTCAATGACTGACCGAGGTGTTCTACGGTTATGGTAAAGACTCGAGCTTTCAGGATCCTACTGGGGTTAAGATCACTCTATCATCGTCTTTCCCACAACTATCAGCCAATCACCCTAGAATTGCATAAAGAACTTAGCCAACAATCATCATGATAACAATAATCAAATATATAAGAAAGGAATCAATATTCAGACAAAAAAACCTTAACAAAAAGGTCTCAACAACTGAATCAAACAAACAAACAAACAATCAGCGTTCCTCAATTCACAAATCAGAAAAGACAACAAACCAAAAGCAATCTAAGAAGATCTTACAAACTCCTTCAAAAGCCAACTACAACTATGATTCCTTCCTTCCTTCAACTTCAAAACTTCCTTCAACTCTTCAAACTTCCTTCAAACTCCAAAAATTTCTGATGCTCCAAGCATGGCTGAACTTGTGGAAAATCCAACCCTTTATATAGGACAATTATCTTCCAAAGATAAGATATCTTAAAAAGATAATTTCCTAGAAAATATATCCATATCTCTCAAAATAAATAAGCCAAATATAATATCTTCCTTCCAGAAATCCAGCCAAAATATAAGATATCCTTCTTCCAAAACTAGAAGATCTCAGCCAAAAATAAAGATCTCGCCGGCAATAGGGTGTTTGCCTCGGTTGGGACGATCCTAAAGATCACCTCGGTCGGGACGCTCCTCAAGATCACCTCGGTCTAGGTGGTACTGTAGCTGACCGAGGTGAATCTCAACTGAATGTAAATCATCTCGAATCTGGTCCAAAATCAATCTTCTTAATCTTTTTCATGCTTCGTGAGATCTTCTCAAAGCTCCAGAATGTAGCTCCAATGACTCCTTAGCTTCCTTAGCTCCATTTCGATGCAAAACGTTCCATCTTCCCTACAATTACAACCAAACTAGGTGTAGACCTCGATTCCCGCAAAAGGTAGACAAAACAACAATATAATAAAAGAATATACATCCATACATGCAAATTTATGAAGATAAAACTTCTAAACCAATCCCAAAATATAGACTATAATACATGCTATCAAAATACCCCATACTTGTCCCTTGCTTGTCCCCAAACAAGTTCCAAATCTTAGATACAAGATAGAATGGATTATAAGTCAGAAAGATCAATGAAAAACATTTCAAAACATTTTAGTGGTGTGCTCCACTCATAGATCACCCTAAGAGAATGCTTCATGACAAATAAAATCAAGACATGATTAAAACATTTTATAAATATAAGAAAACTGTTCATCTTTGCATAAAATCATAGAATGCATAATAAATCATATTTATCGAAATTAATCATGTATAATCCAGTTTAAACCACCAAGTCAATCAACAAGGTCGAGGTCTCAAGGGCTTCCAAAAGAGGTCAAGAAACGTGTCAGGGTGGGATGTATATAGGGTATGTGGTGCTAGAATCTGGGAAAAGGACCTTACTTCACTTTCTTTTAAACTCAACATCTTTCACCAATAAGATTTGCTTATTTTTACTTTACTTTTTGGGATGCATGGGCAGAGGTGCACAATAACCGAAGCCTAGGAAATCAGCTATCATCAATTTCTCGAGATGCCTCAAACCCTTGATGCACATACCATGACCCGTTAGGAATATTGCTAAATCCGACTTTGGAAAGACACAAACACCCGGCTATGTAAATGGTGCCGAGTTACTCATCATCATGATTGACTTCCCCAAACCTAATTGTTTCTTTCTAACACTTTCAGCCAACATCTCAACTTCACTTTCACTTGCTTTTCTTTGCTTGCTTGCTTCCAAATTCCCGGATAGATAAAGGGAGGCAGATATGTATATGAGGGCTAAAGCATGATCAAGAAGAAGAAGAGAATAGAATGAATTGCCTTAATCATCCCAGGAAGAATGTGATAGAACTCATCATGTGGTGTCAACCTTCAAATCCAACATAATTTTGATAAAAACAAAGTATTAAACATGCTAAAACTTCAACCAAAGCATTTTGGAACTTAAACATATCATAAAACCTTTCGAACATATAAAGATTTTAAAACCAATCTGCAAACAAAATCATCACTGAGGTCATATCCAAAGAAGAAGCACAAAACGTTTTGAAAACTCTCAGTTAAGAACCCACCTCGGTCGAGGTGTTCTGGCGTCATCCGAGGTGTTCATCCTCGATCGGCCATGAACATCCCGGTCGAGGTCATAAATTTTTTTTTTTCAAACCAGTTTTTGACGTTTTTCTCAAACAAAAACCTGTATGTATGCATGTAATGAAAGATAAACACATAGAGCCAAGTAAACAAAATAAGATCATAAATACCCAAGGGAGTCATACATAAGTCACATAAGTACATCCAAATACCCCATACTTGGGACACATTTTTCCAATGGGTCAGATAAAAGTCTAAGAAACAGAATACTCATCGGACCTAGCTGATCTGCATAAAGAAATAAGACAATCTCAGTTGGTGAAGAACATCTCGGTCGAGGCGTACTGACAACATCCGAGATGTATCTCAGTCAAGCTCCGTTTTCTTAATTTCTCGAACTTTTGTCCTTCCATGTAGCTCCTGAGTTGTAATTTCTTCTTAAAGAGTACCTGATTCCTATCTAGGAGGATGCACAAACACGAAGCAAACTATCTAAAACTAAGCTAGAAAAGGGAAAAGAAAGCAAAACCTTGGGTTGCCTCCCAAGAAGCGCTTGGTTTAAGGTCGCTAGCTGGACCTTTCTCCATGGAATTACTCAATGTATCTCGAACACCTTGGAGTGCTCATCACATCCATCCTAAAACTCTTCTAAAAAGGTTCCGGTTCCTAATTTTACCGGCAAATGGTACGATCTCCTACGTACAAGCTTGTATAGTTTAGTTATCACCGGAATCCTTCTAGCTTTCCTGTAATTTGATGGGACATAATCTAGCCTTGCATCCCACTCTTTCCTGGATCTAGAAATCAGCTTCTCATAAATTCTCCTTGCTTCCCCATCTCCAGCTTGGGGATGACGTATGGTCTTTGTCATGTGAATGATCCCATACTTGAATAAAATACACTTCATCGCCTTAACGGTGAAGTGCTTGTTAACTTCGCTCCTTTCAGTCCAAGGAGTATCTTCTTTCAGCAAATTCAAGGGAGGTTTCATCTTGATCTTAGGAGGTTCTTTTGGAAGAGACCTCCAACTCTACGGTGCATCTCTGAAGAAATCTAGAACTTTAAACGGAGTAGGAGCAAGTACCTTATAAAGTTCTTCAAATATTGGGACAAGTTTCATGTTAGGGTGATAACCCAAACATGAAATCTCTCCCAACTTAGTTGGACTTTCTTCAACCTCGGCCGATCTTTCTTCAACCTCGGCTAAAGTTTCAGTAGTTGGATCGAGATCTTCCACTTCTTCCTCTTCTTCAAGAACTTCAGGAGAAACTTCCGGTTTGATTATAGGAATGCTTGAAACTTGTAGTACTTCCTTATGCACCTCTTTCGGCTTAGTATAGGATAGGGAGCTTTCTTTGAGCTCCTCCACCTTCTTCATCAATTTCTCCCATTTTGATTCAAGCAAATCTTCAAGAGGTTGCTCATAAACCTTTTTAGGGACATTGAGCTCATCCCAAATTGCAAGCTCCTTCTCAATAGCCTCTTCTCTTTCTCTTTCACTGTCAAACCAAATGAAGGCGTATTTCTCCTCCAAGTATTCATAATGGTCCGCCCTAGCACTTTGTCTTGCTATCCAGGATGGATCAAATGTAGGTTCGTAGCGACTCGCAACCATTTGAAATCCTGAAAACTACAAAACTTATAGGAAAAGATCAAATGCAAAAGCAAAAGCTTCCAAGCTAGACAACCAAATACCGAACTCGGTCTTGACCAAGTCCCCGACAACGGCGCCAAAAACTTGTTCGATCCAAAAGGTGTGTGCAAGCTTAAAAATTTATAACCCAAGAAGTATGCTTGAACAATATGCGAACCCGCAGTGTACGGATCAATTGTAATAAAAGCAAGAATTTCAAGGGTCGAACACAGGGACTATGGTGAAACAGAACACGGAATCAAGTTGTCAAATATGCTAATGACTACGAATTAAAGCAATTAAAGATGATATAAAGTCACATAAAGGGAATGCGGATTCTAGGGATTAAAGCATCTAGTTGTGGTTCCGACTCAAGAACTCAAGGATAATGCGGACAAAGCTGAGGTTTGCAAAGGGAGGGTGTTTCTAAAGTGGGAATAGATCACCGGGTAAGTCTCACTACTCACTATCCCAAACCCAAGCTCCTATTACCAAGTAAGTCTCAAGGTACTAAAGAAAGGAACTATAATCTCAAACCAACACACCACCCAAAGGGAATAGAACCAACCATTACCGGGTAAGTCTCAGGCTAACTCACAAAGATGGGATGAAGGCATACTCAAACCCCAATAAAGGATAAACCTTTATTACCTACACTCATGATCTTGGGTATACAAACAAAGGAATTACCGGGTAAGTCTCATCCTAGGCTTGCATGAACCAGGAAAGGTATAACAAGGATAGAATTTGGCAAACTTAACTCTTAACTCCTATAAGGTTCAGGAAAGCTTCACCTTGTTCAGATATATTCCATCTTGGCCGAGATGTTCAATGACTAACCGAGGTGTTCTACGGTTAAGGTAAAGACTCGAGCTTTCAGGGTCCTACTGGGGTTAAGATCACTCTATCATCGTCTTTCCCACAACTTTCAGCCAATCATCCTAGAATTACATAAGAAACTTAGCCAACAATCATCATGATAACAATAATCAAATATATAAGAAAGGAATCAATATTCAAACAAGAAAACGTTAACACAAAGGTCTCAACAACTGAATCAAACAAATAAACAATCAACGTTCCTCAAGTCACAAATCAAAAAAGACAACAAACCAAAAGCAATATAAGAAGATCTTACAAACTCCTTCAAAAGTCAACTTCAACTATGTTTCCTTCCTTCAACTTCAAAACTTCCTTCATGAAACACCCCGAATCCGCGGGACTCGGGATGTCACATTGGGCTAGGATCTCACAATGGATCCTGACCCTAGCCTGACAACAAGTTCACTGGACCTTACAACATGGCACTGACAGATATAAAACAAATACATAAAACAGTATAAACTATATGACCCAAAGTAAACAACAACATAGCCGAGTATATAAAACGATATCCTCACATAGGAGGTACAAAAGATCATCATCACGTAGGAGGGGAAACACAACAACCCCAAACCAACCACCTAATGTACGAGAGTCCTCGGCCTGTCACCCTGCCAGATCACCCAGTAGCGCCTAACTTGTAAACATCTACAACACGGTATGAAACTGTTAGCTAACCATACATATATGACGTAATGCATAAGCACAAGCACAATCATGAAAGATAAACACATCAGCATGCTATCACACATTTACCCATTTATTATCTTTATATAATGACCATTCACTCAAAAACCGTATATATATATAGATAGATGAAAGTATGTGACACGAGGACCGATACATCCCCGCCTCTGAGTGCAATGTCCAGCTGTACGAGTATCGGTCACACAATCCGTTGACCCTATGGGAGTGGATTGCGCCCTTCCTGTAAACCAGTCTGGCTCGACATCAGAGAACCTCCCAGACTCCACGGCGGGATGAAAGGGAAAGGTTATCACAGCCACGCAGTGGGGCAGTCAATAGAACATAGGTCGATAAAAATGACAACTCATGCTATCATAGCAAACATATAAAGCACACACCACTCATGCAAACACCCAATATAGGGATGGTAGCTAAGTAAGTCCTTCGGACTTACCTCTACCTCGTACAAACTCAACCACGATCACCTCTACACTGGAGGGACAACACGGCCTATAAACAAGGCATAAAGAGATATATCAACCTCTATTCATCAAAGGGGTCACACCTAGACCTAAAGGGATCCATAAGGATCATACTCAATCTACAAGCCTCACAACCAACTAAACCTCAATATCTCAACATAACTCACAATTCCTCAAATCTCAAGGTAGTATCTAATCGACATTCCTCAATCTCAATTCTAATCCTAATTTAATTAATTAACCTTTAATTAATTAATTAGATTTTGCCAGAATAACGTTTTGCCCGCAGGCAATTTCTAAACCCCCTGTCATCAGATTTCATCAAACAAACTATCCATAATCACCAGAATAATATAACGACCATAATGGAATTTCTAACTATCCATTTTGACAAGCCTAAAGTCAATTTAGGCCAAATCGCAGTACGGAAAACGAATAAATTCATAATTTATTTGTTACTAACCCGATTGACGATCTGAAAGAAGATTCGGAATCATAACGACGCATGCTACGTATGGACAACATCAAATTCATCGGAATCTGAGCGACGGAACCGTCCTGGTGACATATATGCTCGACCAGCCCTCCATATACTCGGAAATGCAGAAACTCGGTACCGATATGAAGAGAATGAAGAGAGGAATCTAGAAACTCAAACGGAATTGAAATCGGATTAGAAACGGTGAGTAGATCTGAGTTTGAAGGTTGAGAGAAATCAGAGCTTTTACGAGGAAACGTCAAATGAAATGAATTAATAAAGGATTTTCCGCTATTTATAATGAAGACGATAATTATCCTTTACCAAAGTCGATAATTATCCTTTAACCGATCCAAAGGCGGGTCGAACCTCCTTCTCCAAACTTCTCGAGATTGGAATAATAAATCTGGAATATTGTAGGGATAATTATTCCACAACTGCGTCGGAAAACGTGTATTCCTAACCCGTCTTTCTTAGCCGTTAAGAAACGAAATAGCGACTCTTTTGGCCGTTTTGCCTCTCCATGTTATTTCATATCTAGGACATATCCGATGTCCTGATCATTTCTCTCAACTGTATTTTTATTAATTGGAGCTCCCAAATGCTCCAAATAACACCGGAGGGTAAAAATAATTACCCGGGGGAAAAAGTAAAAATTTCCCCAAACGTCCAAAATTACGCCAGGAACATAACGGTGGGACTCTTACTCATCACTTGCGAAGTCTTCGCGAGTTATATGTCAATTACTATCAACGATTAAGTTAATCAACATCAATTGGAATTCGAAATTCTAACTATTACATCACACACCCCTTAAAAAAAAGTTTCGTCCTGAAACTTGAACAATTTCCAAATCTTCTCGGACCCATACGCCGATGTATAACTCTCACTCTTTCTATCGGAGGTATCACATCCCCGTTCAAAAGATCACAACCTATAACAATCTATAACCTCAAGTATAAACATGGAGGAATCATCACTCCAGGAAACAAGGCCATAACGCTACCCAAAGGCGTAGAGGAATCACGTCTCTCGCCATACCACATCACAAGGCATAAAGGAAGCACATCTCTAGCCAAAACATATCACATGCATAGAGGAAATACGTCTCTAGCCAACCCATAAACATATATATCGTATGGAGGAATCACATCTCCACTGAACTATGTCCATCAAGGTAGCATGGAGGAAAGAACCATCTCCAGCTGAATTCTAATCCCACTCAAATAGTATGAAGGAAAGAACCATCTCCAGCTATAAATATAATCATACTCGGGTAGCGTGAAGGAAGTGATCATCTCCAGCTATAGCATACATCACGCTAGCACATCAAGATCTACTAAGATCATAAATCACATCACAACTAGCATGGAATAACACATCAAGGCATATAAGCACATAAGCACAACATTCATCAAGATAGCACTAAGATCTACTCGTTCTCTCACAAATGTGTTTGTACCAACATATACTCTAGATAGTTCCTCAGGACACTATCCTCAGTCTCTCACATAGCCTCTTCATGTCTTCATCTTGACCATCATATCCTCAATATGGGAAAGTCTTTCGAATGCAAGCGTTTCATATCTCATTCCAAGAATGTAATCGAATGCTCAACAAAAGTGTGGTTGGACTCAACCATCAAATCATCGTAACTCACAAGGTGTCTCGAGTCTGGTATATACTTCCTCAGTTGAGACATATGAAACACTGGGTGGATATCCTCTAATCTCATAGGCAAAGCTAAACATCATGCTACCTTCTACGCACTGGTCGATCTCAAATAAACCATCATATTGGAAACTCAGTTCCCTTTCCATATTAACACGTCTAACGTCTCGCAACTGAGATACTTACAGCCGGACATGAACTCTCGCTTGAACTTTAGAGGTTAACGCTTCTTGTCTACATATAATATCTGGCGACTCTGTACAACCAGCATTCTTCCTTCAAACAACGTTACTTGAACTATAAAATCTTAAATCTGGTCAGGTGTTATTCCACTACTATTGCTAGATCACTTCTAGCATAAGGATATACGACATCTATGTCTATATATTGCCTCATAGGGCCATCCCAGAAAGATGCACGCCCTTCATTATTATATAATAAACTCATTAATGGAAGGTAATATAACCATCCACATTTCCCATTCAACGTACAACTTATAATAGATCTTTAAGATCTAGATGATCCTCTCTAACTGACCATCTGTCATGGGGTGAAGTGTAGGCATGGGGTACAGACTCGTCCCCAAAGCAGTCTGAATCTGCTGCCCAAAATCTCAAAGTAAAAACATCCATCTCGATCAGAAATGATCATTCTCGGTATACCATGGAGTCTCACTATCTGTCTAGTGTACTCCTCAGCCAATTCATTCACTAGCCACGTCCTTCTGATAGAAATTAAATGTGCCAGTTTCATTAATCTGTTACCAACAATCTAGATAACATCAATCTTCTACTGGGTCACAATCCCATAACAAAGTCCATAGAGATGTCCTCCCAAATTCTACTACTGCACTATTAGTGGGTGGAGCTTATCTCTAGATCGGAAATACTCTATCTGGACCCGCTGACAGGTCACACACTGTATCACAAATCTGGTTATATCGGCTTCATACAATATAATCATCTCATCTCGTGGTACATCTTACTCGTACCTGAATGTACTGAATAAGGCGTACAGTGGGTATACCGTAATATTCTCTGTCTTCATCTACATCAGCAGGTACACAAAAGCGGTCATGACTCTTCATCAATCCATCTACTCCCATGGAGAACTATGGTGGCTCAGTACGAGACATCCTTTCTTTAAACCTTGTCAAGGCCGGGCAGGTCTCCTACTTCTGTTGGACCTCATCAAACACACCAGCTATAACCTCTGAGGTATAACTGGGTATCCTCATCAAGAAATTGATTGTCCAACTCTACCCAAGCTAGATCTCTCTGAAGCTGAGGGGGAACTATCAGTCTCACAATCATCTTCTTTTGGAGAGTCTTTCCATTCAAGTTATCAGCGACAACGTTCAACTTCTCTGAATGATATGGAATCTTCAAGTCAAAGTCTTGATCAACTTAAGCTCTTAAAACTGGCGGTTATTCAACCCCTGTTGCATAAAATAAACTTCAGATTTCTATGATCTATGAAAATCTGACATGAAGATCACACCGGTACGGTCTTCAAAACTTAAAGGCTTGAACTACCACTACTAACTCTAAATCATTAGTCGGGTAGTTCTCATCATACGTTCTCAGTTGTAAACACACATATCAATAACCCTACTCCTCTATAGTAATACACATCTCAAACTTAGTTGGGATGTATCACCGTAAATCACGGGATCCCAAAAATCTTCTAACTACAACAGAATGGAAGCAGAGGTCAAATGCCTTCTCAACTCTTCAAAACTTAGACACACTACTTTCATCACGTAGTTATGGTGGTCTTCTCAAAAGACTCGCAAATGAATACGTAATCATATAAAATCCTTCCTCAAAGCATTGGTAGCAATCGGATGAGCCGAGAAAACTACGTATTCCTTAATGTTCATCAGTATCTCCCATGGTACAACATACTAAATTATCGCCTGGTCAACCATGATCCCACTGGCGGAGACAACATGGCCTAAAAAGGCTACCACTGACATCTTAACTTACATTTAGAGGGCGTAGCATACAACTCTCTATCTCTCAAAATCTGCAGAACGGTCCTCAGACGATCGGTCTACTATTCTCTGCTATGAGAGTATACCGACATGTCATCAATGAAGTCCACCACCAAATAATCAAGGAAGTCGATAAAGATACTTTTCATCAACTCCATAAAAACTACTAAAACATTCGTCAACCCAAATGACATCACTACAAACTCGTAGTGTCCATAACGGGTATGGGATGTTATCTCATACACCATGTTGCTCTCTCATCCATGACTAGGGATATCTTGAGCACAAAGGAATCTTGAAAACACAATTGCTTCTTCAAGCTTAACTCATCAGGTCGTCAATACGGAACATGGAACGTACTAGGGTAAAAGAAGCCCGTTTCAGTCAACTTTTCAAGTTATCAGTACAATATCTCAACAAGCACCATATAGTGTGGCTTTCCCATTCAATCTTGTATCATACTTCAACTCGATAACAATGTCCACTCCGTTGAGGTGGCAACTAGACGGTTCAGTAACACGTTTATAAACTCATAAACAACAGGAATACCTTCCAATGTTGGACCATCTCGCTCCTTCATGGTATAACACTAGAAGACGTCACATCCCTGTGCTACCAGCTCGCTGCTCGTACAGTCATGATGACAAACCCGTCTCTTTAAAGGTCTTAACCTCAGAAGACCTCTATTTAACTCAACTCAGTAAAGACTATAATAGTCTTACTATTAAAAGCTAACACCACATGATATCTATTCATCCAAACCATACACATAATGACTTCCTCATGCACCTATGACATGACAAAGAAGTCTGCAACCATACATGGGTCCCTGAAATAAGGGAACAAACACGCATCTCACGGGTATCTCAGACCCCAAAAAGGTAATCTTGTAAAGGAAAATCCACCTTCTACTATATACCAAAAGTCAACCATTAACGCATGCATCGAAAGACATGAAGTGCATAGCACTCACAACAAGCAAAACTCCACCAGGTAAACCATTAAATAGAATGGTACCTATAACAGCTAACACTCATAGCTCCACTACATATCATCACTCAATGTCAGATCCATGCTCCTCAGGTATCACTGAGGTCATTACTATAGCCTCCACTTCCACTCTTTCTGCACCGGAAAGAGGAAGGTCTTGTTGGGAAGAAACACCACCGTGCTGACAGAAAGGGCCAGATGGCCTAGCTCACCACAAGTGAAACAAGCTATCAGTGCCAAAGGGCACACATAACGCAAATGATCTGGATAGCCACAACTGAAACATAATCATCCCATCCTTGCAACCTGTGCAACTGAAGGGTAACTCGACCTTCGTCGTCCACCTGGAATGATCTCACTCTAGAAGGGAACCTGCAAAGGCAATGCCTTGCCCTGTCGAAAAAACTTCACTCTATGCTCTGCTTTACTACACGTAAAGCATATGATGGGCGCATTTGGGCACACAACTCGCTAGTGTCCCAACTTCCACGCAATTAAAACACTGTAGTCCCTTGCCAGTCATCTTCATGGCCAAAGGATCACTAGATTGTCCTAATATCGGACTTGGTTCCCCATTCATCATCTTTGCTTCTCCAGTAACTGATTCAGTCCATTGCTTCTTTCCGGATCCAGAAGCTTCAGTTGATCTCACAATTGTTGGTAAATCCGGTGTGGATCTACCCGCTATCACCGCTTCATATACTTGTTACATATATTCTTGAAACTCGGATCTACTCATGGAGACACGATCAACCTCTTCAAACTCGTTCTCTGCCATAGGCGAAACAACAGCGGAAACTGGTCCCTGACTTATCACCACTGGAGGAAGAGGGGGTGTACCCCTACCTTATCCCACTACAGATACTACTCTAGTCTGAGTAATCTGTAGGATATACGCACCTAATCTTATAAGGCTATATATATGCCATAGGTATCGATATGTATATAATACATCCACATAATCCATAGTACACACACACACACACACACACACACATATATATATATATATATATACATATTTACGCTGCAGAGATCCATGGCAGAGGTGACGACTTCTCGTACATTCTATCCCAAAACCACACTTAAAACCAAAACCTTTGAAAACGTCAGATCCCATGTGGGCTCTTTTTATTTTACGTATCAAACCTCATTGCAGGTAGCAAGTGCCATTGTTGTCAACCTGGGCTCTGATACCAACTCTGAAACACCCCGAATCCGCGGGACTCGGGATGTCACATTGGGCTAGGATCTCACAATGGATCCTAACCCTAGCCTGGCAACAAGTTCACTAGACCTTACAACATGGCACTCACAGATATAAATCAAATACATAAAACAGTATAAACTGTACGACCCAAAGTAAACAACAACATAGCCGAGTATATAAAACGACATCCTCACATAGGAGGTACAAAAGATCATCCTCACGTAGGAGGGGAAACACAACAACCCCAAACCAACCACCTAATGTACGAGAGTCCTCGGCCTGTCACCCTGCCAGATCACCCAGTAGCGCCTAACTTGTAAACATCTACAACACGGTATGAAACCGTTAGCTAACCATACATATATGAGGTAATGCATAAGCACAAGCACAATCATGAAAGATCAACACATCAGCATGCTATCACACATTTATCCATTTATTATCTTTATATAATGACCATTCACTCAAAAACCGTATATATATATAGATAGATGAAAGTATGTGACACGAGGACCGATACATCCCCGCCTCTGAGTGTAATGTCCAGTTGTACGAGTATCGGTCACACAATCCGTGTACCCTATGGGAGTGGATTGCGCCCTTCTTGTAAACCAATCTGGCCCGACATCAGAGAACCTCCCAGACTCCACGGCGGGATGAAAGGGAAAGGTTATCACAGCCACGTAGTGGGGCAGTCAATAGAACATAGGTCGATAAAAACGACAACTCATGCTATCATAGCAAACATATAAAGCACACACCACTCATGCAAACACCCAATATAGGGATGGTAGCTAAGTAAGTCCTACGGACTTACCTCAACCTCGTACAAACTCAACCACGATCACCTCTACACTAGAGGGACAACACGGCCTATAAACAAGGCATAAAGAGATATATCAACCTTTATTCATCAAAGGGGTCACACCTAGTCCTAAAGGGATCCATAAGGATCATACTCAATCTATAAGCCTCACAACCAACTAAACCTCAATATCTCAACATAACTCACAATTCCTCAAATCTCAAGGTAGTATCTAATCGACATTCCTCAATCTCAATTCTAATCCTAATTTAATTAATTAACCTTTAATTAATTAATTAGATTTTGCCAAAATAACGTTTTGCCCGCAGGCAATTTCTAAACCCCCAGTCATCAGATTTCATCAAACAAACTATCCATTATCACCAGAATAATATAACGACCATAATGGAATTTCTAATTATCCATTTTGACAAGCCTAAAGTCAATTTAGGCCAAATCGCAGTATGGAAAACGAATAAATTCATAACTTATTCGTTACTAACCCGATTGACGATCTGAAAGAAGATTCGGAATCACAACGACACAGGCTACGTATGGACAACATCAAATTCAACGGAATCTGAGCGACGGAACCGTCCTGGTGACTTATATGCTCGACCAGCCCTCCATATACTCGGAAATGCAGAAACTCGGTACCGATATGAAGAGATGAAAGAGAGGAATCCAGAAACTCAAACGGAATTGAAATCGAATTAGAAACGGTGAGTAGATCTGAGTTTGAAGGTTGAGAGAAATCAGAGCTTTTACGAGGAAACGTCAAATGAAATGAATTAATAAAGGATTTTCCGCTATTTATAGTGAAGACGATAATTATCCTTTACCAAAGTCGATAATTATCCTTTAACCGATCCAAAGGCGGGTCGAACCTCCTTCTCCAAACTTCTCGAGATTGGAATAATAAATGTGGAATATTGTAGGGATAATTATTCCACAACTGCGTCGGAAAACGTGTATTCCTAACCCGTCTTTCTTAGCCGTTAAGAAACGAAATAGCGACTCTTTTGGCCGTTTTGCCTCTCCATGTTATTTCATATCTAGGACATATCCGATGTCCTGATCACTTGTCTCAACTGCATTTTTATTAATTGGAGCTCCCAAATGCTCCAAATAACACCGGAGGGTAAAAATAATTACCCGGGGGAAAAAGTAAAAATTTCCCCAAACGTCCAAAATTAGGCCAGGAGCATAACGGTGGGACTCTTACTCATCACTTGCAAAGTCTTCGCGAGTTATATGTCAATTACTATCAACGATTAAGTTAATCAACATTAATTAGAATTCGAAATCCTAGTTATTACACTTCAACTCTTCAAACTTCCTTCAAACTCCAGAAATTCCTGATGCTCCAAGCATAAGTGAACTTCTGGAAAATCAAACCCTTTATATAGGAGAACTATCTTCCAAAGATAAGATATTTTACAAAGATAATTTCCTAGAAAATATATCCATATCTCTCAAAATAAATCAGCCAAATATAATATCTTCCTTCCAGAATCCAGCCAAAAATATAAGATATCCTCCTTCCAAAAATAGAAGATCTTAGCCAAAAATAAAGATCTCGCCGGCGACATGGTGTTTGCCTCGGTCGGGACACTCCTCAAGATCACCTCGGTCGAGGTGGTACTGTAGCTGACCGAGGTGAATCTCAACTGAATGTAAATTATCTCGAATCTGGTCCAAAATCAATCTTCTTAATCATTTCCATGCTTCATGAGATCTTCTCAAAGCTCCAGAATGTAGCTCAAATGACTCCTTGGCTTCCTTATCTCCATTTCGATGCAAAACGTGCCATTTTCCCTACAATTACAATGAAACTAGGTGTAGACCTCGATTCCTGCAAAGGTAGATAAAATAACAATATAATCAAAGAATATACATCCATACATGCAGATTTATGAAGATAAATCGTCTAAACCAATCCCAAAATATAGACTATAATACATGCAAAACGTGCCATTTCTTTAACTTGAGAATTCTCGCGAGACCCTTAGAGATCATGGCAATTGCATCTTATTCATCATCATCATCACTATCTTCCTCGTCTGATGGTAATTCATCCTTACTTGATTTTAATGCCAAATTCTTGGTGTTGGATGGGAGCTCTCCGTCTTCTTCACCAAGAACCATTTCATGTGTGATGAGTTTTCCAAGGTGTTCATCAAGAGGAAGAGTTGAGAGATTTTGAGCTTCTTCGATGACATTCATCTTTGGTCCCCACTTAACGTTAGGTAAGCTCCTTAGAACCTTCCTAACTTTTTCTTCATTTGTGAAGATCTTTCCTAGTGAGTCCAAGTTATTCACGATCTCAGTGAATCTTGTGAACATTTCCTTGAGTGTTTCATTTGGATACATCTTGAATAACTCTTATTGTCTGAGGAAGATGCTAATCTTTGTTTCCTTGACTTGACTTGTTCCTTCGTAAGTGACAACGAGTTTGTCCCATATTTCCTTTTCACTCTTGCATGATGAGATACAGTTTAATTCATTGGCATCTAATCCGCAGTAGAGTAGGTTCATTGCTTTGTAGTTCTTTGACACACTGTCCAGGTCAGCTTGTGTGAAGTCAGCTTCTTTCTTTGAGACTTGGACACCTTCAACTGTTGTAGTTGGGACTTTGGGGCCATTTTGAATAATGCTCCATAGTTCTATGTCCTGATCAATAATGAACATACGCATGAGTGCTCTCCAACGAGCAAAGGTCTTGCCTCAGAAGAGTGGTGGTCGAGATGAGTATATTCCTTGAGCAAATCCTCCATCACCTACAGGATTCATGATTAGTCTCACTGATAGTTAAATCAATATATGTGAGTCTAGCTCTGATACCAATTGAAAAACCGATAGGTGAATAAAAAGGATAAAAGATACTCTAGAAGGGGGGTTGAATAGAGTATGAGAACTTTTTGCAAAACCAATCTCAAGGCCTTGAAACCAATTTCAAGGGCCTTGATGTCGATTTGAGTTCTTTGTGAAACTTTGATTTCAAGGGCTTTGACTTTGTACTCCTGCAAAACAAAGTTAGTCACACTAAAACAAGATATAGTGCGGAATATAAAAGATCGACACAAGGATATGCTTACGAAGTTCGGCTCTAAATAGCCTACTCTCCGTCCCAGGGTATAGCCTTAGGATCTAACTATCTATTATCAGCTTCAAAGAGTCCTAGATACAAACTAGAAGAAAAGTCCTTCTTCTCTCACTATAGCCAATGCTATGATCTAGCTCCAACTATTCACCTTGCTATAATAGCCTAGTTACTTGGCAGAGTAACACACACTCGAGTATAACACTCTTTAGATATGCCAATGGAGCTCTTGAGGTTTATCTCTCTCTAGGGGATAAAGGTTTTTAGAGAAAGAGAGAAAGAAAAACTATTTGATCGAATGATGATGTTTTGAATCGCTTTGAAGACTTTTGATGTTTCTGTCTAAGCTTCTGTACTTGTTCTTCAATCGCCATCTTCATTTATAACCTTCTATGGAGATGTCTTCTAGCCGTTGGAAAGATGACCGTTTGAAGATCACTCTTCTTCTCCATGAAGATCGCTTCTTGGTTGAGATGAGATAGACGTTGTGGAACTTCATCTCCTGTGAACACGTTGATCTCTCGCACCTTGATCTTCTCATATTTATTGTAATAATATTCAATTCTAGAGGAGAAAATCTTCGTGCTTTTTGGTTGAAGATCTTGTAAGATCTTCTTTAATGGCCGGTTGAGATCTTCACTTGATGATATCTTCTTGTTTAAGCAAATCTCTCGTGGAAGATCTTCTTAGTGATTTGAAATCTTTGAACGTGCGCCCTTGACTTCAATTCCTGAGAACACGTTGATCTCTCGCTCCTTGATCTTCTCATATTTGCTGTAACAATATTCAATTCTAGAGGAGAAAATCTTCGTGCTTTTCGGTTGAAGATCTTTGTAAGATCTTCTTTAATGTCCGGTTGAGATCTTCACTTGATGATATCTTCTTGTTTGAGCAAATCTCTCGTGGAAGATCTTCTTAGTGATTTGAAATCTTTGAACATGCGCCCTTGACTTCTTCGTTCCCATGGAATTCATTTCAAGGCCTCTAAACTCCGGTCTTCCAAGGTCTTTTGAAGTCTTTTGCAGAACGTGTACTTCATTTAATCCAAACTACCATAGCAAACTAAGCAACTCGATATGTAAACAAATCATTAGTTAGTGTATCAAACTACTTCATTTGTGTTTAAGTCTTCCATCATCAACACCTGTATAACTTTATAATTAAGGTGGAGTTTTCATATAGCCTTTGAGGATTATTAGGTTGTGAGATTAGGTTGAGGATGATCTTGTGGATCCCTTGGGTCTAGGTTTGACCCCTTTGATTGATAAGAGATTTACATATCTCTATGCCTTGTTATTAGGTAGTGTACCTCTCGGGATTGGAGGTTGATTGTGATTGAGCTTTATAGGAGGTTGAGGTAAGTCCGTAGGACTTACTTAGCTACCAACCTTATATTGGGTGTTTGCATGAGTGGTGTGTGCGTTATATGTTTGCTATGATAGAATGAGATGTCATTTATTACCGACCTATATTTTATTGATTGCCCCGTATGCGTGGCTGTGATAACCTTTTCCTTTCATCCCGCCGAGGAGTCTGGGAGGTTCTCTAGCGTCAGGCCATCTCGTATACAGGAAGGGCGCAATCCACTTTCATAGGGTACACGGGTTGTGTGACCGACATAACTTCTAGATGGATACCAGGCCTAGAGGCAAGGGTGTAACGGTCCTCGTGTCACATAGTTTCATCTATCTATATTTATACGATTTGAGTGAATGACTATTATATAAAGATGATAAAATGGGTAAATGTGTGATAACATGCTGATGTGTTTATCTTTCATGATTGTGCTTGTGCTTATGCATTACCTTACATATGTATGGTTAGCTAGTGGTTTTATACCATGTTGTAGATGCCCTACAGGATAAGCGTGCTGCTGAGTGATCTAGCAGGGTGGCAGACCGAGGACCTCTCGTACATAGTATGGTTGTGGTCTTTTGGGTTTATTTATGTATCCCTCTTGTGTGAGGACGTTGTTTTGTATACTCGGCTATGATGTTGTTACCTTTTGGTTGTACAGTTTATACAGTTTTATGCATTTTTTTTTATATCTGTCATTGTCATGTTGTAAGGTCTAGTGAACTTGTTGTCAGGCTAGGGTCAGGATCCATTGTGAGATCCTAGCCCAATGTGGCACTCCGAGTCCCACAGATTCGGGGTGTTACAGAGTTGGTATCAGAGCCTTAGGTTGACAACAATGACACTTGCTACATGGAATGAGGTTTGATAGGTAAAATAAACAAAACCCGAAAGGGGTTTGACGTTTTCAAAAGGGTTTTTGGTTTTAAAGTATGGTTTTGGGATAGAATGTACGAGAAGTCGCCACCTCTGTTATGGATCTTTGCAGTATGTATATATATGTATGTATATATATGTATGTATATATATGTATGTATATATATGTATATATATGTATGTATATATATGTATGTGTATATATGTATGTGTGTGTATATATATATATATATATAAATGTATGTATATATATATATATATATATATTGTGGATTATGTTTGTATATGTGATATATTTATATACCTATACATATGGTCTATATAGAGCCTTATAAGTTAGGTGTGCATACCCCGCAGATGGCTCGGACTAGAGCTACTCCTGCTGTAGGCCGAGGTAGAGGTATACCACCTCTTCCTCCGGGTGTGATAGGACAAGGACTAGTTCCCACTAATGATCCTCCAGTGGTGGAGGAGGTACATGAGAAGATTGTTGAGAGTGTCGTCCCAGAGACGAGGAGTGGTGGATCTAGGAGACAACATTCACATCAAGCCCAGTCAAACGACTCGGATCGTGTCTCCATAAGGGGCCCAGAGTTTCGAGTGTACATTAGACGCGTTGAGGAGGCTGCCCGAGCTGGCAAACGGGCTCCCGATCTACCAGGGCATGATGGGTCTTCTTAGATGTCTCAAGGAGCCACACAGGTGCCAACTATGCCGGCACGTGCTACTGAGACTATTTGAGTCCAAGAGGAGACTAGAGGGCCTCGACCAGATACCTGGTTGAAGGCATTTCATTAGATGGGCGTACCACCTTTCTCTGGGAAGGTTGGTCTGGAGACCGAGGTCTGGATAGGACATGTAGACTCTGCTTTAGAGTATATCAGATGTCCTGAGGACAGACGGATAGAGCTAGTTCAGTCTTTATTCCATGACCTTGCACATCAATGGTGGAGGACTGTACGAGCTAGAGCCACCAACTATGATTGCATGAGGAGTATGATCAGAGAGTAGTTCTATCCTGCCTCACTGAGGAGGGAGAAGCTACAGGATTTTGTTGAAGCTGGCTTTGAGAATGTGCCGATTGTAGACGCCATCAGCCGCTTCCAGACTAAGTTAGCTTTGCTGGGTCCAACTACACCATCTGAGGACCAACATGTGTACCTGTTTTCCCGTCGACTGATGGAGAGCACACACTCATACATGACGGGATTCCATTGCGAGTCCTTAGCTGATTAATAGGACCACGCTTCTGCTTATGAGAGAGAGAGAGAGCCAGTCAGAGGAGAGCTTCTTAGACGGGACGGTCTGAGAAGAGGCAGCGCACTAGGCAGACTAGTGGTGTTGGAGGAGCATCTGGCTTTGGACGAAGTCAGAGACGTCAGAGTTATCCCTCATCTGCATTGACTGCAGATAAGGGACGACAATGTTACAACTGTGGTGATCTTGGACATTTGAGGCCAGAGTGTACCAGGCAAGTTGTGACTTGTTTCACCTGTGGTAGACAAGGTCATAGAGCTACCTTTTGTAGGCAAGGTGGAGTTGCATCATAGTAGGTGATAGGTGATGGAATCACTATCATTTAGGTTAGGTTTTAGAGTCTTTTAATTATATTAAAGGCGGTTTATGCTACTAACTTCTTAATCAAGAAGAAGTCTAAAAGAAGCTAAACGAGAAGTTAGAAGCACTTGGGAGTTGAAGACCATTCACGAAGACAAGCTTCTGGTGCCTCACCGCCCCCGCGGAGCAGTGTCACCGCCCTTGCGGGTGACACTACACTCCGGAACGCAACCTGCGCCTTTGCCAGCGCCCCGAACGAAGACGGTCACTGCGCCTGCGCCTCTCCTGGGCGCCCCTACGGTGACTTACCCTGAAGAAGCGAAGCCGGCGCCCCTGCGCCTCTGCCTGCCGACCAACCTGCGGATCTGTGAAGCCGAAGAGCTAGTGTCACCGCCCCTGCGGTGACATTGGGCCGCTCCTACGGCTCGACATCAGAAGCGACAAAAAGATGAAGAGTCAAACGTTTGAAGAACATTAATGATCCACCCCTGCGGAATTGACATGCCACCCATGCGGCCATGAAGAACTCCAAACGTTTTCGCCTAAACCGTCCCTACGCTCTTGAAGCCCGCCCCTGCGGTTTAGCGACATAGACTTTACTCCAGCTGCTTGCACCACCTTTATGGCATTAAAGGTGGCTGTTTAGGCCGGCCATTTACTCCCATTTAGTGCCAATTGTAGTATAAATAGGTCCATGGCTGATTGCTAGAATCATCCACCATTTCCCACATTATTCTTTCTTTTCCCTTACTTCTTTTGTGTAATGAGCTTCTAATTTCCTTTCTAGATTGGGTTGTTTTGAAGCTGTATTGCTGCTTTGGTTGTAAGTCCTTTTTAATATAAGTGTTATTCAGTATATGTTTTGTATTCCTTGTTCTTCACTTATCTAATTGCATGTTTTTTTATCACTTAGTGTGATCACATTAGTGTTTAATTGCATGCAAAGAACTAGGATTAATAGATTCCGGGTTCGGGTCTTTAATCAAGTAGAAACCTTTAGGTAAAAACTGGTTGTGATTACTTAAAGGAAAAGGAATATAAATATAAAGAAAAGTCTAATGGTTTTATTCCTCTCTTTTGTCTTTGTGTAAAAGTTAACTTGTGAGTTGTTCTTGTACGTTTACGGGACATTAACTTGTTAAGTTGTGTTGATGCCGGTTGGCTCAACACATATATATGATCAAGACGAGAACATTGCTAAATACTTATAAAAGGAACCAACCAAAGTAGCATTGCATGCTAAGATTCAACCTAGTGTAGTTCATCTCTCATCAATCTATTCACCTCTTTATTTGCTTTCTTATTCTTTTGTTTCGTTACATTCAGTCCAAAACCCCCCATTTACTTGGTTACATAATCAATAATTGAATCTAATCAAAACTTAACTTAAATCTCTTGGGTTCGACCCATACTTAATCACTATACTTGCTTTAGTATTGAGTTAGGAAATCACTTAGATAGGATATAAACGACTATAAGAAATTATCCTAGTCAAATTTTGGCGCCATTGCCGGGGAGTTTAGTTGTGTTTTTATTTCATTTTAATTATTGATTATTGGTTTGGGGCATTTTTATGGTTCAAACCGTGCTACTAACTCCGTGTTTGTTCCTTTTGATCCAGAAATTGTGAGAACGCACATCCGGAAACGTAGACAACAAAGACTCCGTGAAGAGATGAACCGAACACTTCGTCAACTCACGCAGACGGACTTGACTCAACACCCTCTTGTGGTTACTATACCGGCAATAAGGGAAGGTGTCAATTTTGAGCTCAAGCCGGGGCTGATTCACTTGCTCCCATCATTCCACGGGCTAAGTGGTGAAGACCCATCAAGCACCTTGGAAAGTTTCATACCGTGTGTGTATGAGCATGAAACCGGCCAACATTATGGAAGAGCAAATCAAGATGAGGGCGTTCGGTTTCACGCTCAAGGATGGAGCGGATGATTGGTATTACCACCTTCTATCCGGGAGCATCGACACTTGGGAGAATCTCCACAAGGCATTTTTGGAGAAGTATTTTCCAGCCAAGAAGGCCAATAGCTTGAAGAAAGCTATAAGCAACATTGAACAAGAGGCGGACGAAACTCTCTATGAGTATTTCGAACGGTTTGTACAATTTCTTGCTTGACAACGAGAGGAGGATCGTCGATGTTGTTTGTGGAGGTAACATTCTCAATACCACTCCTAACCATGCTTTAGAAAAGATACAGGAATTAGCTGAAGGAACTCGGAACTTCGGAAGGACCCCTTCCAAGAGAGGAGTTCATGCTACAATCCCGGGAAAAATGAGATCTCAACTGAGATCGCCGAGCTGAAGTAGATGGTGAAAAGATTGACCTTGATGGGAACTCCACAACAACTTAAGGCATGCGGATTTTGTGCCGACCCATATCATCCAACGGACATGTGCCCCCAAGTCCATGATGACGATGCTGAGGTGAATGCATTAGGCTATGGGAAACAGCAATAACAAAGGCTAAGAAATGATCCATATGCGTAGAATTTCATGCCAAATTGGCGTGATCAACAAAATTTTCGATGGAGGGATAACCAAAACCAACAGCAGTAGCCCCGCCAAGGTAAGTCTCAATCCACTGAGGATATGCTACAGGTTTTGACTAAGCATTTTGCTACTCATGTCCAAACCACATAATCGAGCATCAAGAACCTTGAGAAACAAGTTGGGCAAATGGCGGAAGCCATTACAAGGATCGAAGCTAGATCCTCTGAAAACTTGCCTTCCTAGAAAATGATAAACCCCAAGGAAAATATTAGTTCCATGACACTGAGGAGTGGTAAGCAAATCCAGCAGAAAACAACAACAGAAGGGAAGAACAAACCCTTTGACGAGTTTGCCGCCCCCGCAGCCGCACCTGCGGCTGCAACTGCCCCAACGTCTGAGCAGGCGCCACCCTTGCGGTTGGATGCCACCGCCCCTGTAGTTACAGCCCCTGAGCCACCCCTGTGCCTACAAGATTGCACCCCTGCGGAAAACACGACAGAGAGTTCTGTGAAGAAGGATTCATACATCCGACCTGAGTTCCCACCTTTGTATGCTAAGAAACCACCGACTCCTTTCCCCGAGGCACTAAAGGAGAGAAGGGTAATTGAGGACAAGGACCTCTTTGAGACCTTCTCCAAATGCGAGGTAAATATCCCTCTCCTTAAATTAGTGAAAAATATTCCTATGTATGCTCGTTTCTTGAAGGAACTCTGCACCATTAAGAGGAATCAGAAGCTGAAGGGGAAACAAAAGGTGCAAGTGGGTGAACATGTGTCAGCCGTCTTCCAACATAGAATGCCCAAGAAGTGTAGCGATCTGGGCATGGTAAGCATTCCTTGTGTTATAGGGGAAACCCGATTTGACAAAGCTATGCTTGATCTTAATGGTTCTATTAATGTCCTCCCCTACTCCATCTATAAATCACTTGGCCTTGGGCCATTAACTAAAACTCGGATTGTAGTACAACTTGCTAATAGATCTAATGTTTACCCGAAAGGGATTATTGAAGATGTGTTAGTAATGGTAGATAATATGATTTTCCCTGCTGATTTCCTTGTAATGGACATGGAAAATGACTCACATGCTGCACCAATATTGTTGGGAAGACCATTCCTAAAAACCGGTAGGACTAAAATCGACTATGTTAGTGGCAAATTAACCATGGAATTTGATGGGGAGGTAGTTGAATTTGACATTTATGATGCAATGAAATTCCCTATTGATGATCATTCCCTATGTGCCATTGATATTATTGAACCTTTTGTGCAAGATGTTTTTGATCTTTTTGACATTGACGAGTTGAAAAATATAATTGAGCATGACATTGACGATCATAATTCAGAATATGTATTGACATCTAGCATGAAAGAGGTCCAAGCCCAATTGGGTGGACACAAAAGGTTACCTATCTCCACTTTGGCCATTGGGCCCACCTTACTAAGCCCAAGCGAGAAGCTTGTTCCATCTATAGTGCAGGCACCGGAGATAGAGTTAAAGGACCTTCCACCTCACCTCAGGTATGCTTTTCTAGGGGACAACAACACTTTACCGGTGATAATCTCTAGCAAGTTGACAACCGAGTAAGAGGACAAGTTGGTAAAAGTGTTGAAAGAACACAAGACTGCCCTTGGATGGACCATTGCGGACATCAAATGGATAAGTTCATCCGCTTGCATGCATAGAATTCTACTTGGGGAAGAGGCGAAACCGTCTAGGCAACATCAACGAAGGTTGAATCCGCCAATGAAGGAAGTGGTCAAAAAGGAGGTACTGAAGCTCCTCCAAGCGGACATGATTTTCCCCATCCCGGATAGTAAGTGGGTTAGTCCAACCCAAGTAGTGCCAAATAAGAGGGGTATCGCCATGGTGGAGAATCAATTCGGAGAGATGGTCCCATGCAAGACACAAACCGGTTGGAGAGTTCGCATTGACTACCGCAAACTCAACTCGGTAACTCGTAAAGACCACTTTCCATTACCTTTTATTGACCAAATGTTGGAACGTCTTGCAGGTCATCCATACTATTGCTTTCTGGACGGATACTCGGGCTATTTCCAAATAGCCATTGCTCCGGAAGACCAAGAAAGAACTACTTTCACTTGTACATTTGGGACTTTTGCGTACCGCAGAATGCCATTTGGACTTTGCAATGCCCCTGGAACCTTCCAACGGTGCATGATAAGTATTTTCTCCGAATATATAGGGAACTTTATTGAAGTTTTTATGGATGACTTTAGCGTCCATGGAAATAGTTTTGATGCATATCTAGGACACTTAAAACTCATTCTTGAAAAATGCGTAGAAACTAATTTAGTTCTTAATTCGTAAAAATGCCATTTCATGGTTGAACAAGGAATAGTGCTAGGACATGTGATATCCTCAAAAGGGATAGAGGTAGATAAGGCAAAAGTTGATGTTATTCAAAGTTTACCTTATCCTACTAACATTCGTGAAATCCGTTCTTTTCTAGGTCATACAGGTTTTTATCGGCGGTTCATCAAAGACTTTTCAAAGATCTCGGCGCCATTGTGTGAATTACTCAAGAAAGACGCCACTTTCATAGTGGATGAAAGTTTCAAGAAAGCTTTCGACACTTTAAAAGCATGCCTCACTAGTGCACCGATCATCCGGTCTCCGGATTGGGAGAAACCTTTCGAGATTATGTGTGACGCCGACTACGCCGTAGGAGCTGTCTTAGGACAGAAGGATAGAAGAGCCTCACACCTCATCCATTATGCATCTATAATGCTTAATGGAGCACAAAGGAATTACTCCACCACCGAGAAGGAGATGCTAGTGGTGGTTTTTACACTTGAGAAATTCAGACAATACCTTCTTGGAGTAAAGGCAATCATTTTTACTGACCATACAGCTCTTAGGTATCTCATGGTAAAGAAGGAAGCAAAGCCAAGATTGATTTGGTGGGTGCTCCTTCTAAGCGAGTTTAACCTAGAGATACGGGACAAGAAGGGGGTTGAGAACCTGGTAGCCGATCATTTGAGCAGGCTAGTGAAGGAGGAAGAAGATCCAACCAAAGGAAGAACAATAGTTGGAAGCTTTTCAGATGACACCTTCTACACAACCCTTTTTTGTGTAACCGCCCCTGCACCTCAAGAGACCCGCCCCTGCGCACAGCCGCCCCTGCGGCTTGCGGATCACTCGACAGAGGTTTGGTTTAAACTACAATCTTTCAAGCCCTGGTTTGCTGACATTGTCAATTTCCTTGTTAGGGGTGAGTATCCTCTAGACTTTACCAATGAACAGCGAGAGAAGGTGAAGGCCGAAGCTCGACACTACGTTTGGGACGATCCCTACCTTTGGAAGCATTGTAGTGACCAGGTAATACGCCATTGCATCCCGGACAATGAGGTACAATCTGTCCTAACATTCTGTCATTTTGAAGCATGAGGGGGGCATTTTGGGCCCAACAAAACTGCTAGAAAGGTTTTAGATGCAGGGTTCTTTTGACCTCACATTTTTAGAGACGCTTTTGCATTTTGCAAAGTGTGTGATAGGTGCCAAAAAGTAGGTAACATCTCTAGGAGACATGAAATGCCTCAATCCTCTCTTATATTTTGCGAATTTTTTTATGTATGGGGATTGATTGAATGGGTCCTTTCCCTCTTCTTTTGGGCATACTTACATACTGCTTGCGGTGGACTATGTTTCCAAGTGGGTAGAAGCAAAGGCCACCTAAATTGATGATTCTATGGTTGCAGCTTTTCTTAACGATAATATTTTTGCAAGATTTGGAATCCCGAAGGCTTTGATAAGTGATAGGGGCACCCATTTTTGCAACAAGACGATCACCGCTCTCCTTAAGAAGTACCATATTCACCAACGAGTGTCCACAGCCTACCATCCGCAAACAAATGGTAATGCGGAGGTGTCCAACCGGGAAATCAAAACCATCCTTGAAAAGACGGTCTCTCCCGAAAGGAAAGATTGGAGTTTGAGGCTAAACGACGCCCTATGGGCATACCGGACAACATATAAGACTCCTATAGGGATGTCTCCATTCCGGCTTGTGTTCGGAAAAGCTTGCCACCTTCCGGTGGAGCTTGAGCACAAGGCATGGTGGACGGTAAAGAAGTGCAACATGAATGTAGAAGAGGTAGGAGAGTTCCGAAAACTCCAATTGCAAGAGCTGGAGGAATTGAGACTAGATGCGTATGACCATGCCACTGCATACAAAGAAAAGACCAAAGCGTGGCATGACCAAAACATCCTCCGGAAAGACTTTAAAGTAGGTAACAAAGTCCTTCTTTTTCAATCCCGTTTGAAGCTTTTTGTAGGTAAGTTGCGTTCAAGGTGGACAGGTCCGTACGTGATAGATGAAGTGTACCCTCATGGTGATGTGGATCTTTATGATCCGCAAACGCACAAGGTATTCAAAGTTAACGGAAAATGGCACAAGCCCTACCTTGAAGGAGTGTAGAATGATCCCATTAACGAAATGGTGCTGGAGGAGGCCCAAGTAGAGGAGTAGGGTCCTTACGTCGAGCCAATGACGTAAAACAAAGGCGCTGCTCAGGAGGCAACCCGAAGGAATAAGAAGAGGAGCTTCTGTTAGGAAAACCGCCCCTGCGGATCATTGTCACCACCCCAGCGGTGACACCCTTGCCCATCGTGCCCCCCTGCGTTGGGCCTGCGTATGCAACAACTCTGTCACCGCCCCGTGGTGACATCCCTACGCCCCTGCGGCGGCCACTCTTGGTATGCATCCCCAGCGCTGCCCTTGGTGTTGGGCCTGCGTCCCTCTCTTCCTTGTCACCGCCCCCGCGGTGACAAGGCCCCGCCCCTGCGGGTTTACCCAAAAAAGAAAAAAAATAAGAAAATCCAAAAGACCCTACACCTACCCCACAAACTCTATTCTCTCTCCTCACCTACCACTCGTCTCTCTCAAAATCTCTTCCTCTCACAAACGTCCCCCTCTTCCTTGGTCCTGAGCTGAGGAGCCTCCAAGCTCAAATGGTTGCCTTGACCACTCAACACCAGGCTTGGCAGACTGAGTATCACCGGACCATGATGGAGCAGCATCAGACTTGGCAGTCCAGCTTCGCCACATCCATGATCGCTCACTTCGACCGGCCCCAGGACGCTTGTCAAGCGGCCCAGCAACAACAGCTCGAGGCTCAACAGTTGTCTTGGCAAGCCAACTTTGAGACCACCTTTGGAGGCCGGCTGACCGCCCAGCAGGACCGTCTTGACGACATCTATCGCCGGCAGTAGCACTTTTTCAGCCACTTCCCATATTTTCCGAGGAGGGTTCGGATGGTCCAGTCGGACCGTCCCACTAGTGGGTATTATCTTTCTCCCTTCTCCACATTTATCTTTGCTTTCATTTTCCACTTTGAGGGCAAAGTGTGCTTCAAGTATGAGGGAGGGAATATCATTTGTATGTATAGTTTGTGTGAGTGTTTAAATTGTGTTTGCTTTGATTGTTCATGATTTGTACTTCATTTTGAAATTCAAAAAAAAAGAAGAGAGAAAAAGCCAAAGAAGTTGAAAAAAGGCATGAAAATCCTTGGATAAACCGAAAACACGAAAGGGCGGTTTAGGCAAAAAGAAGGTAGTCCGACCAACATTAGGTTGGTGCAAAAATGGACTTGAGGGATGTGAGGATTAAGTGAGATCATCAAGAAAAGAAGAAGAGTGGCAAGGTCCAAAACCCGAACACCTTGGCAAAATGAGCGACACCGAGTGTAGGTTTCCCTTCCGACTTTTGGCGGCATAAGAAGGGGAGTCATAAGGAGGTTGTCCAGGTAGGTCACTCTTGGAGCAATAATGATGGTAGCTTCCTCACTTTCTCCTCAGATTTTATCTCTTTTTCCTTCTTTCTTCCTTGGTTTTTCTTTTGTCTCCATTATCTATGCCTCTTACCCATGCTTCCTGAAGGCCTTTGAGTCTGAACTGCTGTCATTTGTTTTACTCGGGACGAGTAAAAGGTCTAAGTATGGGGGAGTTTGATAGGTGATGGAATCACTATCATTTAGGTTAGTTTTTAGAGTCTTTTAATTATATTAGAGGCGGTTTATGCTACTAACTTCTTAATCCATAAGAAGAAGTCTAAAAGAAGCTAAACGAGAAGTTAGAAGCACTTGGGAGTTGAAGACCATTCACGAAGACAAGCTTTTGGTGCCTCACCGCCCCCGCGGAGCAGTGTCACCGCCCCTGCGGGTGACACTGCACTCCGAAACGCAGCCTGCGCCTTCACCAATGCCCGGAACGAAGACTGTCACCGCCCCTACGCCTCTCCTGGGCGCCCCTGCGGTGACTTACCCTGAAGAAGAGAAGTCGGCTCCCCTGTACCTCTGCCTGCGGACCAACCTACGGAGATGTGAAGCCGAAGAGCCAATATCACCGCCCCTACGGTGACATTGGGCCGCCCCTGCGGCCCGACATCAGAAGCGACATAAAGACGAAGAGTCATACGTTTGAAGAACATTAAAGATTTGTCCCTGCATAATTGACAGGCCTTCCCTGTGGCCATGAAGAACTCCAAACGTTTTCGCCTAAACCGCCCCTGCGGTCTTGAAGCCTGCCCCTGCGGTTTAGCGATTAAGACTTTACTCCGGCTGTTTGCACCACCTTTATGGCATTAAAGGTAGCTGTTTAGGCCGGCCATTTACTCCCATTTAGTGCCAATCTATATATACTACTAAAGCAGCACCCATTTTGTACACGTGTCAACCTCTAAGGCCGTCCACGTAAGTTTTTTTTTCAATTTATTTACAGATTTGCCACAACGTATTTACAGATTTGCCATTAATTATTTTATAAGAAATTTTTTTAATTATAATTTGTAAACAGTCATCATGCCACGTCAATTTTATTAAAATAAATAATAAAAAAAAATGTACCTATCTACCAATCAAAATTAACAAACTGATTTATTGTAACTCGATTTGTTGAAAAAATCTAACACAAATCTTCTAACAAGATTTGACACATTTGTTTAATTTAAAACTAAATCAAAATTTCCTCCTCTGTCTAAATCTAAGTAAAAGTGATAATATATTAAGGTATAAATATAATACTCGAATAATAATCTTTGTAATAGAATTTTATTATGTTCTTTTATTTATTTAAAAAAAATTAATCCTCATATATTAGTTATATTAATTAATATATATAATTTTTACTATAAATAGATATCAAATATATGATGCATGAAAGTAAAAATATAGTATTTATTTAGACAATCCCACACAAGGTGCGGGAACTAAACTAGTTGTAGTATAAATAGGTCCATGGCTGATTGCTAGAATCATCCACCATTTCCCACATTATTCTCTCTTTTCCCTTACTTCTTTTGTGTAATGAGCTTCTAATTTCCTTGCTACATTGGGTTGTTTTGAAATTGTATTACTTCTTTGATTGTAAGTTCTTTTTAATATAAGTATTAGTCAGTATATGTTTTGTATTCCTTGTGATTTACTTATCTAATTGCATGTTTCTTATCACTTAGTTTCATCACCTTAGTGTTTAAGTGCATGCAGAGAACTAGGATTAATAGATTCCGGGTTCGGGTCTTTAATCTAGTAGAAAACCTTTAGATAAAAGATGGTTGTGATTACTTAAAGGAAAAGGAATACAATTATAAAGAAAAGTCTAATGGTTTTATTCCTCTCTTTATATCTCTTTGTCTTTGTGTAAAAGCTAACTTGTGACTTGTTCTTGTAGGTTTATGGGACATTAACTTGTTAAGTTGTGTTGATACCGGTTGACTCAACACATATATATGATCAAGACGAGAACATTGCTAAATACTTATTAAAGGAACCAACCAAAGTAGCATTGCATGCTAAGATTCAACCTAGTGTAGTTCATCTCTCATCAATCTATTCACCTCTTTACTTGCTTTCTTATTCTTTTGTTTCGTTACATTTCAGCAGCAGACACAGGGACAGTAGAGAGTCCCAGATCGTCCTTCTACTCAAGGATCTGCTCCCGGGCCGAGTAGAGGTAGAGGTCGTGGTGGGAGAACCACCGAGACCAGAGGAGCTCAAGGTAGAGCCTTTGAGCTGAGGAGTGTAGAGGAGCCACCTGCACCAGCTGCTACAAGTACATTCTTCTTCATGGTTTACCTGTTAGAGTTTTGTTTGATATGAGTACTACGCATTCCTTTATTTCCAATGTATGTGTTGATCGCTTGAGTTTAGCTACTATAGAGGGGATACCCTTTACTATAGGGTTACCTGATGGTAGCAGGGCCAGAGGTACCCGCGAGATACGTAGTTGTCCCCTTTGTTTAGGGACTCGTGTGCTGCTTGTTGACTTCTTAGTCGTGCCATTGATGTATGAAGAAGTCATATTAGGTATGGATTAGATGCTTAGACACCGTGCAGTATTAGATGTTGGTAGGAGGACTGTTATAGTCTCTATCGAGGTAGGTCAAATTGAGGTCTTCCGAGGTTGGGACCTTGGGAAGATGGGTTCTAGTATCAGTGCCGTACGAGCACCCAACTAGGTTGATAGCACAGGGATGTGATGTCTTCTGGTGCTATTCCATAAAGGATGGAGAGAGTTCATCCTTGGAGGACATACCAGTGGTCTGCGAGTTTACAGATGTGTTTGCTTAGCCGTTGAGCTTGCCGCCTCAAAGGAGTGTGGATTTCAGTATCGAGTTGGAGCCTGGTACAAGACCCATCTCAAAGGCCCCATATCGTATGACGCCTCTCGAGATATTGGAGCTGAAGAAGCAACTCAAGGAGTTGGTTGAGAAGGGCTTCATTTGCCCTAACGTATCCCCCTAGGGAGCACATGTCCTCTTCGTGCGAAAGAAGGACGGATCGTTGAGACTGTGTATCGATTACAGAGAGCTGAACAAGGTGACCATCAATAACAAGTATTTACTGCCTCGTATTGATGATCTACTTGATCAGCTTCAGGGAGCGACAATATTCTCCCGGATTGATTTACGCTTAAGATATCACCAGTTGAGGGTGAGGGAGCAGGATGTACACAAGACGGCATTTCGTACTCGTTATGGACACTACGAGTTTGTACGAATGCCATTTGGGCTTACGAATGCCCCAACAGTCTTCATGGAGTTGATGAACAATATTTTTATCGACTTCCTTGAGCAGTTTGTGGTGGTCTTCATTGATGACATTCTGGTATACTCTCGTAGCAGAGGGGAGCATGCCGGTCATCTAAGGACGGTTTTGCAGATTTTAAGGGATAGAAAGATGTATGCCAAGCTCTCTAAGTGCGAGTTTTGGATGTCTAAGGTTGCTTTTCAAGGTCACATTGTCTCTGCCAGTGGGGTCATGGTTGATCTGGCGAAGATCGAGTCTGTTGCTGCATGGACGACACCGATGAACGTCAAGGAAGTGCGCAGCTTTCTTGGCCTAGCCGGGTATTACCGACGCTTCGTGGAGGGATTTTTGTGATCGCCCTTCCATTGACGAGTCTTTTGATGAAGACTACCAAATTTGTGTGGACTGATTAGTGTGCCTAGAGTTTTGAGGAGTTGAAGAGGCGTTTGACTTCTGCTCTTGTCTTGGCACAGCCAGAGGGTTCGGAGGATTTTGTGGTTTACAGTGTTGCATCCAAGCTAGGCTTGGGATGTGTATTGATGCAGAGAGGCAGAGTGATTGAATACACGTCTAAACATCTAAAGACGTATGAGGAGAACTACCCGACTCATGATCTGGAGTTAGCAGCGGTAGTTCATGCTTTGAAGATGTGGAGACATTACCTGTATGTTGCCACATGTCAAATCTTCATAGACCATAAGAGTGTGAAGTACACTTTCACGCAGCGGGAGTTGAATAACCGCCAGCGTCGATGGCTTGAGTTGATCAATGACTTTGACCTTGAGATTCTCTATCATCTAGGGAAGGCGAATGTTGTCGTCGATGCCCTGAGCAGGAAGATGCCTCGAGAGAAGGCAATTGCGAGATTGACAGTTCAGCCTCAACTTCAGAGGGATCTAGCTTGGCTAGAGATGGGCATCCAGTTTCCTGATGAGGATGCCAATTTGTATGCTTTAGAGGTTTTACCTGGTCTGTTGGATGAGATCCAAAAGAAGCAAGAGACCTGCCCGCTCTTGACGAGGATCAGAGAGAGGGTGTCTCGTGGAGAGGCACCACAGTTCTCCATTGGAGCTGATGGGATGATGAGGCGCCATGACCGCATCTATGTATCTGTTTATGCGGAATTGAGACAGAGGATCTTACAGGAGGCTCACTGTATACCTTACTTAGTACATCCAGGTACGAGTAAGATGTGCCATGATGTGAGACTTTCATATTGGTTGGGAGGGCTGAAGCCCGATGTAGCCAGATTTGTGGCATAGTGTGCGACCTGTTAAAAGGTCAAGATCGAGCATTGCAGACCTGGAGGTGAGCTCTATCCACTACCAGTACCGCAGTGGAAGTGGGAGGACGTCTTCATGGACTTTGTGACTGGATTGAGGCCTAGTAGGAGTTTTGATGCTATTTGGGTTGTTATTGACAATTTGACGAAGACGGCACATTTCATTCCTATCAAAGAGATGTGGCCAGTGAGCAGATTGGCTGAGAAGTACACTAGACAGATAGTGAGACTCCATGGTGTACCGAGGACAATCGGCTCTGATCGAGATGGACGGTTTACCTCGAGGTTTTGGCAGCAGATCCAGACTGCTTTGGGGACGAGTCTACACTTCACGACTGCATTTCACCCCCAGACAGATGGTCAGTCAAAGAGGACCATCCAGACCCTGGAGGATATGTTGCGAGCCTGTGTGTTGGATTGGGGACAGGGATGGTTTGATTACCTCCCATTGGTTGAGTTCTCGTACAACAACAGCTTGCATGCATCGATTGGGATGTCTTCATATGAGGCACTGTATGGACGTAGGTGTCGTACATCATTATGCTAGGATGAGCCTAACAGTATTAGTGGGATAGCGCCAGAGCAGATTCAGGATGATATGGCTCGAGTAGCACTGATTAGAGAGAGGATGTTGGCTGCACAGAGTCGCCAGAAATCATATGCAGACATGAGGCATCGACCTCTAGAGTTCAGAGTGGGAGCTCATGTCTGGCTGAGGGTATCTCCGACACGAGGCGTCAAACATTTTGGCATAAAGGGGAAGCTAAGTCCCCGATATGTCAGTCCTTTCGAGACACTAGATAGAGTTGGGAGGGCAGCCTACAGATTAGCATTGCCTCCGATATTAGAGGGTGTTCACCCTGTGTTCCATGTGTCTCAGTTGAGGGAGTATATACCAGATCTGAGGCACATTGTGAGTTATAATGATTTAGTGGTTCAGCCGGACCACACCTTTGTTGAGAATCCTATTGCAGTCTTAGAACGAGGTGTGAGACGCCTGCATTCGAAGGACATTCCTATGCTGAGGATACAGTGGTCTAGATAAGAACCTGAGGAGGCTACATGGGTGATTGAGGATAGTATCTAGAGGAACTATCCAGAGTTTTATGCTGAGATAGATGCACCTAGGGTCGACGAGTAGATCTTACTGCTATCTTGGTGAGTATGTGATTATGTGCTTACGTGCTTGCATGCCTTGATGTGTTTATTCCATGCTAGCTATGATGTGATTTATGATCTTATTAGATCTTGATATGCTAGCGTGATGTATGATTATAGTTGGAGATGGTTCTTTCCTCCATGCTATATGAGTGTGATTAGGATTCAATTGGAGATGGTTCTTTCCTCCAGGCTACCTTGATGGACATAGTTTCATTGGAGATGTTATTCCTCCATGCGTTGTATATGAGTATGATTTGGCTAGAGATGTACTTCCTCTATGCCTTGTGATGTGGTATGGCGAGAGTTGTGATTCCTCTACGCCTTTGGGTATCGTTATGGCCATGTTTTCTGGAGTTGATTATTCCTCCATGTTAGTGTTTGAGGTTATAGATTGATATAGGTTATGACCTTCTGAGCGGAGATGTGATACTTCCGATAGAGAGAGTTATACCTCGACTTATGGGTCCGAGAGGATTTGGGATTTTGCAAGTTTCGGGACGAAACTTGTTTTTAGGGGGGTGAGATGTAAGAGTCTAGTTGATGAGTTGCTGAGATGAGTGTTGAGGACCTAGATTTGGCCTAAACCGCCCCTGCGTGACCCAGAGGCCGCCCCTGTGGTTTGCCTGGGCCGCTCCGTGCCTCATAGGGTCCGCCCTGCGGCTTTGTGTGGTTGCAACCGTCTTCGTTGACCTTGACTTGTGCTTTGTGGTTGGCTTCCTTTATAAGCCTCCCATTGCTTCAGATGAAGGGTTTCTTCATCTCTCCAGATCCATCATCTCATTCCTCACGTTCTTCCTCTTCTCTTCTTCCTTTGGATCTCTTCTTGAGTTTAGTTTGAGTTTGTGTGAGTTTGGAAGCTTATGAGCTTGGCTTTGCTTAAGGATGATGCTTGTTGATGTTGTTGTGCTTAGGATTGAGCCAGCCTTGAGGTGTTGATGGTGTGTTGCTTCTGTTTGGGTTCAGCTTGGTGAGCTTTCATCCATCTCTTCCTATATTTCTTCTTTCTTTCCTTCCTTCCTTCTTTCCTTCCATTCTAGCGTAGGTTTCACAAGTTTGATCTTGTGGCAGCCTTGATTGGCTTCAATTGATGTATATATGTATGTATATGTATGTGTATGGTTGTTGGATGAAGAAGAAGATCGAGTGAAGAAGCAAAGGACAACCGGAAGTGCATCCTCTGCACACCAGCCGCCCCTGCGCCACTTGTGGACCGCCCCTGCGCCGGATGAGATCCGTCCTTGCGCCACCTCCTAGCCGCCCCTGCGGCCACCTGTACCAGCTGGTGTTTTCACTTGGTTCTCCAGGTGTGTATTGCTTCTAGGCTGACCTATGGTTGGCTTTGCCTCTTCCTTTCCTAGTATGAGAGTAAAGTACCATGCTAGGGTTAGATGAGAGTGCTTGGATGATATATGATCATGTTATGCCTTGTATGGCCTTGGAGGATTATTAGGTTGTGAGGTTAGGTTAAGGATTATTCTGTGGATCCCTTGGGTCTAGGTGTGACCCCTTTGATTGATAGGAGACTTACATATCTCTATACCTTGTTATTGGGCAGTGTACCTATCAGGATTGGAGGTTGATTGTGATTGTGCTTTATACGAGGTTGAGGTAAGTCCGTAGGACTTACTTAGCTACCAACCTTATATCGGGTGTTTGCATGAGTGGTGTGTGCATTATATGTTTGCTATGATAGCATGAGATGTCGTTTATTACCGACCTATGTTTTATTGATTGCCCCGTATGTGTGGTTGTGATAACCTTTCCCTTTCATCCCGCCGAGGAGTCTGGGATGTTCTCTAGCGTCAGGCCATCTGGTATACAAGAAGGGCGCAATCTATTCGCATAGGGTACACGAGTTGTGTGACCGACAATACTTCCAGATGGCTAGCAGGCCCAGAGGCGAGGGTGTATCGGTCCTCGTGTCACATAGTTTCATCTATCTATATTTATATGATTTGAATGAATAACTTTTATATAAAGATGATAAAATGGGTAAATGTGTGATAGCATGATGATGTGTTTATCTTTCATGATTGTGCTTGTTCTTATACATTACCTTAGATATGTATGGATAGCTAATGGGTTATACCATGTTGTAGATGCCCTATAGGATAGGCGTGTTGTTGAGTTATCTAGCAGGGTGGCAGGCCGAGGACCTCTCATACATAGGATGGTTGTGGTCTTTTGGGGTTGTTTATGTATCTCTCATGTGTGAGGATGTTGTTTTGTATACTCGGCTATGATGTTGTTACCTTTTGGTTGTATAGCTTATACAATTTTATGCATTTATTTTATATCTGTCAGTGCCATGTTGTAAAGTCCAATGAACTTGTTTTTAGGCTAGGGTCAGGATCCATTGTGAGATCCTAGCCCAATGTGGCACTCTGAGTCCCGCGGATTTGGGGTGTTACAGTTGAGATATTCGGTGCCCTTTTCCTAGGAGATTTACATATCTCTATGCCTTGTTATTGGGCAGTGAACCTCTTAGGATTGGAGGTTAATTGTGATTGAGCTTTATACGAGGTTGAGGTAAGTCCGTAAGACTTACTTACTTAGCTACCAACCTTATATTGGGTGTTTGCATGAGTGGTGTGTGCGTTATATGTTTGCTATGATAGCATGAGATGTCGTTTATTACCGACCTATGTTTTATTGATTGCCCCGTATGTGTGGTTGTGATAACCTTTCCATCTCATCCCGCTGAGGAGTCTGGGAGGTTCTCTAACGTCAGACCATCTGGTATACAGGAAGGGCGCAATCCACTCCCATAGGGTACACGGGTTGTGTGACCGACACTACTTCCAGATGGCTAGCAGACTCAAAGGCGAGGATGTATCGGTCCTTGTGTCACATACTTTCATCTATCTATATATATATGATTTGAGTGAATGACTATTATATAAAGATGATAAATGGGTAAATGTGTGATAACATGCTGATGTGTTTATCTTTTATGATTGTGCTTGTGCTTATGCATTACATTATATATGTATGGATAGCTAATGGTGTATACCATGTTGTAGATGCCCTACAGGATAGGCGTGCTGGTGAGTGATATGGCAAGGTGGCAGGCCGAGGACCTCTTGCACATAGGATGGTTGTGGTCTTTTGGGGTTGTTTATGTATCCATCCTGTGTGAGGATGTTGTTTTGTATACTCGGCTATGATGTTGTTACCTTTTGGTTGTACAATTTATACCGTTTTATGCATTTGTTTTATATATGTCAGTGTCATGTTGTAAGGTCCAGTGAACTTGTTGTCAGGCTAGGGTCAGGATCCATTGTGAGATCCTAGCCCAATGTGGCACTCCGAGTCTCGCGGATTCGGGGTGTTACATAGGAAATGCGGAATTAAAAGTTCGACACGGTGATATGTTTACGAAGTTCAGCTCTAACAGGCTACGTCTCCGTCCTAGGGTTTCTTTACCCTAGGATCTAACTATCTATTATCGACTCAAAGAGTCCTAGATGCAACCTAGAAGAAATCCCCTTCTTCTCTCACAATAGCCTCAATACTACGATCTAGTCAACTCTAACTTAGCAATATTAGCCTAGTTACTTCGCAGGGTAACCCACACTCGAGTATAACACTCTCTAGGTATGCTAATGAAGCTCTAGTTTTTTTTCTCACTCTAAGGATCTAAACATTTGTAAGCTAAGAGGGAGAAATTTTTTTTTGGAACGAATGAAGATGTTTTGATCGCTTGAAGACTTGGTTTACATCCGTGTAAGCTTGTTGTTCTTTTCAATCGCCATCTTCATTTATATTGTTCTATGGAGAACTTCTTAGCCATTGTAAGATATCCGTTGCAGCGTTCTTCTTTCTCCATGGAATACAGTGTTTGGTTGAGGTGAAATAGCCGTTGTAAGATCTTCTATCGTCTCTCTTCTACTTCTTCTCTTTGACGCACGTTGAGAATCTTCATCTTCTTGATCTTCTCTTGCTTTGGAAATGGCGTTGAAGATCTTTGTTTGTTGAAGATCCCAGATCTTCTCACTTGGATATGCCGTTGAAGATTTCCCTTAGATCCGAGATCTTCTTGCGTGGACTCCGTCTGGAAGATCTTCCTTTATCTGCTTGCGTCTTCGGTTCAGATCTTTGGAGATCTTTTTGTTATGCCGAAATCTTCTTTGAAAACCATTTGAAAATCTTCTTGTTAGCTGGCCGAGATCATCTTTCTTGTTATCCTTCGGTAGAGAGATCATCGTTTTGGTTGTTGAGATATTCGAATCTTGTTGTTTAAGCCTTTAGCCAAATCCTTCTTTGTAATGCTTGTCAAGGCCTACACATTGTTCCTTTGTAATGCTTTTAAAGGTCTCCGTACTCGTCCTTTGTAATGCGTTTTAAGGCGTGCATTCGTCCTTTGAAATGTTTTCCAAGGCTTGCACACATTTAACAAACACAAACCAAAACATGCAATCTAGAAATACAATCGATATTTGTTTGCTTATAAAACCGCATATAAATGTGAAGTCTTCAATATTCACATAAACAAATTATAATCAAGGTGGAGTTATCACAGTCAAGCTCAAGCAGGCACGAAGGAAAAAAAAATGAAAGAATGAAAGAAATTTAAAATAAAAAAGGAAAATAAATTGGAAAAATGGGCATTGCAATAGTTCGATCGGAAAAACCTGAAACGGGATTTTCGGATCGAAAAAGTTTTCCGAACTTTTTTGAAAATAAAATACGGAAATATATATGCATATCCAATATATAATTATACTCGTACAAATATAATTTACGATATAAAAGTCATTCCTATAAATAATTATGACACTAATTAAATAATATAAATATGGATAATATATATATATATATATATATATATATATACACACAAAGAGAGAGATTTTAGTTCAAGTGAGGAGAGAGCTTGTAAATAGGAATTAGGAGGATTGTAAGCCATTAGATGGATTTTAAATCAAGGGCTCTTACACGCTCATCATGTAACACCCCGAATCCGCGGGACTCGGGATGCTACGGGTTGGGACCCACGTTGGGACCTCACAATGGGTCCCGACCCTTAGCTTGACAAAAATTTCACCGGATCTTGCAACAAGGCACAAATAAGGCCAAAACGAAATACATTTTTGATGTAATGAAAATAAAAAACCCAAAAGAATACAACAAAGGACTTCAACCGAAAATACAACCCCAAAAACTAAACACCATATAACATACAATAATTACAATACTCAAACTCGACTCCACCCAAAACCCAATCCTAAAATGTACGGAACCCCTGTTGCCCACTCCTCCGGATCTCTCGGCCGCAATCCTAACCTGCAAGGCAATCTACAACAGTCGGTATAAAACCGTTAGCTCATATTCGAAGCATTAAAATCAATGGGAAAGGCACAAGCACAAGTAAATCATCATAAACACACAACATTCTCAAAGCATACAATTCCGGTTAATTATCTTTTTATTATTAAGTCGTATCCCGTTCTAATTAAACTTAGTTTTGTGACACGAGACCACCGTGGTCCCGCCTCGGTCGCTACTTACCAGCATGGAACGGTACGGATGCCTCCGACCGTCTAACCAGCACGGGCTAGTCGTCAAGAACCTCCTAGACTCTCGCAAGAGCTAGGCAGATGATGTCACCACCCATTATCATACATTTGGGCCAAAATAATATAAGGTTGGTGGTCCTATTACCAGTTTAGCTGTTATAAACGATAACGAATAAACACACACCACCAAACACACATCAATGCTAATACAAGGAATACGAGCTAAGTAAGTCCGGAGACTTACCTCGTCCCAAAGATAATCCCACTATATCCCGCTCTCAGCTTCCCGCAGGAAGACACTCCATGCGTGTCAAAAGGCACACGATCAACATCTCTCTCACATGCTAGAAGTCCTAAGACTTCTAGTCCCAATGATCTCGCAAGATCATAAACCATAACCATGATAAGATAACAACCTCCTAATCCTCACGATCTCACAAGGTCATAACCATCACAACACATGCTAGGATACTCTCGTCCTAGTCACCATAATCTCAACAAACATATAACCATTATCTCAATCCTCATAAGCTCACAAGATCAACCAAACACTCAACGCCTTACAATCCTCACAAGATAAAACACCTCAAGCTTTATAACGATCATAAAACCTCAAAACTCACCTAAGGTTCATGGCCACTACTTGGCATTAACTCTAAGTTATTCTAGATTCAACCTAGCATGATACTAATACTAAACATAACTAAATCGAGTAAGATCATAATCTCGAGGGAGAGGGTACTCACGTGACGTCAAAAGACGGAAAACAATTTATGGATGTCGATATGGATTCGTTGGCCTTAAACGCGGCGCTTCTGAACCTAGCATCAAACTAAACAAATTTAGCATAATGCTAAATTTGAACGGAATATATAATATATAAATCTAAGGTAAAAACCCGTTTTCAAGAGCCAATGTTTAAACCCGCAAAAACATTTTCCGGGGCAAATTACCCAATTTTATACACTTGGTCATAATCCGCAATAGAAATATTTTCCGGGCAAATCATGCAATTCTAAACACTTGGGTTATATTCTGTAAATAAATTGTTGGGCAAAATCTTGTATTTAAACAAACAAAGGGCACAATTGTAAATTCTAGAAATTACGGCTGTAAACTCAAATTCAAATTATAGGATACTTTGTGTAATTACAATGAAAACAAGGGGGGCCCGGTTTTAAATAGGTAAAAAGGGTTTTCTTAACCCCATTTTACTCACAGCGCAATGCAAGAGGGCAGGGGGCGGCGGCGCTGCTTCAGAGGCGAGGGCAAGGGTTTCAGGGGCGGCGGCGTTTCTCCTCCTCGGCGGAAGCAGAGTTCAGGGCTGGAGCGGCGAGGGCGGCAAAGGGCTGTCTGATGTCCGCGGAGGCTCGTTCCAAAGGTGGCGGATCCAGGGGCTCGCCGCTGCTTGCAAGAGGAGGGTGAAGACCAAGCGGTTGAAGGCTAGAGTCGATAAGGGATGATCCGAAGGGAGGAAGGGATGTGAGGCAATGAGTTGCAGGGAAGACGAGGGCAGGTTGCAACGGGATGCATCTCCAGCTTCGAGTGGCCGGCAGGGTCCATGGTTCGATGGGGGACGGTTGTCTGGCTGCAGTCGAAGAGAAGACCGTGGCTGAGGGAGAAATGAGAGATGAGCTAATGTCCCGGTGGTGAGGCCATGAGAAAAGGAGGAAGATAACCACTGTGAAGGTAGGGTGAAGAATTGAGGGAGAATGTAACACCCCAAATTCTCGGAACTCGGGGAGCTACTGGTTAGGACCTCACAATGGGTCCCGACCTTGGTTTAACAACAACATTACTTGGATCTTACAACAAGGCACAAATGTACTTAAAACCATTTCGAAACATAATATTTTTTATTGTATGAATGTACACATGCGACAACCTTACAAAACATAAACATATACATAACATGCATGCTGTATGGGAGACTCCCCCGCCCCCATCTAATGAGTACGTGGACCCGGCTGACCATCCGTTCCGGATCTCTCTGCAACTGTCTATCTCTACAGATCTACAACACGGATAAACCGTTAGCTAACAAACCAAATATAAGCAGAATAAAGATAGCACAAACACAAACAAGGTAACATAAACAATCATCATGCTGGCACACAAACCGGTTATTATCTAGTAGTTAAGTGATTCACCTTATTCCATTTTATAGTTGTGGCACGAGAATCTTAAGAGTTCTTGCCTCCGTTCCTTATCCAACTGGGTGTAGGTCTAGCTTACCTCCTCCGGTAGCATCACTACAAACCGAGTGTGGACTAGTCCCTAAAGAAACCCCCAGCGCCCTCAAGCTAACTGAGTAGAATGCCACCACCCGTTACTCTTAGGCCAAGGTATAGGTCGGTATATAAATATTACTAAAATATAACTATAAGCATCTCATTCACACACCACTATCATTATCATACTCATATCTAGAAGTCAGCTAAGTAAGCCCAAAGGACTTACTTGAATTCAAACATAATCTCGTTATCTCGACTCGGTCTGTAACCGCAGGAACTCAACCGCCTGTTATAAAAGGCAAGTGGATCAATAATATATCACACTTAATTAGAAGTCTCTGACTTCTAAGATATTTAACTCTATCATCAGATAAATTACCAAAATACCCTTATACGGATAATTGACTGTTTTACCCCTGGTCCCGAAACTTTATAAAATTCCATAACAAAGTTCCAAACTATTCCTTGGAACTCAAAACCACACTCAAACTCTCAAAAGAAAGTTTGCTAAAGATTTAGAAGAGTTAACTACATTCTTGACTTTCATAAAAAGTCGTCAATGTCCGACTTTGGCTTAAGATATGAGAACCGAATAAAAATATAAAAAGTCTAACAAAAATCTCTAAATCTTTTATGCTATGCACTCTATCCATAGTAGTCAGAATTTCCCAAAAATACATAATAATTACTTCTACACAAATTCTCAAAGTCGGTTCCAAAACCAGAAATTTATACTTAGCCAATTTCTGAGTTCTTTCTCAAACAGCTCAACTAGCCTACTTTGAGCTCCTATGGATCCAGATCCGACCGTTGGATCGGTCTCAACTTTTGATAAGTTGAACTATGTATGACACTCTATAACATACTAAACACTGAACGGTGGATTATGTTTCTAAGGTATCCAAACCTAAGCTCAAACATGACTACACAACCCAGAAAAATTCCAGCACTTAACAATTTCAGCAACATCCAGAAAACTGTTTAAGGTCTCAACTTCAAAAATTCATAACTCCTAAACCACTAGCTGGATTCATCCCAAATTTTAATATGTTCCACCACAATATGCCAACTATATCATATCCAAAACTCAAGTCAAACAGAGATCAAACTCTTATTCAAAACTATCTCTCAAAACAGCATCACATGCTGTTTTTCCCAACACTCAGCATAGTTATAAAAACTGTGTGAGGAGTCAACTTTGAGACACCATAATACGAGTAGGAAGAGGGGAGGTAACCACTGTCTCAGTGCACTGAATCCCTGTTAAACAGCTCTTGCTGAGGCTGCAGCGAGGTATGAGAGACGTGCAGGCTAGGTTACTCCATTTGATCGAAGGGCATAGAAGTAAGGAGGAAGAGCATACGTCTCCCTTATCTGCTGTGCCGGAAGGAGAGGGCAACGCCGGCAAAGAGCGTGCTCGCTGTCGCCTCAGGACGAGAAGGCTCGATCTTCTACTTCCGAACCAAGTTGCGAAGAGGTTGTGCTGAGGGCTGCCGAAGGTTGCTGCTTGCGAGACCGGTGCTTCGCTGGACGCTTGGAGCGTGAAAGCCAGCCCTTGCGACCGCAAGTCCGCACCGATCGTGGCGACTCCAGGGTGTTTCGACAAAGCAACCCGTCGGGGAGAGAGAGGGAGAATAGGCTAGGGTTCTTGCGATCGTGAAGGGGTGTAACGGTAGCAGCATGAGAGGAAAGGTGAGGTGCACGAGGGAGGCGGCCTAGGGTTTACGGGAGAAGATGGGCAGCGTTTCACACAAGGAGGAGGAAGCACGGCTGGCGTCTCCACTGGGCTGGCGCACGTCTCCGCTGGGCTGGCGCACGTCTCCGCTGGGAAGCAAGCAAGACGGGGCCAATTGTGTTGTGTGTGGCATGGGCTGAAGCAAGGCCCGACTGCCATAATATGAATGGGCTGGAGTATAAGGCCTTGTCAAGGCTTGTCCTAAGCTTGTCGGTGACGTTGTCATGGTCTCGTCATGGTCTTGTCAAAACTCGTCAAAAGACCTAGATATATATATATATATATATATATATATATATATATATATATATATATATATATATATATATATATATATATATATATATATA
>BSUD01000006.1:100447584-100467955 GCA_033239045.1 Fagopyrum esculentum | reverse complement strand
AAAAAAAAAATATATATATATATATATATATATATATATATATATATATATATATATATATATATATATATATATATATATATATATATATATATATATAACTAGAGTTTGGTGTATTTTTCATTATTTTATGTGGTTATAACTTACATAAAATGATAAAATTAATTCTAGTCATAAAGTTAGGCATCTTAAAGAGGTCAATGGTCTCTAAAACTCGGTTTGACTCGGAATTAATCGGAAATAAATTTTTCGGTTATTACAGAGAAGGGGTTGCTTGTTCACTGCTGCGCGAAGAAAGGTGAGGCAGGATGCTACTCAAAGACATAAGGCTTGCTCAGTCCAGCGGGAGAGGCGAGGGGTCAGGAATAAGTGCAGGGACAGGCTAGCACCAGACCAAGGCTAGGTGGAGGCATCACAAGAGAGGCTGGGCGGGGAAGAATCATAGCAAGGTTGAGTGTGCAGGATGTGACTGACTTCTTCAATTGGTTGGGAAGAGAGGAATAACAATAAAAGAATAAAAAGGAGATGATACAATAACTCGATAAAAAAAAAGGTCCGAACGGAATATCTGGATCGGAAACCATTCCGAGATAGATACGGAGTATTTGTATACATAAAATATATAAATATACTCGTAAAATACCATTTACAATATAGAAGTCGTTCTCACAAAATATTCTCGAAATAATACTATAATTTAAATTACAACAAAGAAAAACTCGCCAAATATATTAAGCTATTTATAATATCGATAAAAGTCCGGAAAAAAATATATATCAAAAACGCGCCAAAATTTTGTGCGTTACACATGATTAATGACATTTTTGTAAATTGACTCCCTTACATTCAAAATAGTCATCGGTGTTTATACTTTTATATGTCACTGTTCATGTTTTTATGCATCGGTGTTCATAGTATTTTTATTCATCAAAGTGTCATGTCCATTTATTCTTTTGTGTTTATTTTATAATGCATAGATGTTCATTTACAGTATATAACCACAAAAAATAAAAATAAAAACTCATCACAAAACTTTAAAATATGATCATAATATGTTATGTGTGTGTTAAAATTATAGATACGTCATCGGTGTTCATACTTTTATACGTCATTGTTCATGTTTTAATTCGTCAGTATTCATATTTTTTTATGTCATCGTTCTTGTAAATATTATAAAGTATTTTTCTATAAGGCATTTTGCCGAACATTTTGCGTGCACACTAAAAGGAGCATATAGATTATTCAGTTGGAGCTATTAGACCAACTCAACATATGTATATACATGTATTTTCTCAATCAAACTTATCAAACACAAATGATTCAAACAAATTTGATTTCGAACACAAACATCAATCATAATGAAACCTAAACCTTAAGAATGAAAATCTAAATAATGAGAGTAGAAATTCGAAGAAACAAAACCTGAATCGTCTTGTATTCTCTTTGATTTCACAATTTTTTATGTAATCGATCTATGAATATTATAAAACAATTTTAAAGAAAAGTATAAATTTCCAAAAAAATGAACATCATATTATAAACACCATAATTGTAAAAAAAATGGATACATACTTGTAAAAAAATAAACATCATATTTTATTGACACGATTTGAAAGGATAGTGTAAATTTCAAAAAAAAATCCGAAAAAATGTTTTTAAAAAAATACAAAAATGAACAATTAATGTTAAAAAATGAACAGTTGGTGTTGGAAAAAAAATGAACATTTATTGATAAAATATGAACAGTGACTCTTTTAAAAATGAACACATACTTATAAAAATATAAACACCAATTTTTATTTACAAAAAGAAAATCTGGAAGAAAAAAAAAAGTGACGTGACATGCCACATGTCACCACCCCGGCTCTCCTCATTCCTATCTGCAAGGGTCCTCCTCACCGGAACCGGACCCTATATATATATATAGGCTTTTGTTCAGGTACGGTTCAATTAATGCGGTACGGCCGTGTGGCCGAACGTACGGCCGACACTTGTCCCGGAAAAAAGAAAATTCCTGAAACGAATGAAAATTTGTTTGCACTACCATGTTATAATTTATGCACTATTCTCCTATAAACTTTGAACTATTTCCATATAATCCATGAACTATTGCTTTTTAATATATTATATCAAATTATTTATAAATTAATCGTTTATATGTTATGAACTATTCAATTGTAATTCATGAACTATCATTTTATAAGTTATGCACTATCCTTTATAAATTTTGCACTTTAAACTATTCTATTATAATTCATGAACTATCCCATAATAAGCTTTGAACTATTACTTTTACTCCTTTAGAAATTTGCACTTTGAGCTATTCTATTATAAATTGTAACACCCCAAATCCGCGGGACTCGGGGCGCTACGGGCTGGGACCTCACAATGGGTCCCGACCCTTAGCTTGACAACAATTTCACCGGATCTTTCCAACATGGCACAAATAAAGGCAAATATCGAAAACGTTTTAATGCAATGCAAACAATCCGTAAAGAAAGGTACAATTTGGAAACTCAGCCGAGTCCTCAAAACAACACAACTCCAAAATATAAATCCATAAGGTATAAGATAATTCAAGAACGACATCAACACATAACCATCCCCGTCCTATAATGTACGGAGACCCCGGCTGTCCACTCCTCCGCCTCACTCGGCGGCATCCCTATCCTGCAAGACATCTACAACAATCGGTATAATACCGTTAGCTATATTCAAAGCATTAGAATCAAGGTGATGGCACACACACACAAATAAACATAAACACACAACATGCTCGAAACACACAAGACCAGTTCATTATCTTTTTATTATTGTTAAGTCATATCCCGTTACTACTTCAACTTAGGTTTGTGACACGAGAATCACCGCATGATCTCGCCTCGGTCCCTACTCACCGTCAAGGAATGACACTGATGCATCTGGCCGTCTACCTGCCCGGACTAGTCGCCGAGAACCCCCTAACTCTCCGCAAGAGCTAGGCAGTGTTGTCACCGCCCGTTATCATACACTTGGGCCAATAATAAATAAAGTCGGTAATCCTAATTCCGGTTTAATTGTTATACAATAAACGATAAACAAACACCACCAAACGCACATCGAAACTAATACGACGAATACGAACTAAGTAAGTCCGGAGACTTACCTCTTCTCCACACTCAACTCACAATACTCTCGCTTCCCTTGGGAAGAAGTCCACAACCTGCTCACAAGAGGATATATGTCAACAACCCACTCACACAAGAAGTCTTAGACTTCTATACAAATGATCAACGCAAGACCATTTGACTCTCAATTCTAGGACCGCATCCTAGAATTCCTACACTCACCTCTCACTCAACGCATGAGGAGATCTATCTACAACCCACTCTCTCAAACACATGCTAGAACTCATAACCACATATATCTCACAAGATCATGAACCCAAACCTAAGGAACGATAATCTAGCCTAGAAGGTCCAGCATGCTTAATCAATTCTCTTAAGCTTCAAAGCCACTACTTGGCATTCACTCTAAGTTATGCTAGATCCAACCTAGCATGATACTAATACTAAATATAACTAAATAGAGTAAGATCATAATCTCGAGGGAGAGGGTACTCACGTGACGTCAAAAGACGGAAGTCGAACTTGGACTCGTTAGGCCTTTATCGGGGCGCTTCCGGACCTAAAACCAAACTACACAAATTTAGCTAATACGCTAAATTTGATCGTAATATATAAGTTATAATATTCTAAGGTAAACGTATTTTCAAAAGCAATCGCTAAAAACCCGCAATTAAACACTTGAGTCATAACTCAAAATTAAACTAATGAGGGCATAAAATATAAGGAAAGTCCCGCTTTTAAAACAAGGATTAAAAATTGCAAAAACGCTTTCCGGGATGATCCATACAAAATTTATAAAGATGGATAAAATCCGAAGTTAACTTTTCCGACAACAAAGAAACTCACAAAACCCGGCCATTTCCGAATTAAGCTTTGGGTTAAAAATTGTATTTTATACCCAAGGGCAGAAGCTGCACATTTTAAGAATAATGTCATGAATTACAATAATACAACTCAGCAGGGTATAAATGCAACTTCCAAAGATGTGGGTCAAAACTGCAATAATAAACATATGGGTACATTTTGTAAATATCACATTTAATGGGGGTCCCGATTTTAATTAAATTTAGGGTTTTAATACCCCCAAATCAGCGCATTACTGGGGGGGGGGAAGGGGAAGCAGTAGCGGCGGCGGCAAGGGCGTTCCAGAGGCGGCGGCCGGCAAGGCTCTCCGGCGTTGAAGACTGTCCCGTTGGCTGCGGTGAGAACGGCGGTGAGATGGTGGCTCAGATGGTGGTGGCGAGGTCGGCAGGCTCTAGCGTGGTAGGCTCCAATTGACAGGTGCAGGAAACAAAGGAGGGTCGACGGTGGCCCTCCAGTGGTGAGGTTCGACTGCAGCTCGACGGTGGCGGCTCGAGAGGTGCGTGTCTGCCGACGTGGTTCCGATGCCAAGAGATCAGAGAGGAGAGTGCGAGTGGTGCTGTTGCTGTGTGAGGGGAGAGTAAAAAAAAAACAGATACGAGAGTAAGGTTTGTGAGAGATGAGAGGTTGAGTGCTGTGAGTCGAGTGATTAGAGAGCATTGTAGAGCTGCAAAGCCTGCAGGCTAGAGAGGCAGTACTAGGAGCAACGAGAAGTCGGAAGTGAGAGGTCGGGAGAGGCGAGGAGTCGGGTAGCGTTGGGCTGCGTGGCTGTTCATCAGCAAGGAGAGAGGAAAGGTACCATATATAAAAATAAAAGGAAAAATAGAGGAGACAATAAAAAAAATATAATAAAATAAAAAATAAATAAAGGAAACCGGGAATTAACAACTCATCGTATTAATTGGAGTGAAATTTCCGGATCGAAAAATATTTCCGAACTTTTCCGTTAAAATAAAAATACGGAATATATATTAATATAATTTATATAAACTCGTAAAAATTTAATTAACAATGCGGAAAATACTCGTCAAAATATTTAGGCTAATAAATATTCGAAAAGGAAAAACTCGCAAGCGCGCCTAACTTTGGGGCGTTACATAAATCATGAACTATTCTATTATAATTCATGAACTATCCCATAATAAGTTTTGAACTATTATTTTCACTCCTTCATAAGTTTTGCACTATGAACTATTCTATTATAGTTCATGAACTATCCTTTTATAAGTTATGAAGTATTCCTTAATAAGTTTTGAACTATTACTTTCACTCGTTTCGGGAACGAAAAAAAAAATTTCGGGACACGTGTCGGCTGTACGTTCAGTCGTACGCCCGTTCCGGAATAATGTGTCTTACCTGAACAGCACCCTATATATATATATACATATATATATATATATATATATATATATATATATATATATATATATATATATATATATATATATATATATATATATATATATATATATATATATATATAGATCCTGACTCATATGTAAACAACTCTTATCGTGTGAACGTGTAAACACCGAATATGTGAGTATACCGCCGAATATATGTGACTATACCGCCGAATATATAGATTTAGGTCCGGCGAATCTTCTTCCATTAATAACATGATTTTTTTTTACCCTTTAATATCGCCTAATATCAGCAATCTATTTAACGATCTCAAAGATACAATTTGTTCTCATTGAACACTATAAGGGTTGTTTAAGTGGGAGCCAAACTCGATATATATATATATATATATATATATATATATATATATATATATATATATATATATATATATATATATATATATATATATATATATATATATATATATCGTAAAATTTAATTTACGACATGAAAATACTCAGAAAAATATTTAGGCTATTAAAGTAGTAATAAAAATACGAAAAGTTATATATACAAAACGCGCCTAAAATTTGAGGCGTTTCTAGTTCATCTACTCACAACTTCAAATATTATATTTAACATAATATGATATAATCTTTTATTATCATATACTGAAACTATAACAACCAAAATTCTAGAAACTCGGGATGCTACGGGTTAGACCCTCACAATAGATCTTGACCCTAGCTTGACAACAAGTTCACCGAATCTTGCAACAAGACACAAATAAATGTCAAACCGAAATAGATAAAATACCAAAAATGTCATAAACGTACTAGAACAAAGATAAAACTCTCAGCCGAGTACTATAACTATAATGTCAATGCAACAACAAAATAAAGAACCCATATCCCGTCCTATAATGTACGGGAACCGCCGACTGACCACTCCGACCGGATCACTCGACAACATCTCTATCCTACAAGACATCTACAACAACGGATAAAACCGTTAGCTAACATTCTATGTATCAAAATAACAATAATAATACATACACACATAAGCAGGAAAAACCACACAGCATGCTCACACATCAACCGGTTATTATCTTATTACGTGATTCACTTTTCTAACTCAACCACACAACCTCCTAAATTGAGACAAACACAAGGAGGGACTAGTTTGACTAGTAGCACCAATCTTTAAGAAGGTTAACACACACAAGAACAACCTAGAAAAGACTCACAACGATTCTATCAAAGACTCTCTTTTTGATTGAATATAAATGAATAAAATGTAAACTTGATAAATGAAGCAACGAGTATATCACAATGTATGTGAAAATCATAAATCAAAATCAACTAACTAGATCTTACAACAAGGCACAAATGTATTTAAAATAGTTTCTAAAAAACATAATATTTTTAATGGTATAAACGTACACATGTGACAGCCTTACAAACATATATAAAGATACATAACATGCATGACGTATGGAAGACTCCCCCGTCCCCATCTAATGAGTACGTGGACCCGGCTGACCATCCATTCCGAATCTCTCTGCAACTGTCTATCTCTACAGGTCTACAACACGGATAAACCGTTAGCTAACTATCCAAATATAAGCAAAAATGATAACAGCACAAACACAAGCAGAAACAAAATAAACAAACATCATGCTGGCACTCAACCGTTTATTATCTATTATTTAAGTGATTCACATTATTCAATTTAAGTTGTGGCACGAGAATTATTATTAGTTCTCGCCTCCGTTCCTTATCCAAATGGTGTAGGTCTAGCTGACTTCCATTGGTAGCATCACTACAAACCACGTATGGACTAGTCCCGAAAGAAACCCCCAGCGCCCCGCGAGCTACTGAGCAGAATGCCACCGCCCGTTACTCTTAGGCCAAAATATAGGTCGGTAATTATATATCACAACCTATCTCTCTAACATTTCAATCACACACCACCATCATCATTTATACTCATTTTTAGCAGTTAGCTAAGTAAGCCCAAAGGACTTACCTGATATACAGCTCGACTCTTTGTAAACCAATCGTTCTGTAAACTGTAGCAACTCAGTTTCCTGTCAAAGGCGATAAGTGTATTAGCACACTCTCACGTAGTTAGAAGTCCAAAACTTCTAAGATCGAATGATGTATTAAGATATAACTAGTTACAGTGTTAATTTAGGGTAAAATGACCATTTTACCCTTGGTCCCGAAATTCTCGAAAAATCTAGAATTCATGTCTAATCTCCTATTTGAGGTTCTAAATTTATTTTCTAACTCCTAAAATTTGATTTGGTTCCAAACTGACATTTTTTCTATGTTTCTATTTTCCGGAAGAATTGTAAAGGTCTAACTTCGGTTCTAAATATAAAATTCTTAACAGCTTATAATAATTTCGAATTAAATCTCTAGATCATCTATGAGGTTCTATCTAACTTTAGGAGAAAGAATTTCTCCAAACTGTTCATTCAACAGTTTTATAAAAAATCCTAAAGTTGACTACTCCCTTTACAAATTCTATACTTAGCCCAAATCTGAGTAGACTTTGAAAAATCATAACTCCTAAACCACTCACTGGATTTATCCCAAATTTTAATATGTTCTACTATAAAATCTTATCTATAATATATCCAAAATTTAGCTGCAAAGGAGATCAAAATCCTATTTAAAACTATCTCCCAAAACCGAATTTCAGCACAACAGAAAAACTGCTTACGACTCAATCTTGGAAAAATCGTAAATCCCAAACCACTCGCTGGATGCCTCTCAAATTTTAATATGTTCTACAACAGTATCTAAACTATATCATATCCAAAATTCAAGTCCAACGGATATCAAGAGCTTATTCAAAATCATCTCACAAAACAGCATCACTTGCTGTTTTCCCCAACACTCAGCACGTATATAAAACTGAACTTTGAAATCCCATATCTCTCAAACCGTAACATGGATTCCTCTGAAATTTTAGTATGATCTACTATACTATATCAACTATGACGTGTCCGAAATTCAAGTCTAACAGAAGTCAATAACCCTCCAAATTTATTCTACAAAACTGCATCTCAAGCCAACTTCCACAAACTCAGCACATTTAGAAAACTGCATGAGAAGCCAACTTGATAAACTCATATCTCCTAAACTATAATTTAGAATAGGCTCAAATTTCAGTATGTTCTACACTGCAATACCAACAACAACATATCCAAAAACCAGCCAAAGAGAAGGAGTCTAACGTACCCAAAAATGGACCCGAAGTTGACTGCTCAACACTTCTGAAAATTCTGGAAAACACAAGAATCTGTACAGCTCTCCTACGGTTGTTCTGAGTAGGTTTAACAGACGAAACGGGTACACGTTAGGCAAGGAAAAGGTGGACTGAAGTGTAGTGTAGCAAGGGTTACAAGGGTTAGATGGCTTACATGACTGCACTGGTTCTATGGCTTGTCAACAGGGGCTGCACCTTCAGACTAGGACCAACTGCATCAGACGTTTCTGCGTTGAGAGACTACTGTTGTGGGCTGCTGCGCTGAAGAGGCTGGAGACGCTGGAGATGGCCGGTTCTGTAGCATTGAAGAAGCAATCCGCTGCAGAAGGAAAGGTGTGCAGAAGAGTGCTGAACGTGGGCGTGAAACTGCAATTCTTCTTCTTTCTTTTGGCGTGAAATCAGGGTTGTTACAGCAGCGATTCTCTTGCCTTATTTACGTAGCTATTACGTGAGGAGCTGGAAGGTTAATCCAGCCGTTGAAGCTGCTCCAAGGGCTTCTCCTCATTGGGCTGGTGCGATCAAGGGAGTGGCTGGCAAGGAGGTGTCCTGGGCTGCTGGGCTGAACTGGCTGAAGGTTGGCAAGCTGGGCCGCAGAGGGCTGAAGCTGGCAAGCTGAAAGGAGATCACGGACTGGGTTGTACAAGGCAAGCAGTGGCCGGCTGGGCTTGTCACAGACTCGTCACAGACTTGTCTGGCCTTGTCACAGACTCGTCACAGACTCGTCACAGACTCGTCACAGACTTGTCTGGCCTTGTCACAACTTCGTCACAGACTTGTCCAGACCTTGTCACAGCTTCGTCACAGACTTGTCCAGACCTTGTCACAGCTTCGTCACAGACTTGTCAACGACGAGTCATACTCTAAATTAGGGTTTGGGCTAAACTTATTATTTTATGTGAAGTCAAGGGATCGGAACTGGTAGGCTACGGAATAGACGGATACGGATCATGTTATAGTTTAGGATTGGTTATAATAATCCTATCATTTTATGTGAAGGTAAGCTACATAAAATGATAAAATTTTATAAAGATCCTATCATTTTATGTGAAGGGAAGCTACATAAAATGATAAATTTTATAATAATGTGTCTAACTAAGTAGACGGATATGGGTCAACTGATCGAGATCGGTTTTGTTACAGAAATAAACGGAATAAAAATTCCGGATATTACATCAGTACCCCCTTAAAATAAGTTTCGTCCCGAAACTTAAAAGAAGACTCGTAATGTCGGACTCCATGCAAAAGAACTAGAGCGCCGGAAAGAGGTCACAACTGTCGAGTTCTAATTTGTTTCCGAAATAGCCTAAATAAATATTTCCGGGTATTACATCAATCCCCCCTTAGAATAAGTTTCGCCCCGAAACTTAAAGTACGCCAGTCAGAAGGTCAACTCTCAAGGTACGAATCTAATGTATCAACTTGTTATCGCACAAGAGTCATCGTTTCTACATATACGTATCCCGCATATCAAGGTCATCAATAACACACATCGTGACTAAGCACTCAAGCATGAATTAAACAAGCAGTCAGACAACATAACACAGATATAGGGTCAAGCCCTAGCTCGTCGTTCCCTAGATTACAACTATCTCCACAAAGGTCTCTGAAAGGTTATGTCTCATACTATCCATAGTATACTTGGTAGTCTCGTCGGCTTTTTATAAAACCACTAAATCTGAAATCTTTTCATGTACAGATCTCACAAGTGCCTACTACCACGTTCTAGTGTGGTAACTAGATATCTTACCGGTATCATCCGGATCCATTGTCCGATTCTCTAAGCCGATGTCCTAACTTTTGTCTCGTAATATACCTCTACTGAATCCGTAGAAAACTAGGGTTACACTCTCCAATAGGGTGAGGATTACTAGTCCATCAATCACTTATAAACCGCTTTACAGCTTCAAGTGGTCACATTTTGCAACTTACCATCAGGTCCTTTGATGACTGTACAGAAAATAACCTAGTCAACTTTCTTCCCTTCGTTATGTTTATTTGACTACACATTCAGGCCAAAGGTCTTGGACCTCCGCCGGCACTTCGCCAAGTGCCTAATGCTCTTTGTATCACGACTCACTTGTCTTTTAATATGACCCAGTCATCTTATTCCTCAGGTAAGGAATTATCCCTTTACCCTTTTCCGGTCTAGTAGTGGAGACACAATCTAGTGGTCATCAACTGTATTCACTTGGCATTATTTTATAATATTTATGGATATCTAATATATTGTTAGCTCAACCTTAGGCTTCTCACGTATTTTTCAAGGTCTTGAGTGACATACAATATGTCCGGAATGACGGTATTAGATACAAGGTGATCTCACATCACCGTCATTTGCTCACACTACTCAATAGTGGTTAACATTGCATTGTGTCCTATAATATCCATCTTACTTAAAACGCAACCCGACTCCGTTCTGAGATAAAATTCTTCTTATACTCCACTCTTGAGATTATGTTTTCTATATGTACGAGTACCGGTCTGTAAGTACACTCCCGTAGCTTCCTTTTCTTATCTGTCTTTCGATTCAACTTGATAGTTACTCACCTTGAGCTTGTTAGTGCAGGCCCTACACAACACCTTTATTACTTCGTTACTTCCTTTCTCATTTTATCAAGAAACTCGTTCTAAAGTACCATGCTAGGTATTAAATTCCAAATTTACTGGTCTTCCAACATGTGACTAGGTCGGCATGCTTCACTTGGATCTATAATGGGGTACCACTCTCTTTCTATATTTCTACGTGCACATACTTTCTCGTCTATCTAGTTGGTGATACAGTTCCTCGACAAAAATTTTTGTCACTCCACGTAGCCTATTTCACGTTCCTTCTAAACGAAACGCATTTCACCAATTATCATCGTCTTAGACTCGACACGTCATTTGTTGTACTCTCGAGTTTCCGGTTCTGTGGGTTAGGACTCATCACGCTTTCGCTGCGATACTTTGATAATTATGTTATCACCCGCTAATCGTAAGGACATTTTACGTGAGTCCAAATTGATGGACCCAAAACTCTCCCTCTCAATTACCCCATAAGTCCTATCCGGATGAAATACCAAGTACCTTCCTTACTTGCCTTAAGGGACTAAGATAACGGTTGGAAGACGACCTCTTCCGTTTACTTTTGGAATTCTTCTAACACGGATCCAAACTTCCTGACTCGACTGAAGTTTGATCTTAACCAACCGAGAAGTAACCTCTAACACGATTCTCTCTATACCTTTAGTTGTCTAAGTAGATTTTCGTTGTCTACTTGAGGAACTCCTCCAAAGCATCTGTATAGTTAATTCAATAATCCTCAATCACAGATATCTCTTCTTAACTGTACATAGTTCGTCAATCCCCCAAACAACTCTTGCACGTCCTCAGTTGATGTCGGTCAGTCAATAGTTGACTTATCTCCATTTCCGGGACTTACTTTTCTCATACCTCTTTTGCCGTTGAATTTCCTGGCGGGCACTACTTACTCGAGTTCATCAATTTATACTCCTTTAGCTCATTCTACATTACAAACTTCCAGTTCCCCCGTGAGCTAACTCCATTTCTCGCGTCTCACTGTGTCGTCCATCTGACATCAATGGTCTTTTCTAGGTCTTCCAATATAGCTTGTAATCAAGTCTACAAAACTCTCATGACCTTAACTTCCTTCCACTTGCTGTTTATCTAGTAGGGAATGCTACACACACTCTGTCTTGATTGACATAGAACCTTATCAAAATCATATACTCCTTACTCCTCTAGTTCTTCTTTTATAATCCATCTGTACTAACTGTGATATGCACCCTTTTCCTAGCCAGTAGGCAGTAAATTCTTCACACGCTTCCCTTGGTCTTCAATGACATAAAAGGGGGTCCTTTCTGACCGTCTAGTCTTTCTTCTTAAGTTCTTAATTAGGGATCCTTGCTCGAACTCACTCCATGTTATTATTAAAGTGCTAGCACGCGGATCGATTTAGCTTCACATTTGTCGTTGTTGATCTCTTAAAGGGTCCTCTAGACGTCTATAAAATTCTTTCATCATTCTATAGTTATCCTCCCTATCTGATAACCAGTACCACTGGTTGACCCGCACGTGTTATGTTTCAATTATTACTGACTGGTATGTAGTTGACCTTCCATAAGATCACAGACTTATTGTTCTTCTATCTCTTTTGAAGTTTGATAGACTTGGTCAAAATCTATCTCCTCTAGTTTCTTTGTTAATACTCTTTTAGTTTCTTCCACAGTCTGCACTTCTCTTGTTCTCTTATGAGGTCACTATACTCTTCTGAGTCTACTCCTAGCATTCATCTGTCGCCAATGAGTTCATCAAGTCTTCCACATTAGCTTGTAAGCGTGTCTTCGCGATTCTCCTTACTTTAATCATCATCTATTTGCGGTTCTCTGGTATGAACCGTTAGTGTTGGTAACTTAAATCTCTTTGTAAATGAGAAATTATTGCGGACCCTTGAGTCCACCAAATCACTTTTCCACATTCTTCCCCTTGTTTAGTTTTGTCTTGATCATGTCGCCTTTATAAAAATTCGTTGTCTCAATTTTAGACTTCTAGTTTCTTGGATACTTATGTCGGACTTTCATTCAAAACTCTCATATCCTTGAAGGACTCCACATGCTTCCATGGTTACAGGATTTATTTCTCGTCATCAAACTCACTCTTTATCTTTGTACCTTTTAACTTCTCACAACTGGGTCGACACTCTATCTTCTTTGTACTCTCATGTCCATGCTTGCTTATGGCGGCGTCCGTCTTGATAGTCACGTCCTTTACACCGAAATTCTTGGTTGTACTCCGTTCTATATGATTCTTGTTTCTCCATTTTTATCTCCATTCTACGCTCTCGTCGTCTCTTGTATGGTTCTTCTAATTCATCTCTCGACTTCATACGACAAAGCCCCTTGCATGATTCTCAATTTCTTCTATCTAAGCTGACTCGGGAACTTCTTTCTCATCCGGTTGTATTGGCGGTAAAAATTTTCTAAACATCTTTACTGCTTTGCCCACCCGTCCTTCGGATGATTTATAAGTCACCGGGACGTCCATCAGAGTATCATACTAAATCTTGGTCTGAATCCCTTATCTTGTGTGGAAAACTCTTCAAACTCGTTACCGATTTATCATGAGGCGTTAATCGCTTCATGATATCACAACTAAACAAGATATCCTTTAGGATACTAGCAAACTACACACACAGATATATAATATACACTAAAACCTATCGATATAAGTCTATATACTAACTCACCTATCGTTCCAAGCTGCAGAGATCCACGGAGAACGATGGTGGTCCGACGTACTACTAACCCAACAACCCGACTATGCACGTGTGTAAAAACAGAAATCTGTTTTGAAAATCTTAGACCCCTTTCGGGTTCTAGTCATTTTATACGTTCGGTCTTTCAGAAGATTTCAAGTGCCATTGTTGCCAACCCAGAGCTCTGATACCATGTTGTAACACCCCAAATTCTCGGAACTCGGGGAGCTATTGGTTAGGACCTCACAATGGGTCCCGACCTTGGTTTAACAACAACATTACTTGGATCTTACAACAAGGCACAAATGTATTTAAAACAGTTTCTAAAAAACATAATATTTTTAATGGTATAAACGTACACATGTGACAGCCTTACAAACATATATAAAGATACATAACATGCATGACGTATGGAAGACTCCCCCGTCCCCATCTAATGAGTACGTGGACCCGGCTGACCATCCATTCCGGATCTCTCTACAACTGTCTATCTCTACAGGTCTACAACACGGATAAACCGTTAGCTAACTATCCAAATATAAGCAAAAATGATAACAGCACAAACACAAGCAGAAACAAAATAAACAAACATCATGCTGGCACTCAACCGTTTATTATCTATTATTTAAGTGATTCACATTATTCAACTTAAGTTGTGGCACGAGAATTATTATTAGTTCTCGCCTCCGTTCCTTATCCAAATGGTGTAGGTCTAGCTGACTTCCATTGGTAGCATCACTACAAACCACGTATGGACTAGTCCCGAAAGAAACCCCCAGCGCCCCGCGAGCTACTGAGCAGAATGCCACCGCCCGTTACTCTTAGGCCAAAATATAGGTCGGTAATTATATATCACAACCTATCTCTCTAACATTTCAATCACACACCACCATCATCATTTATACTCATTTTTAGCAGTCAGCTAAGTAAGCCCAAAGGACTTACCTGATATACAGCTCGACTCTTTGTAAACCACTCGTTCTGTAAACTGTAGCAACTCAGTTGCCTGTCAAAGGCGATAAGTGTATTAGCACACTCTTACGTAGTTAGAAGTCTAAGACTTCTAAAATAGAATAATGTATTAAGACATAACTAGTTGCAGTATTAATTTAGGGTAAAATGACCATTTTACCCTTGGTCCCGAAATTCCCGAAAATTCTAAAATTTATGTCTAAACTCCTATTTGAGATTCTAAATTTATTTTCTAACTCCTAAAGTTTGATTTGGTTCCAAACTAACATTTTTTCTATGTTTCTATTTTCCGGAAGAATTGTAAAGGTCTAACTTCGATTCCAAATATAAAATTCGTAACCGCTTATAAAAATTCTGACTTAAATCCCTAGATTATCTATGATGTCCTATCTAACCTTAGGAGAAAGAATTTCTCCAAACTGTTCATTCAACAACTTTATGAAAATTCCTAAAGTTGACTACTCCCTTTGCAAATTCTATACTTAGCCAAAATCTGAGTACACTTTAAAAAATCATAACTCCTAAATCACTCACTGGATTTATCCCAAATTTTGATATGTTCTACTATAAAATCTTACCTATAATATATCCAAAATTCAGCCGGAAAGGATATCAAGAGCTTATTCAAAATCATCTCACAAAACAGCATCACTTGCTGTTTTCCCCAACACTCAGCACGTATATAAAACTGAACTTTGAAATCCCATATCTCTCAAACCGTAACTCCGATTCTTCCCAAATTTTAATATGATCTACAACAAGATGTCAACTATATCATATCAAAATTTCAAGCCTAACAGAGATCAAAAGCCTATCCAAATTTATTCCACAAAACTGCATCTCAAGCATTTTTCCTCAAACTCAGCACACTAAAAAAACTGCTTGAAAAGCCAACTTGATAAACTCATATCTCCTAAACTATAACTCAGAATAATCCCAAATTTTAATATGTGCTACCACAATATCTCATCTATAACATATAAAAATTTCAGCCAAAATGGATCAGTATTTCATACCTAAATCGGAACCCGAAGTTGGATGCTGTCAATGTTGGAAAACTAGAAAAAGCAACAACTCTCTGAAGTTGCTCCTTTGGCTGAAATATATGGGTTTAAAGATTGTTTAGAGGCACCCATTGACACATAAACATGGAGGGGAAGTAAGGAGGTAGAGAGTGGTCATACACGAGACTCGCAGAAGGTGACGGCATGGTTGTTCCTGTTGCGCGACTGGAGCAGGGAGGCGACTCCCATGGTTGCTGATGGCGTGTCCCTGGCCACATTCAAGAGGTGTGAGGGAGGGAGCTGCCGTATGCTGTTTGACAGAAGACGAAGGAGCCGGAGGATCTGCTGCGTGCAAGGGATGAGTAAGCAAGGAAAGCGTTTCTTCTGTGGATGTATCTGGACGGAATGCAAGCAGCAGAATGGAAGTGAATCTGCGAAGATCTCGGCTGTTACTTTCCTAGTAACGTTCAGCAAGAGAACGTGGTATTGCAGTTGGGCTGGAGCTGGCAACGCCGGGCTGAAAGGCAAAGCAGCAGATGGGCTGGAGTTGCTGTAAGGCTGGGCTGCTGAAAGGTAGAGTAGCAGATGGGCTGAAACTGTGGATCCAAGGTGCTGAAGCTGGGCTGCGGACAAGCTGCTGAGGCTGGAGAGTTCATGGGCTGGGCAGCTGGCGCTGCTGGGCTGAGGGTGCTGGATCCGCTGGGCTGTCAACAGCCTGTCTGGGCTTGTCACCGACTTGTCACAGCCTTGTCTGGCCTTGTCACAGACTCGTCACAGCCTTGTCTGGCCTTGTCACAGCTTCGTCACAGACTTGTCTGGACCTTGTCACAGCTTCGTCACAGACTTGTCCGGGCCTCGTCATACTCTAAATTAGGGCTAAACTTATTATTTTATGTGAAGGTAAGCTACATAAAATGATAAAATTTTATAAAGATCCTATCATTTTATGTGAAGGGAAGCTACATAAAATGATAAATTTTATAATAATGTGTCTAACTAAGTAGACGGATATGGGTCAACTGATCGAGATCGGGTTTGTTACAGAAATAAACGGAATAAAAATTCCGGATATTACATCAGTACCCCCTTAAAATAAGTTTCGTCCCGAAACTTAAAAGAAGACTCGTAATGTCGGAGTCCATGCAAAAGAACTAGAGCGCCGGAAAGAGGTCACAACGGTCTAGTTCTGATTTGTTTCTGAAATAGCCGGAAGAAATATTCCCGGGTATTACATCAATCCCCCCTTAGAATAAGTTTCGCCCCGAAACTTAAAGTACGCCAGTCAGAAGGTCAACTCTCAAGGTACGAATCTAATGTATCAACTTGTTATCGCACAAGAGTCATCGTTTCTACATATAAGTATCCCGCATATCAAGGTCATCAATAACACACATCGTGACTAAGCACTCAAGCATGAATTAAACAAGCAGTCAGACAACATAACACAGATATAGGGTCAAGCCCTAGCTCGTCGTTCCCTAGATTACAACTATCTCCACAAAGGTCTCTGAAAGGTTATGTCTCATACTATCCATAGTATACTTGGTAGTCTCGTCGGCTTTTTATAAAACCACTAAATCTGAAATCTTTTCATGTACAGATCTCACAAGTGCCTACTACCACGTTCTAGTGTGGTAACTAGATATCTTACCGGTATCATCCGGATCCATTGTCCGATTCTCTAAGCCGATGTCCTAACTTTTGTCTCGTAATATACCTCTACTGAATCCGTAGAAAACTAGGGTTACACTCTCCAATAGGGTGAGGATTACTAGTCCATCAATCACTTATAAACCGCTTTACAGCTTCAAGTGGTCACATTTTGCAACTTACCATCAGGTCCTTTGATGACTGTACAGAAAATAACCTAGTCAACTTTCTTCCCTTCGTTATGTTTATTTGACTACACATTCAGGCCAAAGGTCTTGGACCTCCGCCGGCACTTCGCCAAGTGCCTAATGCTCTTTGTATCACGACTCACTTGTCTTTTAATATGACCCAGTCATCTTATTCCTCAGGTAAGGAATTATCCCTTTACCCTTTTCCGGTCTAGTAGTGGAGACACAATCTAGTGGTCATCAACTGTATTCACTTGGCATTATTTTATAATATTTATGGATATCTAATATATTGTTAGCTCAACCTTAGGCTTCTCACGTATTTTTCAAGGTCTTGAGTGACATACAATATGTCCGGAATGACGGTATTAGATACAAGGTGATCTCACATCACCGTCATTTGCTCACACTACTCAATAGTGGTTAACATTGCATTGTGTCCTATAATATCCATCTTACTTAAAACGCAACCCGACTCCGTTCTGAGATAAAATTCTTCTTATACTCCACTCTTGAGATTATGTTTTCTATATGTACGAGTACCGGTCTGTAAGTACACTCCCGTAGCTTCCTTTTCTTATCTGTCTTTCGATTCAACTTGATAGTTACTCACCTTGAGCTTGTTAGTGCACATACTTTCTCGTCTATCTAGTTGGTGATACAGTTCCTCGACAAAAATTTTTGTCACTCCACGTAGCCTATTTCACGTTCCTTCTAAACGAAACGCATTTCACCAATTATCATCGTCTTAGACTCGACACGTCATTTGTTGTACTCTCGAGTTTCCGGTTCTGTGGGTTAGGACTCATCACGCTTTCGCTGCGATACTTTGATAATTATGTTATCACCCGCTAATCGTAAGGACATTTTACGTGAGTCCAAATTGATGGACCCAAAACTCTCCCTCTCAATTACCCCATAAGTCCTATCCGGATGAAATACCAAGTACCTTCCTTACTTGCCTTAAGGGACTAAGATAACGGTTGGAAGACGACCTCTTCCGTTTACTTTTGGAATTCTTCTAACACGGATCCAAACTTCCTGACTCGACTGAAGTTTGATCTTAACCAACCGAGAAGTAACCTCTAACACGATTCTCTCTATACCTTTAGTTGTCTAAGTAGACTTTCGTTGTCTACTTGAGGAACTCCTCCAAAGCATCGGTATAGTTAATTCAATAATCCTCAATCACAGATATCTCTTCTTAACTGTACATAGTTCGTCAATCCCCCAAACAACTCTTGCACGTCCTCAGTTGATGTCGGTCAGTCAATAGTTGACTTATCTCCATTTCCGGGACTTACTTTTCTCATACCTCTTTTGCCGTTGAATTTCCTGGCGGGCACTACTTACTCGAGTTCATCAATTTATACTCCTTTAGCTCATTCTACATTACAAACTTCCAGTTCCCCCGTGAGCTAACTCCATTTCTCGCGTCTCACTGTGTCGTCCATCTGACATCAATGGTCTTTTCTAGGTCTTCCAATATAGCTTGTAATCAAGTCTACAAAACTCTCATGACCTTAACTTCCTTCCACTTGCTGTTTATCTAGTAGGGAATGCTACACACACTCTGTCTTGATTGACATAGAACCTTATCAAAATCATATACTCCTTACTCCTCTAGTTCTTCTTTTATAATCCATCTGTACTAACTGTGATATGCACCCTTTTCCTAGCCAGTAGGCAGTAAATTCTTCACACGCTTCCCTTGGTCTTCAATGACATAAAAGGGGGTCCTTTCTGACCGTCTAGTCTTTCTTCTTAAGTTCTTAATTAGGGATCCTTGCTCGAACTCACTCCATGTTATTATTAAAGTGCTAGCACGCGGATCGATTTAGCTTCACATTTGTCGTTGTTGATCTCTTGAAGGGTCCTCTAGACGTCTATAAAATTCTTTCATCATTCTATAGTTATCCTCCCTATCTGATAACCAGTACCACTGGTTGACCCGCACGTGTTATGTTTCAATTATTACTGACTGGTATGTAGTTGACCTTCCATAAGATCACAGACTTATTGTTCTTCTATCTCTTTTGAAGTTTGATAGACTTGGTCAAAATCTATCTCCTCTAGTTTCTTTGTTAATACTCTTTTAGTTTCTTCCACAGTCTGCACTTCTCTTGTTCTCTTATGAGGTCACTATACTATTCTGAGTCTACTCCTAGCATTCATCTGTCGCCAATGAGTTCATCAAGTCTTCCACATTAGCTTGTAAGCGTGTCTTCGCGATTCTCCTTACTTTAATCATCATCTATTTGCGGTTCTCTGGTATGAACCGTTAGTGTTGGTAACTTAAATCTCTTTGTAAATGAGAAATTATTGCGGACCCTTGAGTCCACCAAATCACTTTTCCACATTCTTCCCCTTGTTTAGTTTTGTCTTGATCATGTCGCCTTTATAAAAATTCGTTGTCTCAATTTTAGACTTCTAGTTTCTTGGATACTTATGTCGGACTTTCATTCAAAACTCTCATATCCTTGAAGGACTCCACATGCTTCCATGGTTACAGGATTTATTTCTCGTCATCAAACTCACTCTTTATCTTTGTACCTTTTAACTTCTCACAACTGGGTCGACACTCTATCTTCTTTGTACTCTCATGTCCATGCTTGCTTATGGCGGCGTCCGTCTTGATAGTCACGTCCTTTACACCGAAATTCTTGGTTGTACTCCGTTCTATATGATTCTTGTTTCTCCATTTTTATC
>BSUD01000006.1:100327766-100443504 GCA_033239045.1 Fagopyrum esculentum | reverse complement strand
GCGGCGTCCGTCTTGATAGTCACGTCCTTTACACCGAAATTCTTGGTTGTACTCCGTTCTATATGATTCTTGTTTCTCCATTTTTATCCCCATTCTACGCTCTCGTCGTCTCTTGTATGGTTCTTCTAATTCATCTCTCGACTTCATACGACAAAGCCCCTTGCATGATTCTCAATTTCTTCTATCTAAGCTGACTCGGGAACTTCTTTCTCATCCGGTTGTATTGGCGGTAAAAATTTTCTAAACATCTTTACTGCTTTGCCCACCCGTCCTTCGGATGATTTATAAGTCACCGGGACGTCCATCAGAGTATCATACTAAATCTTGGTCTGAATCCCTTATCTTGTGTGGAAAACTCTTCAAACTCGTTACCGATTTATCATGAGGCGTTAATCGCTTCATGATATCACAACTAAACAAGATATCCTTTAGGATACTAGCATACTACACACACACAGATATATAATATACACTAAAACCTATCGATATAAGTCTATATACTAACTCACCTATCGTTCCAAGCTGCAGAGATCCACGGAGAACGATGGTGGTCCGACGTACTACTAACCCAACAACCCGACTATGCACGTGTGTAAAAACAGAAATCTGTTTTGAAAATCTTAGACCCTTTTCGGGTTCTAGTCATTTTATACGTTCGGTCTTTCAGAAGATTTCAAGTGCCATTGTTGCCAACCCAGAGCTCTGATACCATGTTGTAACACCCCAAATTCTCGGAACTCGGGGAGCTATTGGTTAGGACCTCACAATGGGTCCCGACCTTGGTTTAACAAGAACATTACTTGGATCTTACAACAAGACAGAAATGTATTTAAAACAGTTTCTAAAAAACATAATATTTTTAATGGTATAAACGTACACATGTGACAGCCATACAAACATATATAAAGATACATAACATGCATGACGTATGGAAGACTCCCCCGTCCCCATCTAATGAGTACGTGGACCCGGCTGACCATCCATTCCGGATCTCTCTGCAACTGTCTATCTCTACAGGTCTACAACACGGATAAACCGTTAGCTAACTATCCAAATATAAGCAAAAATGATAACAGCACAAACACAAGCAGAAACAAAATAAACAAACATCATGCTGGCACTCAACCGTTTATTATCTATTATTTAAGTGATTCACATTATTCAATTTAAGTTGTGGCACGAGAATTATTATTAGTTCTCGCCTCCGTTCCTTATCCAAATGGTGTAGGTCTAGCTGACTTTCATTGGTAGCATCACTACAAACCACGTATGGACTAGTCCCGAAAGAAACCCCTAGCGCCCCGCGAGCTACTGAGCAGAATGCCACCGCCCGTTACTCTTAGGCCAAAATATAGGTCGGTAATTATATATCACAACCTATCTCTCTAACATTTCAATCACACACCACCATCATCATTTATACTCATTTTTAGCAGTCAACTAAGTAAGCCCAAAGGACTTACCTGATATACAGCTCGACTCTTTGTAAACCACTCGTTCTGTAAACTGTAGCAACTCAGTTGCCTGTCAAAGGCGATAAGTGTATTAGCACACTCTCACGTAGTTAGAAGTCCAAAACTTCTAAGATCGAATGATGTATTAAGACATAACTAGTTACAGTGTTAATTTAGGGTAAAATGACCATTTTACCCTTGGTCCCGAAATTCTCGAAAAATCTAGAATTCATGTCTAATCTCCTATTTGAGGTTCTAAATTTATTTTCTAACTCCTAAAATTTGATTTGGTTCCAAACTGACATTTTTTCTATGTTTCTATTTTCCGGAAGAATTGTAAAGGTCTAACTTCGGTTCTAAATATAAAATTCTTAACAGCTTATAATAATTTCGAATTAAATCTCTAGATCATCTATGAGGTTCTATCTAACTTTAGGAGAAAGAATTTCTCCAAACTGTTCATTCAACAGTTTTATAAAAATTCCTAAAGTTGACTACTCCCTTTACAAATTCTATACTTAGCCCAAATCTGAGTAGACTTTGAAAAATCATAACTCCTAAACCACTCACTGGATTTATCCCAAATTTTAATATGGTCTACTATAAAATCTTATCTATAATATATCCAAAATTTAGCTGCAAAGGAGATCAAAATCCTATTTAAAACTATCTCCCAAAACCGAATTTCAGCACAACAGAAAAACTGCTTACGACTCAATCTTGGAAAAATCGTAAATCCCAAACCACTCGCTGGATGCCTCTCAAATTTTAATATGTTCTACAACAGTATCTAAACTATATCATATCCAAAATTCAAGTCCAACGGATATCAAGAGCTTATTCAAAATCATCTCACAAAACAGCATCACTTGCTGTTTTCCCCAACACTCAGCACGTATATAAAACTGAACTTTGAAATCCCATATCTCTCAAACCGTAACATGGATTCCTCTGAAATTTTAGTATGATCTACTATATTATGTCAACTATAACGTGTCCGAAATTCAAGTCTAACAGAAGTCAATAACCCTCCAAATTTATTCTACAAAACTACATCTCAAGCCAACTTCCACAAACTCAGCACATTTAGAAAACTGCATGAGAAGCCAACTTGATAAACTCATATCTCCTAAACTATAAATCAGAATAGGCTCAAATTTCAGTATGTTCTACACTGCAATACCGACAACAACATATCCAAAAACCAGCCAAAGAGAAGGAGTCTAACGTACCCAAAAATGGACCCGAAGTTGACTGCTCAACACTTCCGAAAATTCTGGAAAACACAAGAATCTGTACAGCTCTCCTACGGTTGTTCTGAGTAGGTTTAACAGACGAAACGGGTACACGTTAGGCAAGGAAAAGGTGGACTGAAGTGTAGTGTAGCAAGGGTTACAAGGGTTAGATGGCTTACATGACTGCACTAGTTCTATGGCTTGTCAACAGGGGCTGCACCTTCAGACTAGGACCAACTGCATCAGACGTTTCTGCGTTGAGAGACTACTGTTGTGGGCTGCTGCGCTGAAGAGGCTGGAGACGCTGGAGATGGCCGGTTCTGTAGCATTGAAGAAGCAATCCGCTGCAGAAGGAAAGGTGTGCAGAAGAGTGCTGAACGTGAGCGTGAAACTGCAATTCTTCTTCTTTCTTTTGGCGTGAAATCAGGGTTGTTACAGCAGCGATTCTCTTGCCTTATTTACGTAGCTGTTACGTGAGGAGCTGGAAGGTTAATCCAGCCGTTGAAGCTGCTCCAAGGGCTTCTCCTCATTGGGCTGGTGCGATCAAGGGAGTGGCTGGCAAGGAGGTGGGCTGGGCTGCTGGGCTGAACTGGCTGAAGGTTGGCAAGCTGGGCCGCAGAGGGCTGAAGCTGGCAAGCTGAAAGGAGATCACGGACTGGGCTGTACAAGGCAAGCAGTGGCCGGCTGGGCTTGTCACAGACTCGTCACAGACTTGTCTGGCCTTGTCACAGACTCGTCACAGACTCGTCACAGACTTGTCTGGCCTTGTCACAACTTCGTCACAGACTTGTCCAGACCTTGTCACAGCTTCGTCACAGACTTGTCCAGACCTTGTCACAGCTTCGTCACAGACTTGTCAACGACGAGTCATACTCTAAATTAGGGTTTGGGCTAAACTTATTATTTTATGTGAAGTCAAGGGATCGGAACTGGTAGGCTACGGAATAGACGGATACGGATCATGTTATAGTTTAGGATTGGTTATAATAATCCTATCATTTTATGTGAAGGTAAGCTACATAAAATGATAAAATTTTATAAAGATCCTATCATTTTATGTGAAGGGAAGCTACATAAAATGATAAATTTTATAATAATGTGTCTAACTAAGTAGACGGATATGGGTCAACTGATCGAGATCGGGTTTGTTACAGAAATAAACGGAATAAAAATTCCGGATATTACATCATGCAACTACTTGATGAACTCAATATGTTATCCTGCATTAAAATCTACACGCTCCTCTATATGCAACAATATAAGATCAAAAGGGGTCAAATGTTTCAACCCATAGACACACTCAAAAGGCGTTAGGTTAGTAGACAAATGCAAAGTTCGATTATAAGAAAACTCAACATGTGGCAAACCCTAATCCAAACCCTAGTGTATATAATGACTTGTCTTTGACAAAGTCATGACGTCCTAATGACGAGATCAAGACGAGCCCAAGACGAAGTCAAGACGAGACCATGACGAGTCTTGACGAAGCCATGACAATTCCGTGACAAAGCCATGCATGGCTATGACAAGCTGTTGACAAGGTTTTGACAAAGCTTGACAACTTCAGCCCATCATTTCCCTTATTACATACTAGCCTAGCCGCTGCTCTCCATCCTGGAAAGCTTCAGCCCATCTTCTGTCTTTTGTCTCAGCCCAATTACAACCTGTAACTCCTCCTAGTTGGGCCATCGGATTCTCGCCCTCACCAGTAGGCTGGTCGCTACATGAGCCCAGCAAGGAAAGGCATGCAACCCATGAAGCCTGCAGGGCCGGCCTGCCTCATCGCTCCACATCAAACTCGGGAAAACCTGGGAGCATACAGATCGTTGAGATCCCGTCAATTACTTCCCACATCTCCCCTAATCAATACCTTCTGTTTTCAACAGATCTTCCCTAGCACACCAGCGTCCAAATTCATCGAGTGTCCTTCCTACACCAGCGTACCAATTTACAGATCTTCAGACTCCCTTCCAACAGACGAAGAAGCATAAACAAGCAACCGGACGCCCAGCCTTCTACACCTGAAGTGATTGTAGCAGGTGAGCCACCGCTCCTCCTTTCTCCCTACCTGCTCCTATTGCCCAACATGTAATTCAACCGTCCTTGTTGTCGACAGATAGGCGTGAGGGAGACTTGCACACACCTTCCCCAGACGTGAAGATCGCGTGAGGGCCAGCTCTTCCTTACAACCCCCTTGGAGTCAAGCATTATCGGATCGAACGAGACTCGCCTTCTCTACTGTCCATCCGGGTAAGCATCCATTTTCCTACCTACCTTCATCTCCTTATTCTATCGACCAGGAGAACTGACTTACCTCCCTCTCTATGCCGGACAAACTTCCCTCCTAGACCTCTTCTATATCTTCATTCTTTTGTATCGATAGGCCAAACAAATGGCCTTTACGTTGCTGAATAAATACAGCACACAGGACCACTCCTTGGTCGAGTATAGACAGCAGAGACCGGACCGGATACACCACGCTGCAGCCGGTAAGTTTTCTGAGTACTCCTTCCTGCAGCAACCATTGGTGTACAGAGGGGATGGGTGGGTACTTGCTAGGCTGTTAGCGTTAATAGTTGCATCTAGGTTGTAAAAGGTAGTGTATAGTTTGGTTTAGGGCTTAATGGGACTCGAACTGGGGATGTGTGGGTATAGTTTTGATCCAGAATTTGTTAATAGTGGGTATCGAACTAGAGATCTCCTGCATCTACCATTTCTAGAATTTTTAGTTGTACTCATAAGCTGGCTGTTTGGAGGATAAGTTTCAATACATGGGAATGAACATCCACCGTTGAATTTTTGATATCTTGTAGATGGAATTATATAGTTTATTGTGTAAAAATTTGGGAGAAAGTTAACGGTCGGATTAGGATCTACAAGGCCCCGAAGTAGGACAGTTGGGCTGATTTTGCAACAGAGGAAGAAAAATGACTAAATGTTAGTTTTGCCCCAACTTTATAATTTTATGTAGGAATGTTGAGTGGGAATTTGTGAAAGATCCTTTCCCTATGTTCAGTATGCATATCATAGAAGTTTTAGAATTTTTTTTTTCCGGAATTGTTATCTTCCAATAGAGCCTTGGATCTTGACCCAAAGTCGGACCTTAACGACCTTTTATGAAAATTTAGAAGTTTGTGTAACTCTTATAAATCCTCACTAAAGCTTTCTATGAGAACTAGATTAAGGACATAGGTCTTAGAAGAGAACTTTAGAACTAAATAATAGACTTCTTGGAGTTTCGAGATCAGGGGCAAAATGGTCTCTTTAACCTAAGAGAAACTTTTTCGTAAATTCTCTTCCTGAGATTGTACAACTTAGAGGTTTATAACTTCTAAGAGTTTTGGGATGTAATTTTGATCCACGTGCCTTGTATGACAGGCGTTTGAGTTTCTACGGTTGCAGACCGAGTTGAGATTGTGAGAGTTGTGGTTTGATTCAGGTAAGTCCTTGCGACTTACTTAGCCAGTTTCTGGATATTAGTTGAGTGATAATGGTGGTGTGTGTGCAATGTGTGTGATAATAATGATAACAACTTGTTAGGACGACCGTTTTTATTATGTGTTAAGGCCCAAGTGTATGTATAACGGGCCGTGACATCACTGCCCAGCTCTGCCAGGAGACTGGGAGGTTCTCTATACCCAGACCATACAGGTACACGGTGAGATGCATCGGATCCACTCCTGATGGGTACACGGGGGCGGAGGCGAGGTTTGGGAATCCCTCGTGTCACAAAATAAGTATCATTAGAGTGAATGACTTAAATGAAGATAATAAATGGATTGTATGAAAGCATGATGAGTGTTTATTATTTTATGTGTGTGTGTGTGCTATTATTATTCTCCTAATGTTTAGATAACTAGCTAATGGTTTGTTTTGTTGTGTTTTTAGTTTTACTGCAGGCTAGAACAGCAGCTGAGTGATCCGGAAGTAGTGGTTAGCCGGGTCTCCGTACTCTTTAGAGTGGGGGTTTGGGCTGTTGCTTTGTTGTCTTTCCCTTTTGTTAAGACAGTTAGTCTTTTCCGTTGTTTAAGTACGATAGGCTGTTAGACTTTGTTGCATTCATCCTTTTACAAATACATTTTATGAATTTCGGTTTTTCTTATTTGTGTCTTGTTGCAAGATCCTAGTAATTTTGTTGTCAAACTGAGGTCGGGACCCATTATGAGGTCCTAACCAGTAATGTCCCGAGTTCTGAGAATTCGGGGTGTTACAGGTTAGTAGACGAATGCAAAGTTCGATTATAAGAAAACTCAACATGTGGTGAAACATCTTCCTAAGCATTCAAATTATCCTTCAAAACAGCCCGCAATATGGTGGTTAAGGTCCTATTAGTAACCTCCGTTGGACCATCCATTTGAGGATGACTAGAGGTTAAAATTACAACATAGTTTCTAGCTTTCCCCCAAAGAGTTTCCAAAATAAACTAAGGAACTTAATATCTCTATCACTCACAATAGTCCTAGTTACTCCATGCAATCTAACAACTTCCCTAAGAACAAGTTAGCAATGTTATAAGCATCATCGGTCTTATGACAAGCAATAAAATGGGCCATCTTAGAGAATCGATCTACTACCACAAATATCGAATCTCTCTCATTCTTAGTCCTAGGTAACCCTACAACAAAGTCCATACTAATCTAGTCATGGTGAGTTAGGGGTAGGAAGAGGGGTATACAGACCATGAGCCTTTAATCTAGTCTTAGCTTTCAAGCACACAAGACATCTTTTAATCATGTTCTCTACATCTTTAAGCATATGAGGCCACTAAAAGTGTGAATGCAACATGTGAAACATTTTATCCCTTATAAAATGTCCTATTGAACCTCCCATATGAGTTTCCTCAACAAGTAAAAGTCTAAGAGAACATCTAGGAATGCACACTTTATCCATACAAAACAAAAATCCTTCAAATAAGTAGAATTTATTGTGGGATTTTCGTGTAACACATAGCTTATAGATGTCACCAAAATCAATATCACCGACATATATATCCTTAATGAAATAGGAAGTTAAAACCTTAGAATCCATAGTAGTGATCAAATAATGTCTTCTATAAAGCGCATCAACAACAACATTATCCTTTCTTTTCTTAACTTAATGATATAAGAAAGAGTCTCTATAAACTCCGTCCATCTACCATGTCTCATATCCAACTTATATTGACTCCTAAAATGCTTTAAGGACTCATGATCAATCTTTAGGATAAAATCATTAGGCCAAAGGTAATGTTGCCATGTCTTGAAAACTCGAAATAAAGCATAGAATTCCTTATCATAGGTCGAATAACTCAAGCATGCTCCTTTTAATTTTTCACTAAAGAATGTAAGTGGCTTACCTTCTTGCATGAATACTCCTCCAATGCCAATTCTGGATGCATCACATTTGACTTCAAATGGTTCGGTGAAGTTTAGAAGTGCTAGAAGGGGTGCATGTGATAGTTGCCACTTCAACTCCTTGAATGCTTTATCTTGTGCATCTCCCCGCTCGAATTGTACTTGCTTCTTCGCAAGAGATGTGAGGGGGCTGAAATTGTACTAAAATCTCGTACAAAGCGTCTATAGAAGGTGGCCAATCCATGGAAGCTTCGAACATGCCCTATAGTCGTGGGAGTGGGCCACTCTTGAATGGTTTTAATCTTCTCTTCATTCACTTCTAGACCTCTTGTACTCACTACAAAACCAAGGAAAATAACTTGATTAGTGTTAAACTCACATTTCTTAATGATAAAGATTCATTTCTAAGAGTTTCAAGTACTTCCCTTAAGTTCTCTTCATCACTACACCATTAAGAAGTATTGATATATAGTATAGAGTCATAGCGTTTTTACAAACGTTATGACAAAGCTTGCTATAATAGAGTTACAGTTTTTCATAGCGTTTGTGCAAATGCTATGAAAAGTGGACTAATTATAGCGTTTCAATAAACGCTCTGGAAAACTGGACCAATTATAGCGTTTCAGCAAATGCTATGGAAAGCTAGACCAATTATAGCGTTTCAACAAACGCTATGGAAAAGTGGACAATAATAGCGTTTTCTCAAACGCTATGAAAAACGATATGGAAAAGTGGATAGTTGTAGCGTTTCCTCGAACGCTATGAAAATAGGGTCATTTACAACGTTTTATAAATGCTATGAAAAACACAATGATTGTTTTTTCCATAATCATATTATGAAATGCCATTTCTAATTAAATAACAATATTTTTGTAAATGTTGTTACTATTAAAAGAACATCACACATAAACGACATTGTTTCATTTAAGAGATTCAAAACAATACAAGACCATAAATAGTTTAAAATAATTGTTCTACAAATAACAAAGTTTATAGTATTAATCTAAAATGAATAGCCAAATGAATGTTATTTCATATTGAGATAAGACAAGCTTGTGGTATGACCTTTAAAAGATTTGCTCTAGAACCTAGATTGCCTTGGTACGATGAGTGCGTCTTCAGAGATTGAAACCGTAATGAAATACAGAATTCATATCATCTTGTCTTATTCATTTACCATTGCTGAATACATATATATATAGAAGCTTAGTACTACTGTCTATCAATTGGGCTAGCATTTGTGGGCTTCTCATTCACTGGGCTGGCTATGGTCTAGTATCCCCCGTCGGTCCCAAGTCCGTAAGGCGGAGATGGGAGCGGAAAGTAGCCAGGCGATGCGAGGATACTGCTTTGGTAAGGAGGTCCGCAACTTGATCCTTAGAAGAGACAAATGCAACGTTCAATGCTTTGGTCTGGACTCGTTGGCGAACAAAATGGTAGTCAAGCTCCAGGTGTTTGATCCTGTTATGCATCACAGGGTTAACTGCCAAGTATGTGGCCCCCAGGTTGTCGCACCACAGTGTTGGTGCTTGGTTTAGTTTGACTCCAAGTTCCATTAGAAGTGATTGTAGCCACAGTATTTCCGATGTAGCATGGGCTAGGGCGCGATACTCTGCTTCGGTGGAAGAACGAGCAACTGTATGTTGTTTCTTTGAAGTCCAGGATATAAGATTCCTGCCAAGATAAATACAATAGGCACTTGTAGACCTACGATCAGAGACATCACTACCCCAATCTGCATCAGAAAAGGCAGATAGAAGATTTCCTGATGTTGCAGAGATGTGAAACTGAAGAGAGGAAGTGCAATTGAGGTATCTCAGAACTCGTTTGACAGCTTGCCAATGAGCTTGCTTGGGCTGGTGCATGTATTGGGCGAGTTTATTCACTGCAAATGAAATATCAGGCCTAGTGAAGGCAAGATATTGAAGGCTTCCTAGGATACTCCGATAAAGAGTAGGGTCATCAAATGTAGGGGAAGAAGAAAAGTTGTCTTGAAAGGTGGTAGCTAGTGGAGTAGACACAGGTTTAGAATGTTGCATATTTGCTTTGGTGACAATGTCATGAATGTACTTGGTTTGTGACAAGTAGAAGCCAGTGTTGTTGCGTTTGATTTGGATTCCTAAGAAGTAACTCACTGGGCCAAGATCTTTAACAGGGAATGAATTAGATAGGGTACTGATAAATGTTGTAGCTAGGTTGGGAGAGGAAGCAATGACTAGGAGGTCATCAACATACACCAGAATACAAACAAAATCAGTGTTTGATTTAAATAGGAACATTGATGTGTCTGAGGAAGAGGGGGAAAAACCCATAGAAATCAGAACATCACCAAGTCTAGAAAACCAAGCACGAGGTGATTGTTTCAGTCCATAGAGTGATTTCTTTAACTTGCAAACATGAGAGGGATAGTTTGGATGAATAAAACCTGGTGGTTGGGAAATGTATACCTCTTCGAGCAAGTCCCCGTGCAGAAAGGCATTCTGTATGTCAAGCTGCCTAACTGTCCAATGGTTCATCGCTGCCAAGCAAAGCAACAATCGGATGGTGGAAGGTTTGGCTACGGGACTGAAAGTGTCATGGTAGTCAAGGCCATACATTTGGTGGTAACCTTTTGCAACTAGGCGCGCTTTTCGTCGCTCAATTTCGCCATTGGAGAGCCGTTTGGTTTTGAACACCCATTTGACACCAAGGATGTTCTGAGAGGGTGAAGAAGGGACGAGGCTCCAAGTTTGAGTGGATAATAGTGCTTGAATTTCAGTTTCCATGGCAAGACGCCATTCTGGAAATTTGGATGCAACAGTGAAGGTTGGTGGTTCATCTGGAATGGTGATTGTGGTGGAGCACGAAGGAGGCCATGGAATGGTTCCATCGTGGCGAATTAACGGCTTGTAAATCTGATTGGAAGCCCTGGTTTGTATCTGGCGTGGTGGGGTGGTGTTTTGGGCCGTAGATGATGGGCCCAAGAGAGGTGAAGATGGGGACGGTTCTTCTGTAGGATTAAGTGGGCTTGGCGTGTCATTTGATGATGTGGGGGATTGGGGGGGAGTGTGTTGGGCTTCAGAAGGGTTAGAATTATTGGGCTGGGGCGTGGTAGCAGGAAAATTGAAGGGAATGGAAGCATGTGGGAATTGGGTTGTTATAGGTGAAGTGGATGTAAGAGGAAAAATGTGTTCATGAAAGAGGACATCTCTTGAGATATAAAATTTTTGTGTGACCCAATCCAAACAAATGTACCCATGATGGTTGGAAGAGTATCCAAGAAAAATTGTGGGTGATGAGCGGAAGTTCATTTTGTGGCGATGATATGGCCTAAGGTTTGGAAAGGCTAAACATCCAAACACTTTAAGAAAATTGTAGTTTGGTGATTGTTTGAACACAAGTTCATAAGGTGATTTATGTTTGAGAATTGGTGTAGGAAGACGATTGATAATGTATGTGGCGGTTTCAAAGGCAAAGTCCCAAAAACGAAGGGGTAAATTTGAGTGTTTAAGAAGTGTGAGTCCCATGTCAACGATTCGTCGATGACGTGTTTCAACGGACCCATTTTGTTGATGTGAATATGGGCATGTAAGGCGATGAGTGATTCCCAACTTTTGAAATAATGGGGTTAGTGGTTTAAACTCGGAACCACCATCGGTTTGGACCGAGATGATAGTAGTGGATAAAAGATTGGTTACGAGTTTAAAAAAGGTTGTAATAACCGATGTCACCAACGATTTGTTTGGAAGGGGAAATAGCCAAATGAATTTGGAAAAGTCATCAACAATAGAAACATAGTATTTGTGACCCTTAAAGGACATAGTGTGACTAGGTCCCCAAACATCCAAAAATAAAAGAGAAAGTACTCTATCACTTGTTGAAGGACTAGGTGGGTGTGGAAGAGCATGGGCCTTGGCCCAAGAGCATGACACACAATCCGTTGGGTGTAGGGATGGGCTGCGTAGTGGGCTTGGTAGTTGTGAAAGGATAGATTGGATAATGGGCCTTGAAGCATGCCCTAGCCGGTTATGCCACAACGTGGCTTGTTGAATGGAGGTGTGGTGAAGCTGCGGAAGCGACGATGAACCAGAGGCAGGAGGAAGCACGTACAGGCCGTCCTTAACAGGTCCTTGAAGAAGAGGTTGATTGGTCTTGATATCCTTCACAACAAAATAAGAGGGGTGAAATTCGAAGTAAGCATGATTATCAAGGCAAAACCGATTCACAGATAATAAACTCTTATTGAGGAGAGGAGTGTGAAGAAGATTGGATAAGAGAAAGCTACGAGAAGGAGTCTGGATTGCGGAATTGCCCTGATGTTGTATCGGTATGGTCGAGCCATCACCCAAGGAGACAGTTACGGTGCCTTGATAGGGAAAACTGTCGAGCCTCAAATTAGCCAGGTCTGGGGTATAGTGGTGAGTAGCAGCCGTATCCGGATACCAGGTTGTTGATGTGTTGTTTGCCTGGTGAGATGAAGATTGAGGGGCTGAGTAGGAGTGATCAAACCTGTGCCAACAGATTAAGGCTGTGTGACCCGGTTTTGAGCACACTTGACAGATTGGGCGGGTATCTGGTGCTCCAGTGAAGACTTGATTTGGATTTGGTGAAGGGCTGCGTCCACGTCCCCTGCCTCTGCCTTGTTGATTTCGTCCACCATTGTTGTTAGAGCGGGACTGAGTTCCTCTGCGATATGTCTCTGTATTGTTGAGAGATGGTGGAGTGGGAAGGAGGGCAGATTGTTGGCGAGCCAGGCGGGCTTCATGAATCAACAGGTGAGAAAGGATTTGAGAAGGGGAGGGAAGAGTCACCTGTGTGGAGAGACTGGTTACAATAGAGTCGTAATCAGGTCCCAAACCAGCAAGCAGGAAACTGGTGAATTCCGTATCAGAAATAGATTGACCTGCTGTGGTCAAGCAGGACACAAGGGTCCTAGCTTTGCTGTAGAACTCGGTAATGGTAGAATCACCTTTGGTGAGAGAGGCAAGCTGAAGCCTGGTCTGTACAATCTTAGCACTGGAAGTAGAGGCAAACAAGGAATGAAGACGTTGCCATACCTCTGCAGCTGTTTTGCAATCCAGGACCTGAACAAGAATGGACTCAGTGAGGGAACAGGTGAGAATGGCAAGAACGAACTGGTCTTTTGAGATCCAGTCAGTATATTCTTTGGTGGGAGGGGAAGATTTTTCTGGGCAAGATTTGGAGCCATCAACAAAATCAAACAGGTTCTGGGCACCAAGAATAGGGCTAATTTGAGCTTTCCAAAGGGGAAAATTATCAGAAGAGAGTTTGGATGTAATGAAGGAGGAGATGGAGGATAGGGACAAGTTTTGGTTTCTTGGTTCAGCCATGGATGAAATTTTTTTGAGCAGGTTTGTTTGTGTGTCAGGCGTAGTGGCGTTGGCCGTTATGCTCTGATACCATAATGAAATACAGAATTCATATCATCTTGTCTTATTCATTTACCATTGCTGAATACATATATATATAGAAGCTTAGTACTACTGTCTATCAATTGGGCTAGCATTTGTGGGCTTCTCATTCACTGGGCTGGCTATGGTCTAGTAAACCGTCGTGATGATAGCGTGAGGATTATCTAACACTAGAGAAGAATGGGAGCTCTGACATGGTTGATAGGTATTAGCTATTGAATCCAGGAGAATGGTAGATGAGGCTATTGCACTTGAAACTGTTCATGGATAGAATTTGAACCCAAAAGATATGTACGAAGATTAGTAGCAAAACAATCAAATAGTGACTCACTAATACCTGTTAATGATGCCAATGTAGGCTTCCTTTTCAATAAGTCCTTCATCTATGGACAAGATAAAATAAAACATTTACCAACTATATCCCATATATGTTGAATGCAAATGCTAAAAAGAAAAAATGATATGTGCAGTAATTCACAAGGTGAATTGTTTTCCAAATCGGATGGTTTTCAACCAAATATATGCACGGCAAGCACAATCAAATTTCATCATCAGGAACCCGAATAAAAAAAAGATCGACCAGGTGTGTCGCTAAAACTTCTTCAACTGCTACTAACGAGATCTCGGAAACACCATTCATGATAGCAATTTTCTCCATTCGGCCATCGTCCCCCATAAATGTGATTCACAAATCAGAAGATGGAAAGAGGGCAACATTTAAGTTTTCCCTGATCAAGACCTACATTCAATCAGAAATTAATCAATAAAATAATATTGCCTCAAGTCCATTCTAATTAAAGAGCAACATGGTTGAGGGTACAACTTGAAGTGCTATCGAACCCTCCCAACACAGTAATGTATGTGATAAAAATAAAAGAACAACATGGTTCAGGGTACAACTTGAAGCCTTATTTCTACATTACACTTTGAAAAATCTTCAACTTTTTAGGATCTTATTGAGCTTGGTTTCAATCTATCTACTTGTCTTCTTTAGAGAAGCACCCTAAACATGTCAGCTTAAACTACCATTTCAACTTCATACAGGCTCAACATCACCTTAATCAATTTCTTTCTTTACCAAAAGCATGCTAGTATTAGGTGTTATGAGTATAAGAAGAAAAAGATAGCAAAGAACATGAGCACTACTTTCAATTTCATTTTTTTTACCTAAATAAAGGCAGGATAATTCAGCACAACACTAAGTGCATTTGAAAGACACATGTAGGCATTAAGGATACAATTAAACAAGATTACCATGATAAAAAAAACAATTGTTTTTAGATTACAACAATAACAACATTGATTTTCAAAAACATCAATCTGAACATGCTTGACCCAATATCCACCTAGTTAAGCTAAAAAATGTGCTTGCACATTAGAGAAGAAAATAAAGTGCTTGGCAAGCTACTTGTCTCCGACAATTCAGATTTCTTCAAAGAAGTCAGGTTTTGAGCTTTCCGATCAACCAATCTCCTATTTCAGGGACATCCGTGTTAGGTAGGCTCAGGGATCACGGATTAGTCGAAGCCAGAGGCTCCCTCTGGCCTATCATTTATTGGTCGATCTAACGCCCAAAATTTTGGCGCGCTTGCGATATTTATTTTTCCGGTTTTTCTCGATATTTTTATGAGCTCAAATATTTTTTACAAGTATTTGTACTTCGTAATTTAAAATTTTTCGAGAATGATTTTATATCATAAAGTATATTTCCGAGTATATATATATATATATAAATATATATATATATATATATATATATATATTCTTTGTATTTTAGTTTACGGAAAATTTCGAAAAGAGTTTCCGATCCGAAAATCCGTTTCCGATTATTTTACGTATTGAGTTATTTTATTTTGTTTTATTATTTTATTTTCTTTCTCTATTTATTTTCTCTTTATTTTTTAATTCCTCTCCCGAATGATTGTACTTGGCTGCTTGACCCGCCCAGTTTGTGCCTATCCCGGCTCAGCAGCCAATCCTACACCTAGCCTTAGCCCTGATGAACTGCAAGCTGCAGTGACCCCTCAGTTCACCTCCCATCCCCTGACGACTCCTCAGCCTCACGCCTTCCTCCCTCACTTGTGCAGCTCTCTCCCTCCCCACACCCTCTGCTTGCCTTCGGCCACACTAAGCACCACTCTAATCACTTGCAAACTTTCCCTTCTTAGCCCTCTGTAACTCTCCTGCAACAGCCCATCTCCCTCTCTCACGAAACCATCATCTCCCTCCTCTGTATTGAATTTCAGGCTACAGCCCCTAGCCTCTCCTAATTGACAACACTCAACTCACCATCCTCTCTATCGTTGGCCACGCAACAACCACCGATCGGAACATTCACCGTCAACAAGACGAGCCCTCCTCTGTCGAATCGGGATGCTAAAAGCGGCTGACGACGGGAGTCGAAGCCACAATCAGAAGATCCTGCCCTGCCTCGCCGTCCGCCTGGTGCCACCGGAGTCACCGGCACAAGGAGCTCTGCCGCCAAGGGAGACTGCAACCGCCAAGCGACCTTGTCCCAGCCTTCGCCGTATTCCTTTGGGTGCAGCCACCAACCGTTGGAGATCCGCCTTCACCGCGACTGTCGGGATCTTCTGCCGGCACTACCACCGGCGTCGGGCAGCCTCGTGCCACCTTCGCATCGCCTTAATTCCGGAGAAGCTCCCCTACTTTGCCCCTGCCGCCTCACTTTCCCCCAGCGCGCTTGCGTTATTGTCTCAATGAAGAAGAAAACCCATTTGGGTAATTTACATCGGACCCCCCTCATTTATGGTATAATTTCATATTGGAACCCATCTTTTGTATTTACAGTTAAGGGCCCAGATTTAGGTTTTATGCAATTATGCCCCTGCTGGAATTTATTACAGAAAACGGCCCAAGGAATTAATTACGAATAATGTCCCATATTTATAAAATTATATTAATTGGCGGAAAATGTATTTATGGGTTTTAAAATTGGGATTTACTTGAATTATATTCTTACTTATATATACCATATATATTATGCTCATGTGGGATTAATTCCGGGTTATGACTCGAAGATTAAATTTCGGGATTTTAACGTTGGCTTTGAAAACGAGTTTTACCTTGGGTTTATGATGTTATACAATTTACCCGGAATATATATTTTTGGGTTTTAATCATGGGGTTTTCCTTAGATTTATATATGTTAATTATTCCGTTCAAATTTAGCGTATAAGCTAAATTTGAATAGTTTTGGTGTTAAGTTCGGAAGCATCCCGATAAAGACCTAACAAGTCCAAATCGACATCCGTTGATCGATTTCTGTCTTTTGACGTCGTGTGAGTATTCTTTCCCCTCGATCTAGTTATGTTAAGTTTTAGTATCATGCTAGGATGAATCTAGCATAACTTAGAGTTAATGTCAAGTAGTGGCTTTGAACCTTAGGTGAGTTTTGAGGGTTGTCAATTGTTGTAAGACTTTGAGTGTTTGGTTAATCTTGTGAGTATTTGAGGCTTGAGCATCTGTTATATGGTTGTTGAGATTATGAGCTAGGATATGCTTATCCTAGTATGGTGTTGTTCCCGTTGAGTTTGTTGGAGTAAGCATGTTATCCTAGTGGTTTTATGAGTTATGATCTTGCGAGATCCGTGGGTTTAGAAGTCTTAGGACTTCTAGCTTCTGATGAGTGTTATGTGAGCATGAGAGATTCTAGGATGCGGTCCTAGAATTGAGAGTCAAATGGTCTTGCATAGATCATTTGTATAGAAGTGTAAGACTTCTATTGTGAGGGGGTTGTTGTTGATATAGTTATCTTCTTGTGAGCAGGTTATGAGCTTCCTCCCTAAGGAAGCGAGAGTGTTGTGAGTTGAGTGTGGTGACGAGGTAAGTCTCTGGACTTACTTAGCTCGTATTCTAAGTATTAGACTCGATGTGTGTTTGGTGGTGTGTGTTTTATTGCTTTCATTATAATTTATAAAACTGGAAATAGGATTACCGACCTTTATATATTATTTGGCCCAAGTGTATGATAACGGGCGGTGACAACTTGTCTAGCTCTTGCGTAGAGTTAGGAGGTTTTTGGCGACTAGCCCGGGTGGTTAGACGGTCGGATGCATCCGTACCGTTCCATGCGGTAAGTGGGGACCGAGGCGAGTTTCGGGAGATTCTCGTGTCACAAAAGAAGTTGAATTAGAACGGGATATGACTTAATAATAAAAAGATAATGAACCGGACTTGTGTGATTTGGTGTACATTGTGTATTATGTTGATTTACGTGTGTTTGTGCCTTTCACCTTGATTCTAATGCTAGGAATATTCGCAAACGGTTTTATACCGATTGTTGTAGATGGCCTTGCAAGTTAGGAATGCGGCCGAGAGATCCGGAAGAGTGGACTGCCGGGGTTCCGTACATTTTAGGAGTGGGTTTTGGTTAGAGTCGAGTTTGTATATTATTCATGTATATTGTATATCGCGTGGTGGCATTTGGCCCTTGGTGTTGCATAACGGCTGAAGTATTTTGTTGTTTCTTTTGGGTTTCCTTTCATTGCATAAAAATGTATTTCGGTTTTGGCCTTTATTTGTACCTTGTTGCAAGATCCGGTGAAATTGTTGTCAAGCTAAGGGTCGGGACCCATTGTGAGGTCCCAACCCGTAGGGCTCCGAGTCCCGCGGATTCGGGGTGTTACAAAAGTGGTATCAGAGCCCTAGGTTGACAACAATGGCACTCGCAATCTTTTAAAGGCCGAATAAGGAATAAATAGAACCCCGCGGGTTCTGAGTTTTCGTTTTCAAAATCACATGCATGAGTCGGGTAGAATGTACGGACCACCACTCCTTCCGCGGATCTCGGCAGCATAGTTTATTGAATTTTTAGTATATATATGTATATATATATATATGTATATATGTAGATATGTATCGTGGGCTTAGGATGTTTTTGGACTATTATTGTATGTGGATTGTAGTTGCATGATGGACATGATTTATGTGTATAGTTGTATATGTGAACGATTAGATGTTTTGGACATTGTATTGTTGTAATGGCATGCCGAATGCGTGATATTAGTAGTAATATGGACTTAGGACTTATATAGTTATGGATACGTATTCCTATTATATATAGTAGCATATGGAGATATTGGACCTTATAGCTAAGATGATAGTATGATATCATCATCCTTGGACGACGTCGTTTCACTTAGGATAGTGTACATATGAGGACGAATATGCTCAAGTATCGAGAAGAGAGCTACGTTCGGGCGAACGTAACACCTTGAAGTTCTTGTACTCCTTTAAGAAGATGTCGAAGAGGAGGAGTAGAGATGACATAACCAAAGGACGAACAAGTGGAAGGAAAATCCGAGACAAGTTAAGAGCAATTGAGATGGGGAACATACAAGAAAAAGGAGTAACACAAAGGTGTGGAAGTGGTTACAAAGAAGTGACGATTACAAAGACAACGAGACCAATAGGGATAACAAACATAAATTCTTCAAGAAGACACGTGGACAACTAAAGATGCGAATCGAGGAGGAGAGGGATACATTCTAACAAGGTTAAAGGTGACATTCCATTAAGACGTGAAGCTTTCTTTAGACGCTCCTAAGCATTTGAGTCCAGACAAAAAGAGTGATCGAATGATTTGCTAAAGATTTAAGATATTGTAAGTTAAGCTTACGAGGTACCAAAAAGTAAAGTTTCAACATTTCTAGAGTTATGAGAAGAAGGGCATGGTGGGGATTCACGTGGAGTTGACTGGTTTCCATTATAATGATAAAGCTAAGAAACGCCAAGAAGGAGAAAGTGTGTATAAATGATATTCCAAGAAGATGAAAGACGAAACAAGGAGCTTTGATCGAAAGAATTAAGATACCAACCAATAGGAACGCGAGTGGGCGCTATTTTAATGTCAGAATATTGAAGTGTTGTTGCAAAACATCACGAGGAGCGGTTAAGCCTATGAAAGGGAGCTATATGAAACAACAAGGCAAAGAAGCTATAGTTACCTTATAAAGAAGAGGAAGTATGGAATGAAGAAGGAACTAACGAAGTTTAAGGTAGAGTACACCGAGAGGGTAGTCTTCATGAGAATGGTAACATGGAAGTATAGAAGAATGGTAAGTCATTGACATTCGAGGAGGTTAGTTACAAGTTAATCAGTGACAACCGAGAACGCGCATGTGCGGGGTATCCATTGATGAGTGTAGATGGGAGGAGTAACCCAGACTATGAGAATCTAGAGGATCGGAAACAAGAGCTTAAAGTATTTGCGGTGGATCAATGTCAATGGTAAGGAAGTACGCCAACAGAAGTGCATTTGTCTTAAATCAAATAATATTTAATGAGTTCAAGCAAGAAGATGTTGCAAACCTCCTAGGGGAGGATGAAGATGATCCTTTGCGACCTTCTTAGGTCATGAGAACGGCATATGGGAGAACGACCCGGATTAGAAGTTTTAGAGTTTGATCAGGGTAAAGGGAACTAGTAAATCAAGAGGAAGGTGAAATTTTCATTGGTTGTGGTGCGTAGACGGGAGTATAATAAGAGGACGCATAATATGTTCGTCTAATGAAATTGATGGTAGTTTTTCGTGAGCAAAAGTTGAGTCAGATGTTTCAAACTCACACGGAAGAGCCACAGTGGCTATGGCGTGAAAGGAAGGACCTAGATTAGGGCAACGCTGCAAGCTTAGAGTTTATGATGTTAGTACCTGGAGATGTATTGAGTAGATATTTTAGTGGTTTTGGGATGGGGAATTTCTTCTAGCATTTTCCACGGGGCCTGAAGTTGTTCATGGAATACCGAGAGATGAATAAGGTGGCCAACAAGTGTAAGATAAGACCGAAGTTTTGAAGTTCGTTGTCGATGTGAGATGTACAAGGAGTACATGAAATCTTGAGGTTAGAGCCTCTACGGCCGGTTTGACATTACATAAGAAAATGAAGTATAAATTTCTACGCCTATTTGAAGAAAGGATGTTTATGATGAAAGCTTATGTAGAAGACGAAGAGCTCCTTCCATATGATGGGATGTCATGGAAAGCGAAGAAGATAAGATCAATTGTTTTGAAGCACGATTAAGTCCTGCAGTTTTGACCCTTATGGCTGCACATAAGTGAGAAACCTTAGAAGATTTTTACAATCATGCCATTTAAGAGGGAAAATGGGATTAAATTAAGAGAATACTTATATAAGAACACAAGAGTTAGAAGACGCAAGCAAATCTTTCCAATTCAAGAAAAGACGAATATTTGAAAGAGGACGGCCAACATTGTAGCTAAAGATGGAGCAATACAAGTGTTTAAAGGACGTCACCCCAACAGATCGGGGGAGATCATTAATACTATGACTACCCGTCAAGTGTTAAGACAAGGTTGTGTCGGTCTTATGTTATAAGAGGAAATAAGAAAAGACAAAAACCGAGAAATCACATATCCCAATACATCGGAACGCGGATTTTTCCACTAAGGTTGAGCTTGGTGCACCTCTGACATCCAAAACGCCGTATAGGATGGTGAAGATTCGTGAGTCGAAGAAGCATTTGAACGACTAGTTGCAAGGACTTTTTGATACAAATTCATTAGAACCAATGAACTGCCATAGAAAATACTAGACTTGATCTTGAACTCTTGATTTGGAGTTCATATTGGAATATATCTTGAACTTTTGATTTGAAGTTTTCATGAAGAACACCAGTTTGTGAAAAGAGAGACAGTTATCTCCGTTTGCACATCGGTTACCGTGAGCTGAACAAGATAACAATAAAGGACAAGTATCCCTTACCACGCATAGATGATCTACTCGACCGGTTGCAAGGGTCGGCGGTCTCTTCCAAAATTGATTTAAGGTCTGATTGTCACCAATTGAGAGTTCGAGGCTGGTATATTGCCAATACGGCATTCCGGACAACCATGATCACTACGAGTTGTAGAGATTCCACATGGGCTTACTAATGCTCCAAATAAGATATTTTGGTCTACTCTCGAAGAAGAGGGAAGTTGTATGACAAGTTGTCTCGGGATGACAACCCCCCAAAGGATGTGAAAGAAGTTACAAGTTATCTTAGATGTGCTGAGCTTTACCAGATATGTGAAGGGAGAAGTTGGGTAACACCTTTTATGGTAACGTACTACGGATGACGATGAAGTATTGAATGAGACGAAGAATTGACAATAGATTTGCTGAGAGTTAGTAAAGGATTCATTGGTGCAACTGTTTTGTTTTACTTGGAGGTATTATGGGTTTGAGGTGTACAAGTGATTAATCAAGACAAGGTCTTGACTGAGTATTGAGGAGCGATGTAAAAGTAATAGCCTACGTGTCGTGTTAGTAGAAGTGGTATGGAGTAAATTACTTCCTTTGTTAGTTGGAATTTCAACAAGAATTTGGGGAAACATAACATCAAAGTTTGGCTTGACAAGAATCCAAGCCAACGGTGTAAATTGGGAGTTCGATCTTCTTTGTTAGAGAAATCGAAAGGAAAATAATGGAAATGCTGCATTTAGAAAGACCCGAGAAGATGTTATTTTTTCGATATATCGGAACCATTGTGAGATCTTAGCTCGAGTTAGGAAAGTGGTTTGCCGGTTGGGGTGGCCGCCGAGAGTAGAGGGTGTTCACCAGGTGTTTCATGTGTTTCCAATTATGAGGATCTATTGGCTGACAAGGAACCGATGAGGCTAACTAGAAGACGAACGATTATATCTTTTGTTGGGTCTACGCCGAGCTAGTAGCTTCGATAGAATCGATGGGTTAGACCTAGTTCTTCCTTAGTTGTGTTATGTGCAGGTGTGAAATTATGTGTAGTTGTGACTTGTGCGGGTATGCGTTTTATAACCTAGTATATCTTGTGGTGGTAGTTTGAGTAGTTTGTAGACATATTTTAGAAGGTTTAAGCTTTCTTAGTTTGAGAGTTCATACCTCCGCCTTAGGGACCGAGAAATCGAGGCATAGCAAGTTTCGGGACGAAACTTGTTTTTAGGGGGATCTATTGTAACGCCCAAAATTTTGGCGCGCTTGCGATATTTATTTTTCCAGTTTTTCTCGATATTTTTATGAGCTCAAATATTTTTTACAAGTATTTGTACTTCGTAATTTAAAATTTTTCGAGAATGATTTTATATCATAAAGTATATTTCCGAGTATATATATATATATATATATATATATATATATATATATATATATATATATATATATATATATATATATATATATATATATATATATATATATATATATATATATATATATATATATATTCTCTGTATTTTAGTTTACGGAAAATTTCGAAAAGAGTTTCCGATCCGAAAATCCGTTTCCGATTATTTTACGTATTGAGTTATTTTATTTTGTTTTATTATTTTATTTTCTTTCTCTATTTATTTTCTCTTTTCTTTTTAATTCCTCTCCCGAATGATTGTACTTGCCTGCTTGACCCGCCCAGTTTGTGCCTATCCCGGCTCAGCAGCCAGTCCTACACCTAGCCTTAGCCCTGATGAACTGCAAGCTGCAGTGACCCCTCAGTTCACCTCCCATCCCCTGACGACTCCTCAGCCTCACGCCTTCCTCCCTCACTTGTGCAGCTCTCTCCCTCCCCACACCCTCTGCTAGCCTTCGGCCACACTGAGCACCACTCTAATCACTTGCAAACTTTCCCTTCTTAGCCCTCTGTAACTCTCCTGCAACAGCCCATCTCCCTCTCTCACGCAACCATCATCTCCCTCCTCTGTATTGAATTTCAAGCAACAGCCCCTAGCCTCTCCCAATTGACAACACTCAACTCACCATCCTCTCTATCGTTGGCCACGCAACAACCACCGATTGGAACATTCACCGTCAACAAGACGAGCCCTCCTCTGTCGAATCGGGATGCTAAAAGCGGCTGACGACGGGAGTCGAAGCCACAATCAGAAGATCCTGCCCTGCCTCGCCGTCCGCCTGGTGCCACCGGAGTCACCGGCACAAGGAGCTCTGCCGCCAAGGGAGACTGCAACCGCCAAGCGACCTTGTCCCAGCCTTCGCCGTATTCCTTTGGGTGCAGCCACCAACCGTTGGAGATCCGCCTTCACCGCGACTGTCGGGATCTTCTGCCGGCACTACCACCGGCGTCGGGCAGCCTCGTGCCACCTTTGCATCGCCTTAATTCCGGAGAAGCTCCCCTACTTTCCCCCTGCCGCCTCTCTTTCCCCCAGCGCGCTTGCGTTATTGTCTCAATGAAGAAGAAAACCCATTTGGGTAATTTACATCGGACCCCCCTCATTTATGGTATAATTTAATATTGGAACCCATATTTTGTATTTACAGTTAATGGCCCAGATTTAGGTTTTATGCAATTATGCCCCTGCTGGAATTTATTACAGAAAACGGCCCAAGGAATTAATTACGAATAATGTCCCATAGTTATAAAATTATATTAATTGGCGGAAAATGTATTTATGGGTTTTAAAATTGGGATTTACTTGAATTATATTCTTACTTATATATACCATATATATTATGCTCATGTGGGATTAATTCCGGGTTATGACTCGAAGATTAAATTTTGGGATTTTAATGTTGGCTTTGAAAACGAGTTTTACCTTGGGTTTATGATGTTATACAATTTACCCGGAATATATATTTTTGGGTTTTAATCGTGGGGTTTTCCTTAGATTTATATATGTTAATTATTCCGTTCAAATTTAGCGTATAAGCTAAATTTGTATAGTTTTGGTGTTAGGTTCGGAAGCATCCCGATAAAGACCTAACAAGTCCAAATCGACATCCGTTGATCGATTTCTGTCTTTTGACGTCGTGTGAGTGTTCTTTCCCCTCGATCTAGTTATGTTAAGTTTTAGTATCATGCTAGGATGAATCTAGCATAACTTAGAGTTAATGCCAAGTAGTGGCTTTGAACCTTAGGTGAGATTTGAGGGTTGTCAATTGTTGTAAGACTTTGAGTGTTTGGTTAATCTTGTGAGTATCTGAGGCTTGAGCATCTGTTATATGGTTGTTGAGATTATGAGCTAGGATATGCTTATCCTAGTATGGTGTTGTTCCCGTTGAGTTTGTTGGAGTAAGCATGTTATCCTAGTGGTTTTATGAGTTATGATCTTGCGAGATCCGTGGGTTTAGAAGTCTTAGGACTTCTAGCTTCCGATGAGTGTTATGTGAGCATGAGAGATTCTAGGATGCAGTCCTAGAATTGAGAGTCAAATGGTCTTGCATAAATCATTTGTATAGAAGTCTAAGACTTCTATTGTGAGGGGGTTGTTGTTGATATAGTTATCTTCTTGTGAGCAGGTTATGAGCTTCCTCCCTAAGGAAGCGAGAGTGTTGTGAGTTGAGTGTGGTGACGAGGTAAGTCTCCGGACTTACTTAGCTCGTATTCTACGTATTAGACTCGATGTGTGTTTGGTGGTGTGTGTTTTATTGCTTTCATTATAATTTATAAAACCGGAAATAGGATTAACGACCTTTATATATTATTTGGCCCAAGTGTATGATAACGGGCGGTGACAACTTGTCTAGCTCTTGCGTAGAGTTAGGAGGTTTTTGGCGACTAGCCCGGGTGGTTAGATGGTCGGATGCATCCGTACCGTTCCATGCGGTAAGTGGGGACCGAGGCGAGTTTTGGGAGATTCTCGTGTCACAAAAGAAGTTGAATTAGAACGGGATATGACTTAATAATAAAAAGATAATAAACCGGACTTGTGTGATTTGGTGTACATTGTGTATTATGTTGATTTACGTGTGTTTGTGCCTTTCACCTTGATTCTAATGCTAGGAATATTAGCTAACGGTTTTATACCGATTGTTGTAGATGGCCTTGCAGGTTAGGAATGCGGCCGAGAGATCCGGAAGAGTGGACAGCCGGGGTTCCGTACATTTTAGGAGTGGGTTTTGGTTAGAGTCGAGTTTGTATATTATTCATGTATATTGTATATCGTGTGGTGGCATTTGGCCCTTGGTGTTGCATAACGGCTGAAGTATTTTGTTGTTTCTTTCGGGTTTCCTTTCATTGCATAAAAATGTATTTCGGTTTTGGCCTTTATTTGTGCCTTGTTGCAAGATCCGGTGAAATTGTTGTCAAGCTAAGGGTCGGGACCCATTGTGAGGTCCCAACCCGTAGGGCTCCGAGTCCCGCGGATTCGGGGCGTTACAGAATCTTTTCTTGTTTCATTTTTATAAAAACAGATGAAGTTATTAAGTTTATTTTGGGCTTTACATTAAACTTATGTTCTTTCAAAGAAGTTAGATTTTGACTTTTTAAATTACATTTATTTATCATTAACCATCACTTTGCCACAAAACAAGAAATACAAGAAAATCAAGAAAGCTTGCAAAGAAGTATAAGAATGAGAAGTAAAGCAATATCATGAAAACTTAGTTATCATTAACATATAGTAGCAGAAAAGTACAAGAAATTCAGAAAAGCTTACAGAGAAGTACAAGAATGAAAAGTAAAGCAAAATTAGAAAAGCGTGACATATAGTAGCAAACTTGTGGACTTCTGGCCTAATGATTTGCTAAGCAATATCTAATAGGTTTTTACTACAGAGTTAAGATGGTAAAAAAAATGACATAAAAGTCAGTGGTCTTGCAGCTTGGTTTCGAGAATGCTAAGTTTGTTTGAGTTGTAGGCCTATATTTGTTTGAGTTTAAGGTATATTAGCTCCAAAAGTGAACAATGTTGCACTTATATGTAACATTCCAAATCTGCGGGACTCGGGATGCCACAGTGGGCTAGGATCTCACAGTGGATCCTGATCCTAGCCTGACAACAAGTTCACTGGACCTTACAACATGGCACTGACCGATATAAAACAAATACATAAAACTGTATAAAATTGTACATCAAAAAGTATACAAGATCATAGCCGAGTATAAAACATCACCCTCACACAAGAGGTATACAAAACATCATCCTCACGCAGGAGGGAAACATAAACATCCCCAAAACCATAACCCCCTAATGTACGAGAGTCCTCGGCCTGTTACCCTGCCAAATCACTCAACAACTCGCCTATCCTGCAAGGCATCTACAACATGGTATGAAACCATTATCTAACCATACGTATATAAGGTAATGCATAAGCACAAACACAAGTTATGTAAGATAAACACATAATCATGATGTCGCACATTTATCCATTTAATTATCTTTATATAATGGTCATTCACTGAAATCGTATGTATATAGATAGATGAAACTATGTGATATGAGGACCGATACATCCCCGCCTTAGGGCCTGACGTCATCTGAAAGTAGTGTCGGTCACACACCCCGTGTACCCTATGAGAGTGGATTGCGCCCTTCCTGTATACCAGATGGCATGAGCACAGAGAACCCCCCCCCCCCAGCTCCTTACTGGATGAAGGGAAGGGTTATCACTGCCACACAATGGGGCTATCGATAAAACATAGGTCGGTAATACTTGACATCGCATGCTATCATATCAAGTATATTATACACACACCACTCATGCAAACACCCAATATAAGGATGGTAGCTAAGTGAGTCCTACGGACTTACCTCAACCTCGTACAAACACAACCACGATCAACCTCCAATCGTGAGAGGGACACTACCTAATGACAAGGCACAAAGATATATCAATCTCATATCAATCAAAGGGGTCACACCTAGACCCAAGGAATCCATAGGATCATCCTCAACCTAAACCTCACAACCTACTAATCCTCAAAGCCGTACAAGGCATAATATGATCATAACATCATCAACACACTCTGTACTATACCTAGCATGATACTACACACTCATACTAGGAAAGGAAGGAGCAATGTCATCCATAGGCAAGCCCAGAAGCAAGACAAAACTGCAAACCAAGAGCAAAGCAAAGCTGGTGCAGGGAGGCACAAGGGAGACCCTGAGGTGGCGCAGGGGCGGCTGGTGTGCAAAATGCACACTTCCGGCTTCTCTTTGCTTCTTCACTCGATCCTCTTCACACCTTCTTCAGCCAACAACCCGATACATACATATACATACATATATACATCAAACCAAGCCTATGAAGGCAGACACAAGATCAAACTTGTGGAATCTAAGCTAGGAAGGAAGAAAAGAAGAAAGAATGATAGGAAAAAAGAAAGAAAGAAGGAAGAGAGGAAGAGCTCACCAAGCTATAACCTAACAGAGGAAGGAACCTCACCACAACCTTAAGGTTGGCTCAACACAAGCACAATAACGTCCTCAATCAACATCATCAACATTCAAACCACAAACTCTCCTCAAAACTCTAACAAGATCAAGAGAATCAAAATGAAGATTCAAAGGAGAAGAAGGAAAGAAGAAGAATGTGAGGGAGAAGAGATAAAGCTGTAGAGAGATGAGAAACCCTCCACATGAAGCAAGGAATAAGCTTATATAGGAAGCCTTTCAAAAGCACGGGTCAAGGTCAACAAAGTCGGCTGCAACACACCCTAATCCACAGGGGCGGCTCAGGGAGGCGCAGGTGCGGCTCACAGGGCCGCAGGGGCGGGCTGTGCAAACCGCAGGGGCGGTTCAGGCCAGATCCTGCACTACTCAGCACCCTCTCAACTAAGGCTCTTACATATTAGATGCTACGAATTTTTTCTTGAAACATCAAATTCAGTAAGACCCATATTTAAGCAACAAGTTAGATACTTTTACATGTGAGCAATGCTTCATTTCAATATTAACACATTACATATTCAAGGAAGCTCCTCCATAAAACAGAGAAAAAGAGATGGACATGGTTCTAAATCAATTATTTTATTGTCATTTGTTCCTGTCATTATGGTAGTATTTTTGTGTGGGTCTTCATTTAGATACCGAATACATTTCTAGTATCAGAATGGCTTTGGATGCAAGAACTAAAATGTTTGGATTTTTTAATAGGGTCCATAAGAAATTTACTTCCAGTCATTAAGGTTCTCATGCTCATCTAGAATGATATGGAACCAAGCTAACATGAAAAATAAAATAAACATTTCAATTAGATATAATCAAGAATTCTCCAATATAACTTTTTTTCTACTAATATTTGTAGATGCCTAAATACTTGCTCACTTGGTTCATGTATGATTATTACTTCTTATGTATTGTTAATATTTGCTCAATGGGACTAGAACAACTTATTTTCTACTTCTGTAGTTTACAATTCGTGGAGGTGGGAAGCAAGCTCCTCAATAATTCAATAGTAGCAGGTTTGAAGCAAACTCATATCAAATTCCAAAGCAAACTCAAAGATGAAAACAATATTTTAATCTCAATGAACACAAAAATAGAGAATTTAGGGGAAATAAAAACACAAGAAAGGAAGAGGGGAAACCTATTATCCAAACTACAAAGTTACAAAGCGAGAAAAGAAGAAACAAATCATGAAAATGTGTTGAATAAATTCCAAATGCGGATATAACGAGATGAAAGAGACCATAACTTGCAAAATTATGCAAATTGGTTGCTCGCAGTAGACCGGAGAAGGTTATGATGAAGGTCAGAAAAAAAACCAGCCGGATATTAGTCAAGTGATGCTTTGTTTCTCACTTCTATCGTGTTTCTTGTAACACCCCAAGTTTTGGGAACTCGAAGCATTACGGGCTAGGACCTCACAATGGGTCCCGACCCTCAGAGTAGCAACGACACAACGGATCTTACAACAAGGCACAAACAAATGAAAACCAAAACTTGTAATAAAGCCGGAGGTTTAAACAAAGGAAGCGTAAAATACTCACAACCGAGTTCAAAACAAAGGGTAAACAACAACAAAAATATAAACCCGATCCCGTTCTATAATATACGGGAACCCTGGCTGACAACACCGTTCGGATCACTCAGCAGCACCTATATCCTACAAGGATTCTACAACATTGATGTAAACCATTAGCTAACATTCTAGATATTAGAAAGACAACAAAGACACAAACACACATAAGGTAAAGTAAAACACATAGACATGCTCGCACTCAGCCGGTTATTATCTTTCATTAAGGTTAATCCCTTTACTAATTCAACTTATGGTTGTTACACAAAAATCACTACGACCTCGCCTCCGTCCCCTTTCACCAACAAGAATAGAACATATGCATCCTTCCGTCACCTATTGGACTGGTCGCGAGAGCACCTCCTAGTTTCCCCATTCTGAACTGGACAAACGGTAACCGCCCGGTTATAATACACTTGGGCCAATACGGTTATAAAGGTCAATCCTATTCCGGTTATCACTTATAACGATAAGCAACAAAACAAACAAACCAAAACAATCCATCTAATATATGGAACGCAACTAAATAAGTCCAAGGGACTTACCTTACTCAGATAACTCAACAACAACTCAGATCTCAAAGGAAGGGAATGAATGCTTGCTCAAACAAGGCATAAGGAATCAGGAACCAAAACGATTGTTAGAAGTCTATAACTTCTAGTCTCCATGATCTCTAAGAGATCTCCACAAGCTAAGGTCTTAACCTTAGTCTTGCAGATCATTAAAGGTCCACAACATCATCATAAGCCAAGGGAAGGAACGAAGAATGCAAGGAAGGAAGCAGCTCACCAAAGATGGAGATATTGTAGAGGAAACCGCAAGGGCGGCTGGAAAGACTGCGGGGGCGGCAGAACAGACAATTCATGGGGGCGACTCGGTGCAGGCGCGGGGGCGGCGGCCGTGCAGAAGTTGTTGTCGACTCCTTCGACAATAAGAAAAGCAGCAAAGGCCAAAGCTTGCTTCTCTTAACACTCTCACACGTCACAACTCAACCAAGGGAGCATGTGAACATCAATGAATTAACAATGGATTATTCCACAAGAATCAAGGCTCAAACTTGATTCTTGGAGAAGAAGAAAAGAGAAGAACGATAGGAGGAAGCGAAACAGAAGGGAAAGATATGGAGCAACTCATAGCGTGATGAAGAACTCAGAAAACAAGACTTACACGTCCAGCAAGGGAAGGAGCGCAAACGGCTACAGCTCTCAGGGTTGAAGAAACGTATGCAAGAGGCGGGAAAAACGGAAAGAAAGCGGGATTTTATAGAGAAGGGCGAAAAGATAGAAGGAAAGGCGTTCTAGGGTTGAGAAGAAGGCGGGAAAGCCGGTCCATAAGATAGAAGATCGGATCTTCTATCAATGGAAGGAAATAAAAACGGAATAAAAACATATGAGGACAATCCGGGGCAAAACCGCAAGAGCAATTTACCTTGTCGCGACCGCGGCTAGCCGTAGGGACGGTTCACTATCACCGTGGGGGCGGTGACAACCAATACTTGCCGCTGGAGCGGCCACTGTCACCGCGGGGCGGTGACAATGAAAACTTGTTGTTACATTTCTTTTGGACCTGCTCGGTGCCTCTTCTGGATTGTTTGCAGATTACAAGAGATCAATTACAATCTTGCGTAGAAAACAAGAATCGAAGCAGAAAAATAAACCAACAAAAAATTATTCGAATATGAGGTTCATGCCAACAATGGACAATGTGTACAACACTAATGCCAACGAATTTCAACTAAGGTTTAAGAAAAAAAATATAAGCTTCATGCCAAAATGGACAATGTGTAAAACACTTGTGCAAAACAAGAATTGAACTTCAAAAGTAGAAAACATTAGGTAATACAATATCAGTGAATCGACATTAGTAAAGGTTGATAACAAAGTAAAGAGACAACAAGTGCATCTTGATGAGAACAATCAACATAGTTTGAAAGCAAGTTATAGGGTTTTGAAAATAAGATTAGTAATTACTTGGAACTAGAACATAATTCGAACAAATTACTGGGAACAAAAAAAAATAATTCAAAAATAAGAGCAATCAACACAATTGAAAACAAGTTATTGGGTTACGAATTTTTTTTAGAATAATTAGCAAAATTGAAACCAATTTCTAGGGTTAAAAAATGAGATCAAATGTGAGATCAAAGAACTAGTGAAATCACATATCAAAAGACAAAATCAAAATTTCAAAACAGTCGAACCTGAATGAAAACCGAAGTACTCTTTATGTAGAACATGAATGAAAATTACATGAGTTGTGAACTAAACCATATTAGAAGTCCCTAACAACAAAGCACTGCAATTTCATATCAATTAAAAACTGAGATATGAACACAATAATTCAATCCCTGACAAGATATCAAAGTCAATCCAAAATACAAGTCCAAAAGCACATAACCTTCAAACATTGCCTTCAAAGCACAATGGATTTAGGGGGGAAATCAAACTTGAACAAAGAAAACCTGTTTGACGGAGATTATTGAAGGACAGTCGAAAATTGCATAGATTTTCCTCTGGCGATGAAGAAAGAGACGAAGAAAGAAGCGAGCGGGGAAAAAGAACCCCAAAGTTGTACTTTAGGTTTATTTTTTCCATAACTTTTCCTCTTCTCTTTACGATAAGCAGCGTTTCCTTGTTTTCTTATTCGCGGTTGACCGAAGGTATTTCTATGGTTGTCTATACCCAATCAAAAGTAAATTTTGACTTAGCACTAAGAACAAGTATAGTGATTAAGTAAGGGTCGAATCCAAGAGAGTTAAGGTGTTTTAGATGCAATTATCGATTATAATGACAAGTGACACAAAAGGGGCGGGGGTTTTGGTTGAATTGGTGCACAAAAACTTATGAAAACGATTAATGCGACAATTAAGACAATAATGGATGAATCTACACTAGGTTGATTCTAAGCATGCAATTGCTACTTTGGTGAGTTCCTTTTACAAGTTTCCAAGTAATCTCCCGTCTCGATCGTATATATGTGTTGAGCCAACCGGCATCAACACAACTTAACCTATTAAAGTTCCGTAAACCTACAAGAAAAAATAACAGGCTAGCTTTCAAACAAAGACTAAGAGGTATAAAAAGAAGATTAAAACTGTTAAACTTATCTTTATATTTGTGTTCCTTTTCTTTAAGTAATCACAACCCGTTATTACTTAAAGTTGCTACTAGATTAAAGACTCGTACCCGGAACCTATTAATCCTAGTTGTTTGCATGCACTTTAGAACCTAAGGTGATCAATCTCAAGCAATAGTAAGCATGCAATTAGGCAATTGAGATCAAGGAAACACAAAGTATTACTGAATGAAAACTTAGATTAAAAAGAACTTACAACCAAAGCAACAAAGCAGCTTCAAACCAACCCAATGTAGCAAGGGAGTTAGCAACTCATTACAATGGAAAGCTCAAGTCTAAAATGGATTTTGTCAGGAAAAGCATGGATGATTCTAGCAATCAGCCATGGACTATTTATACTACAAAAGACACTTAATTAGGAGTAAATAGCCGACCTAAAACAACCACCTTAAATGCCATAAAGGTGGCGTAAACAGCTGGAGTAAAGCTTCTGGGGTTAAACCGCAGGAGCGGCCTTCAGGAACCGCAGGGGCGGTTTAGGCAGAATCGGTTGATCTTCTTCAGATGCGCTAGGGCGGCTACATAACTCCGCTGGGGCGGATCTTTAATGCACTTCAACGTCTGACTTTTTTCCTTCCGGACGTTTCTGATGTCAAGGCGCAGGGGCGCCTTAAGGCCAACGCAGGGGCGGTGACATAGACTCTTCACCTTCCAGCTCCCAAGGCGAGACGTAGGCAGGGCGTAGTGGGAGGCGCAGGGGAGCTGGTCTTCGTCTCGTCAAGGCAAGTCACCGCAGGGGCGGCTGCAAGGACCCGCAGAGGCGGTGAGGCAACAGAAACTTTGCTTCGTGATCGATCTTCACTCCTAAGTGCTTATAACTCCTTCTTTAGCTTCTTTTGATCTTCTTCTTCTGGACCAAGGAGTTAGTAGCATAAACCAACACTAATGCAATAAAAAGACTCTAAAAACTACCCTAATTGATAGTGATTCCATCACCTGTCAAACTCCCCCATACTTAGACCTTTTACTCGTCCCGAGTAAAAACAAATGTCATCAACTAGACACAAAGGCCTCAGGAAGCATGAGTAAACAGAAAATAATGGAAAACAAGAGAAAAGCCAAGAAAAGGAGGAAAAGAGAGGAAATGTGAGAAAAAGAGATACTACCATCCTTAACGCTCCAAGAGTGGCCTACCCGGACAACCTCCTTATGACTCCCCTTCTTATGTCGTCAAAACGCCGGAAGGGAAACCTACACTCGGTGGCACTCATCTTGCCAAGGCGCCATTTCGGGTTTTCACGTTGCCACTTTTCTTCTTTTCTCACTTAAACTCACATCCCTCAAGTTCAATTTTGCACCAACCTAAGGTTGGTCGGACTACCTTCTTTTTACTTAAACCGCCCTTTCGGGTTTTCGGTTTATCCAAGGATTGTCATTCCTTTTTTTTCACTTCTTTGGCTTTTTTTTTTCTTCGAATGAAACTGAATCCAACAATGCAAAAACAAATGCCAAAAACTACTCAATAAACTGTACAAGCAATGATATATCCCTCCCTCATACTTGAAGTACACTTTGTCCTCAAAGTGAAAATGAGTAAAAGATAAATGTGGGAGAAGGGAAAGAAATGTACCCCTCACTAGGGCAGTCCGGAGGACCACCAGGACCCTCCTCCGGTGGGTAGGGGAAGTGGCGGAAGAAATGATCCTAGCACTGGTAGATGTCATCAATGCGGTCCTGTTGGGTAGACATCCGGCGACCAAAAGAGGTCTTAAAACTGGCCTGCCAAACCAGCTGCTGAACCTCCAGATGCTGCTATTGGGCTCCTTGCCAGGCCTCCTGCCTCTGGTCGAAGTGTGAGGTCATGGAGGTGGCAAAAGTGTCTAGCCAGCTCTGCTGCTGCTCTAGCATAGTCCGCTGGTAATCGGAATGCCATGCCCAGTGTTGGGTCGTCATAGCCGCCATCTGAGCCTGAAGGCTCGCAAGGGCTAGGTCCTCCTCTGGTGCCGCTGTGGGCATCTCCTTGTCATCTGGGATGGGCAGGTGCTCCTCCTGATGGGCCCGGCTGGAGCTGGCGGCATGCCTCTCCACAATGGCCACTAGTGGCCTCCTCAGCATGAAAGGATCTGCCGGTATGTAGAGCTCGGAGAGCTCACCTCCTAGTGGTAAAGGTTGGGGGAGGTAGGTGAGGTGGCTCCCATCTGCAAGGGAGATCCAAAACAGGTTCTCCCCGTCCCGCCGGAGGAGCTTGCACCTCCTAAGCATCCCCTCAGTGTAGAGAGGAGCCGCCATCCCATCCTCTAACTCGGATAGGTCCATCACTTGTGAGGCGATCAAAGAGATCACCCCACCGCCGACAATATCCCTCGGCTCATTCCTCCTAATCCGCTTCAAAGCGGCGAGGAAGAGAGAGGGCCAATCCATCAACTTCTCGCTCTGTGGAAGGCAGGAGTGTAGTAGTGGGAGGTCCTTGAGAGCGACCTTGTTTTCCTCTTTGTGTCCACAGAAGACACTCATGAGGATCTTAGAAATCAACCTCAAACTGGGGTGAGTGAGTTTGTTGGAGTACTCATCCCCAGCATGGAACTCCGACCCGGTAGCTGCTTGCCAAAACTCACATAGGTCCGGGGCCGGGACTAGATCCCACCAGTTCTCAGAGGGGTTTAGAGTCACTCCAAAAGCCTCCCGTAAATCGTTGTAGTCAAGCGTGTACTTCACCTTGTTGAACTTGAAGGTGAGGCTGGTACACACGTGGTCTTCCTTCTCCATTGTGAAAGTGGCGATAAACTGTCTACTGAGCTCCAGATATGTCGGAGCACTCTTCTGGAGGAAGTCTCCGAGCCCAGCATTCGCCAAAAACGCTTGCATGCTCTCTAGCATGCCTAGTTTCTCCAAGGTCGGGATATGTAGTAATCGAGTTGCATACACAACTCGATCCTGCACAATCCTATATCGGTCCTTCTTTGTTTCCGTCATCTTGTATTTCCTTGGGGCTTCCATTCTTGAAAGTATATGAAGCAAAGGATTAGTAAATGTTGAAATGAGGAAAAGAAAACGACCTTTCTGTTGTGATTTCCGCAGGGGCGGCTGTCCAGGCGTAGGGGCGGACGCTTGCAGCCGCAGGTGCGGGAGAAGTGCAGAGACGATTTTTGAGGCGCGATGGAGAGGGTGTTGTTGAGGTTGCTCCGGGGACGTCCTTGGTGGTGTAGGCTTGCCGGTGATGTAGCTGGAGTGGAATGTATGAGGTGGGTGAGTAGGAAGGCCGTAGGGTTGTGAGAGAGCACAGGGGTAGCGGGAGAAGGTGGCGTAGGGTTGTCGACTGGTGGCTAGCTGTCGGAGGTGCCGCAGGAGCGTCGGCGAGATTGGTTTTGGGCAGAGGGCGCAGGGGCGTTGAGGGTGTTGCTTGATGACATGAATTATGACCTATTTTTAGGCATGTATTTATATAGATTTTTCCTTTATTTTGCATGCATAGACATACTTTCAAGGCATTTATGGTTATATTCACCTACTTTGCAAGAATAGAGGTCTACATAGAGTTTTATTGCATTTGTAGGTAATTTGGCGAATTATGGAGCGAAATAGCATATTTAAGGATTAAGCCTTGAAGCGGGACAAAAATGAGCAATATAAGGAAGTTAGGACGCCCAAAGTATCTTCTGATACCATCTGACGCGGCCCAAAGTATCTTCTGATACCGTCTGACGCGGCCCAAAGTATCTTCTGATACCGTCGGACGCGGCCCAAAGTATTTTCTGATACCGTCGGACGCGCCAGAGTATCTTTTGATACCAGCGGATTCGACTTCTTTTCAGCCCAAATATTTAGGGTTTTATCTTTAAACCCTAGATAGACCGCTACATATATTGGAGAGCCTTCAACATTGAAGGGGAGTCAATTTCTCCAAAGGGAGACTAGAGGGAGTCAATTTCTCCAAAGGGAGACTAGAGGGAGTCAAATTCTCCAAAGGAAGATTTAGAAGGACGGTGACAGCCCCAGGATTTGGATCCCCGACGTTAGAGGAGGTCGCACCAGATAATCTTTACACGTTTTAGAGAAATCAACGATTCTTGGAGGGAGATTGAAGAGCTTTTGCCGGAAAGTCATTCTTGATCTTTGATTGTGAGATTTCTCTATTCCATTGCCTTGTTTGTGGTTTGTGAACACGAAATTGAGTTGTTTGAGAGATACATTGAACAGATTTGACGATTGTTTTACAGATTTGAAAGTTATAGAATTTTTCGTTCAAGATTTGGTTTCTTTGCGATATCTTCTTCAATAATTAATTTGATTAAATTTTGAAAATGGTTGGCTAAAAACTTTGTGATTCTGGGGAGAATAGTTGATGATTAAGGCTTAGATGATGATAGACTGAACTCATTCAAACATTAGGACCCTGAGAATTTAGATCTTAGTTTTGCGACGAACAGGAAAATCGGACTGTTCTTGAGAAAAATTGGCCGATTTTTCGTATGAACAACACGATTTATTCTTCTGACGAACTTTAATTGAATTAATCTTTAATCAAAACTAATCCTTGCCTAAACCCCGATCTTGATTAACCTTCTTACCCTCTAATTGAATGTATGAATGCACTTCAAACCTGTTTCTATATTTAATAGATTAAGATTGCAAGATTTGGGTAATAAAGAGACTCAACATCTTTTATTAAGATTTTAAGTGTGCTTTCTATTCATACTTTGGAGAGTCACATCCTGGAGTTTTAGATAGTTAGTTTGAACATAATTCTTGTCTTTAGATCTTTCTATATCGCAGCCTCAACAACCCTTATAGAGAGAACCTATAGATTAGTTATATAGGTTTCGGAACTTCATCGTACGAACCCTACCTTTGAACAATTAATCTTGGCAATATAAATTCTGTCCTATACCTATAGAAGTGTCTTGAATCAAAAGCCTAAATCGGATACTTGAATCCTTGGAATCATTTCTCTCTTTATCATATCACAAAAGCTTTTATACTTTCGCTAGATAATTGAAATTGGAAACTTTCTCACCAAATCCCTGAGTTCGACTCTGGAATTCTTACCTTTCTACAGCCGATCCGTACACTGCGGGTTCGCTTTGCTTTTGAGTTCTAGATATAAATATTAAGACTTTGACGCACACCCTTTTGAGCGAACAAGTTTTTGGCGCCGTTGCCGGGGATTTGGTCTAGATCAAATCCGGTTTTCGGTTGTCTAGCTTGAGAGCTCTTGCTCTTGTGATTTGATTAGTCTACTTGAGTGATCTTTGCAGGTTCTTTAGGTATATGCGAAAGATTAGATCCACTAAAGATCTAATTCCTTTCGATCCCGAACTAGAAAGAACTTTAAGGAGAAAGTTGAAGGAGAAGAAAATGGCTGAAAACGACGAGAGAAACTACAAGGCTGAACTGAACGAAGCTCAACGCCAACTCCAGTTGAGTGAGAAGGCTCGAAAGGAAGCTGAAATAAGTCATCAATTTCAGATTGATGAACTGAGAGCTATGATGTTGGACATGAAGTTGGAGTTGAACGACTCCAAGAAGAAGAAGAAAGTCAAAACACCAACTAAGTCCATTCGGAATGACTCATCCGACGATGATGAAGAGATTGATCCGGACATGCCGGAACTAGAAGAGATTGACCCATCACTTCGTCCTACCCGAAACACTCCAACACCTAAGGTCGTCCCTCGCATCACGACTAGGAATGTTAGAGCTGTCAATAGCGAAGATAGACCCCGAACTTTGGGGCAACGGATGGACCCAATTCAGCAACCACGCCGTCTAGGTGTGGATTTTGGAGCTGAAGACATCCAAGAGTTTAGCTTCTCACCACAAGTCATCGCTATGGTCCGCCAAAGTCAATATGGCGGAGCAAGTACTGAATCTCCGCATCAACACTTGCAGAATTTTGAGATTCTCATGGAGACTATGAAGCCAAAGAAGGCTACCACAAGCAACTACAAGATCAAGCCGTTCTTCTTCTCGTTGAAGGACAAAGCTCTGGCTTGGTACCAAACACTTCCAGCTGCGAAGTTAGCTACATGGGAGGAATTGTCTTCGGAATTCCTTACCAAGTTCTTTCCGCCATCCAAAACGGCGGAATTGAGAGGTAAAATAAATGCTTTTTCTATGAAACCTAACGAAAGCTTGTTTCAATCTTGGGAAAGGTTTCAAGATCTCTTGTTGGATTGCCCACACCATGGCATTTCCAAGCTGGAATTATTAGAGATCTACTACAAAGGGTTGGATGTGGAAACACAATTCAACCTCCAATCTCTATCTTGCGGCACATTCATGGATATGAGAGAGGATGATGCTTGGGACTTCATTGAGAAGCAAGCCCAAGTGATTGAGAAGTATTCCCACCGGAAGGTGGAATCAAGTAGCCGGAATCAAGGGAGCCAAGTTGAATCAAGCGGCTCAAACACAAATATTCTCCCTCAAAGATGACATCAAGGAATTGAGGGAAGTGCTCAAAACAAGTCTTCAAAAGACTAAAGAGCAAGAAGCCAACTACATGGGGCGAGACAACAATCAAAGGAATGATAACCGGAACTCTAATTGGAGCAACAACAACAATAATAACCGAAACTCCAATTGGAACAACAACAACAACAGGAACTCGAATAACAACAATTGGAGGTCAAATCAGCAAGGTTCAGGTAATCCTTACTCATATGCTGAAAAGGCTCTAACCCCTCCATCTTCTTCTACCCCTTCTACAAGCCAGGGACAATCAAGCGGATCAAACAAACCGGATCCTATTCTAGAGACGATCCTAGGCAAGCTACAAGGATTGGAGAGTTACATAACTTTAGTTGACAAAGCTCACAAAGCTTTAGAAAACCAAGTATTCAACAAGGCCGGAGAAGTTCCAAGAGATCAAGGGAAGCTTCCCGGAAAGACAGAAGATAACCCAAAGGGAAGGGTTATGGCTATAACTACTAGGAGTGGGAAGACAACCGCCGACCCTCAACCTAAAGTAGTTGATAACTCCACAAAAGAAGGAGAGGCAAAAGAGAAGGAAGAAGTCTATGTTCCTCCTCCCGCTTACAAACCACCTCTACCTTTTCCTCAATCTAGAGCGCGAGCACGCCTAGATAAACATTTCGGTAAGTTTGTTGAACTTATGAGTAAGCTCCATATTAACATACCTTTTATGGATGCAATTTTAGGTATGCCGGCTTACGGGAAATTCCTCAAGGAGATCCTCTCCAACAAGAGGAAGTTGGAAGATATAGGAGAAGTCAAGATGAGTATGGAGTCATCCGAACTCATCAAGACTATGACGGAGAATATGCCACCCAAGCTCCGCGATCCAGGATCCTTTTGCATACCCATCACCTTGGGAGAAGCCACCTATGATGCTCTTTGTGACCTTGGAGCAAGTGTGAGTATCATACCTCTAGCTCTATGCAAAGCAGTTGGTCTAGGAGAGCCTAGACCGGTGAAGATCACACTCTACATGGCTGATCGTTCTACCACTAAGCCGGTGGGAATATTAGAAGACATCCCGGTAAAGCTAGGTAAGTTTTACATACCTATAGATTTTGTCGTTCTTGACATACCTGCAGATTACCCAGTTCCCATCATCCTTGGGAGACCATTCCTCGCCACATCTGGGTGCATGGTGGATTGCAAGAATGGCCAGCTATCCTTCCACATCGGTGAAGAAAAGATAGAGTTCATACTATCTTCCTTAATCAAGGAGCCAACCTTGAAAGATGACGTTTTTGAAATTATTGACGAAGAAGAGTCTAGAGAGATAGTAAGCTCGATCTTAATGAAAGACTCTCTTCAAAAGGTTCTTAGCATGAGCATCATGGAGGAAGGGATAGAACATGACTGCAATGAGGATGTGAAAGCATTAAATGCTGTGGAGGAAGAGCTAGAAGTAAAAATTGAAGAGCTAGAGTGGACTCCGGAAACTGTGAAGAAAATCGACCTGTCGGAAATAAATCGTCCGATTTCTAAAGATTCAGCACGATTTTTTCGACAGAAACTAAAATCGACCTACCAGAAATAAATCGGTCGATTTTTGAAGATTCAGCACGATTTTTTTTGACAGAAACTAAAATCGACCTGACGAAAATAAATCGTCCGATTCATGAAGAGCTAGCACGATTTTTTCCGACAAAAAGAAAAATGGTGCAGGATATCGATCGATTTACTACAGAGGGGGTCGATTCACTGAGTGATTCTATGGATTCTCCGGACTTCACCACAGCCGCTTCTGAATCTAATGATGAGATACCCACGCCTATAGAGACCTCCCCCACAACATCCGAAAGTCACGATTCATCACCAACCAAGGTACCTCCATCACTAGAATTGAAGCAACTTCCCACGCATTTAAGGTACGCATTCCTTGGCACTAACTCCACATATCCGGTTATAGTCAATGCAAACTTGAATGATGATGAATTAGAGAAACTCATGCATGTTCTGAAGCAACATAGGAGAGCACTAGGATACACCATTGACGATTTAGTAGGAATAAAGCCTTCTCTATGTATGCACAAAATTTTAATGGAAGAGGATTACAAACCTTCACGCCAACCTCAAAGACGGTTAAACCCGGCAATGAAAGAGGTCGTGAAGAAAGAAATCCTTAAGTTACTTGATGCAAATATCATCTTCCCTATTTCTGATAGCAAATGGGTGAGTCCAGTACAAGTAGTACCCAAGAAAGGAGGCATTACCGTTGTTGCCAACAAGAACAACGAACTCATCCCTACACGGACAGTTACAGGGTGGCGAATGTGCATCGACTACCGCAAACTGAACGTAGCCACAAGGAAGGACCACTTTCCCCTTCCTTTCATCGATCAAATGTTGGAAAGGTTAGCCCAACATGCCTACTTTTGTTATTTAGATGGATATAGCGGTTTCTTTCAGATACCAATTCATCCGGATGATCAAGAGAAGACAACCTTTACGTGCCCATGGGGTACGTTCGCTTATAGAAGAATGCCATTCGGTCTATGCAACGCTCCAGCCACCTTCCAAAGGTGTATGATAGCAATCTTCTCCGAATACGTAGAGAATATCATGGAAGTCTTCATGGACGACTTTTCGGTATATGGTTCTTCCTTTGATAACTGTCTCTATAACCTTTCACTAGTTCTTAAGAGATGTGAGGACACTAACTTAGTCTTAAACTGGGAAAAGTGTCATTTCATGGTCACCGAGAGAATTGTGTTAGGTCACTTAGTGTCAAAAAGGGGAATAGAAGTAGATCGATCAAAAATAGAGACCATTGAGAAGTTACCTCCCCCTTCATCAGTAAAAGGAATTAGAAGCTTCTTAGGACATGCAGGCTTCTACAGGAGATTCATAAAGGATTTTTCCAAGATTTCACAACCTTTGACTAATCTTTTGATGAAAGATGCGACTTTCGAATTCTTGAAAGATTGCTTAGATGCCTTTTGCAGGATCAAAGAAGCATTGATTTCGGCACCAATCATCCAACCACCCGATTGGACTCTTCCTTTCGAGGTCATGTGTGACGCAAGCGATGTCGCTATCGGAGCCGTTCTTGGTCAGAAGAAAGATGGTCGCACTCATGCCATCTACTATGCTAGCAAAACGCTAGATGAGGCTCAGTACAATTATGCAACTACGGAAAAGGAGCTTTTAGCCGTAGTATATGCATTTGAAAATTTTCGTTCCTATCTTGTAGGTGCGAAAGTGATAGTCTATACGGACCACTCCGCAATCCGATACTTATTCACGAAGAAGGATGCGAAGCCAAGGCTTCTAAGATGGATCTTACTCTTGCAAGAGTTCGATTTAGAGATCCGTGATAAGAAAGGATCGGAGAACTCCGTCGCCGATCACCTTAGTCGTCTCCCGCAGCTCACCGGCAAGTCAGAGGAGCTTCCGATAGACGACTCCTTCCCTGACGAACAGCTGCACGAGATTGAAGAGTGTCTTCAACACATATCACAAGGTAATGATCCATGGTTTGCTGACATTGTAAATTACCTCGTTTGTCAGGAGATTCCACCCGGACTTTCATATGCTCAAAAGAAGAAGTTCTTTAGAGACGTCCGGCAATTCTATTGGAACGAACCTCTTTTATTCAAACGAGGTCCAGATGGCATCTACAGGAGATGTATTCCCGAAGACGAGATAGATAGTGTCATCCGACACTGCCATTCTCTACCATGTGGTGGACATGCTAGTTCCCACAAGACTTGTGCTAAGGTACTTAGTTCCGGCTTTTATTGGCCTACACTTTTCAAAGATGTGCAAAAGTTTGTTGTTTCTTGTGATGCTTGTCAAAGGACAGGTAATATATCCAGGAGGAATGAGATGCCCCTCAATAACATACAAGAAGTAGAAATCTTTGACGTATGGGGCATCGATTTTATGGGACCTTTCCCATCTTCATGCGGCAACCAGTATATACTTCTTGCCGTAGACTATGTCTCGAGATGGGTAGAGGCAATCGCTTCTCCTACTAATGATGCAATGGTAGTGGTGAAGTTCCTCAACAAAACGATCTTCCCAAGGTTCGGAACTCCCCGAACCATCATTAGTGACGGAGGAACGCATTTCACAGCCCGTCGATTCGAGACTCTATTAGCTAAGTATGGGGTGACCCATAAGATAGCTACACCTTACCATCCGCAAACCAGCGGACAAGTCGAGATATCAAATAGAGAGATCAAAGGGATTTTAGAGAAGACCGTCTCTAAAACGAGAAAAGATTGGTCGATGAAGCTTGACGATGCACTATGGGCATACAGGACAGCCTTCAAAACACCAATAGTTGAAGTATGGGGTGAACAATGCGGAAGCTTTAAGGTTAATGGCCAACGGTTGAAGAAATACATACCGGAAGCTCCGGCCGAGGAGATAGCTCCTATCCTCCTCCATTGAACACAACATCATACACCGTCTAGCTAAAGACGATAAATAAAGCGCTTCTTGGGAGGCAACCCAATGATAGTATAGTTTTCCCTTCTTTCCCTCGCTTAAGTTAGAATAGATTAATTGTTTTGTTTCTTCGTTTTTCGTTTTTATTTGTTCCTCGATGCACTCTTGGTTTGTCGTGTCATTAATCGCAGGAAACTAGGCTCAAATGTGAGAGATTCACGGAGAATGGAGCAAAATTAAGTTATATCTTCGAGATTCAAGAAAAACAAGGAAGGAAATCGACCTACCACAAAAAGATCGTCCGATTCTGTAACAGAGCAAGACGATTTTTCACAACAGAAACAAAAATCGACCTGGAGATCGACCTGCCAAAATAAATCGTCCGATTTTTTCGGTCAGAGAGAAAAATCGCCCCGACAAATAAATCGACCAGAAAAATCGGCCGATTTTCTTCAGAAATTGTCGACCCTATATAAGAACCTCACACTCGATCTTCTTCATTCCCACATCTTCAACTCTCGATTCCCCGCTCTCAAAAACGCCGGAAAATCGCCACACCCCCAAATCCTCAATTCTTAACCATTTCGAGAGATTCTTGTCCAAATTGAAGCATTTTCAACAAGGAACACGGATCTAACAACAACACGCACGGCAATCGACTGCTCCACAAGGAATTCAGGTTTTTCTTTCCAAAACCTAAGTTTTCTCACTTGAAATCGAAGTTGCCTAGGAAGTGCTTTGTTGTTGGAATTGATAGAGGAATTTGCTTAGGATTCATTATAGAGAACTGTGTGTGGTGATAGATTGAACAGAACTTTACAGGATTGTGAGAATCGTTGGAATCGAGATAAAAATCAACCCAGCCCAGAAAAATCGGCCGATTTTTGTGAAGAACAGGCCGATTTTTAGGACTTAGAATGGATCTTGTCAAGAGGATAACTAGAAACACGGGGAAGAAGAAAGGATCTTCTTCCAAAGCCCCTGCCCCACCTCCACCACCACCTACCAACATTCCTAAGCTTCCCCCTCCCCTATCCAAGCATAAGAAACGCTATGAACGCATTATAGATCGCCCATTCACCCCTCCTCGTTACATAGTGCTCGATGACCTAGATTCGTTATATGTTCGAGAGGATGTTGATATGATGCTTGATAGAGCAGGGTTGAGACAGTTTGCTACGATCAGGGAAGATGCTTATAGGGAGATCACCCTAGAATTCCTTAGCACATTTGAGCACGATCCTAGGGAAAGGATGGTCACTTTCCGCCTCATGAGCCAAGACCACACTTTGTCTATTGATGCTTTTGGCGACTTGTTTGGCTTTTCTTATTCAGCTGCAGGCACATTTGCTAGAGGCCTCAGTGCTAGTGATTTTTGGGAGGCTATTTCCGTAGGAGAGTACGGCGGGGATAAGTGGAGACCCGGAAACTCCAAGGAGACAAGCATGTACAACCTTTCCTTCAAGGTAGTACATAGGATACTCAGTGAAAGTTTGTTTGCCAGGACTGAGACCCCGCAGAAGCTCAAGGCTGATGAGCTTTTTATCCTCTACTGCATGACATCTACCACCACTCCCGACATTACCACCATGCTTGCTGACTATCTAGGAAAGATAGCCAACAAAGCTAAGGGCGACATTTGTGCAGGAGGCTTAGTTACTCACGTGGCTAGGACTCTAGGTTATGACTTCTCGGGATGCACTCTAGCTGAGAGCGCCCTCCCTTTAGGCTCACAGAGGTTGGTGGTCCGACAGGTCTTGATTCCTCGAGGGAGAGGAACTCTTCATGTGCCGATGCCATGGCACAGGGATCCAAAGAAGAAGCCATCCGAGATCATATGGAAATCCGAATACACCATTCGGAATAAGAGGAACTGGAAGGAGACCTTTGAGGCGATGCTTGAGGAGCTCTCACCTCTTACTTATTATGATGATGATGCAGGTGACTCAGATGAGGAGGATGAGGATGGCGGACAGGAGACCATGCTCGAGTTTGAGAGTGATACTCATAGCGGGCACGCTATGGATGCCATGGACACTGACACCCATGGAGTAGGACCGAGCAGGACTAGCAGGCAGGATGAGGAGACGGAGGATGACATGCAGCCACCTCGACACTCCTATGCACACACTCCAGGCCCTAGACGAGGACGCCGAGCTCCGCGCCACTTCAGGGAGCTAGTCACTAGCTTCTAGAGCCTCAGCACCGACTACCGTGCCCTCCGCACCGATTATGACACCCTGAGCACACAGTTCAGGAGCTACAGGGAGGAGACGGACGCTAGGCATTCATCCTATGATGGCCAGATGAGGGACATGTACTACCACCAGTTCGGCCACTTCTACGATCCCTCCGCACCGATGTATCCATATCCACCACCTCCACCACCGACAGAGGATTGAGCTTCCACTTCTTTTACATTGTAAGTATTTTTCTCCTTCTTATGCTTGATTTTCACATTGGGGACAATGTGGATGTCAAGTATGGGGTGGGGGTACTTACAATACCTTATTTCTCATTCTAGCACTCTATGTACTTTCCACTACTCTTGACAAATTGGCTTGTAATAACTCTTGCACTACTTGCTTTCTATTATCAACACTTGCATTTGCATGACCTTTTTCAAAACTATGAATTTTCAAAAATTTTAAGTGCTTGTTATATGGAAATGACCTCTATGATGAATATTGTGTATATGGATAGGCAAAAAGACGCTTAGTGGTGTTGAGATGTTAATCATAGCATGAATGAGTTTACTTTTGTTACTTGAACACATGAATAAGTTATATGATTTAGTTGTTTTGATAAGAGAATGAAATAATAGTCGAAGCTATATTGCAAGTTCTTTTACATCATTTAAGGATGACTAAGGCAATTCACTTCTTTTCTTTTCTCATATCTTGATCATGCTAGCTCCTCAATGAAATATGTAACCCTCCTTTTACCATCCGGGAATTAGGATAGGTGATTGAAAAAGGCATGTTTGATGTGGGAGGGCCAAGAAAAATGTATTGAAAAAGTGCAAAATTTCATAAGTTTGGGGACGTTGAACATGAGGATGAGTAACTCGGCACCATTCACATAGCCGGGTGTTTGTGTCTTGCCAAAGTCCGATTGAACGACAAGTTCTAACGGGATATGGTATGTGCATCAAGGGTTTGAGGCATCTCAAAATTGAGAAACGCCGATCTCCTAGGCTTCGGTTTTTGTGCACCGCTGTCCATACTCTCAAAAAGTAAAGTATAATGAAAGCAAAGCTTTCTACATGCGAAGCATGTGCGGTGAAGAAAATTCTTGAAGGTGTTATGTGTTCCTCTTTCCCGGATTAGCACCACAATTGCCAAAAAGAACTCCTTCCCTTAATACGCTTCTTGAACCTTTCCTTTGATTAGAAGACCTTGAGACTTTTATGTATGTGTTTAAGACTTAATGGCTTAGATTTGTTTGACTTTGATTGCCTCTACACCTTTATCATGTTCTTTATTTATGCTTTCAAGGAAGAAAAGGGAATTTGTTCATCTTATAGTCATCATTGATACATTCTTTGCCCTTTTGTGCCTTAAAATATCACTTTGAGGGTGATCCAATAAGAAGAAGCACTACCAAAAGAAAAGTTTTTGAGTTTTCATACATACATAATCCATGACATCTTGTATTCTAAATTTGAGTCTTGCTTAGGGACAAGCAAGGGGCAAGTATGGGGTATTTTGATGACATGAATTATGACCTATTTTTAGGCATGTATTTATATAGATTTTTCCTTTATTTTGCATGCATAGACATACTTTCAAGGCATTTATGGTTATATTCACCTACTTTGCAAGAATAGAGGTCTACATAGAGTTTTATTGCATTTGTAGGTAATTTGGCGAATTATGGAGCGAAATAGCATATTTAAGGATTAAGCCTTGAAGCGGGACAAAAATGAGCAATATAAGGAAGTTAGGACGCCCAAAGTATCTTCTGATACCATCTGACGCGGCCCAAAGTATCTTCTGATACCATCTGACGCGGCCCAAAGTATTTTCTGATACCGTCGGACGCGGCCCAAAGTATTTTCTGATACCGTCGGACGCGACCCAAAGTATTCTCTGATACCGTCTGACGCGCCAGAGTATCTTCTGATACCAGAGGATTCGACTTCTTTTCAGCCCAAATATTTAGGGTTTTATCTTTAAACCCTAGATAGACCGCTACATATATTGGAGAGCCTTCAACATTGAAGGGGAGTCAATTTCTCCAAAGGGAGACTAGAGGGAGTCAATTTCTCCAAAGGGAGACTAGAGGGAGTCAATTTCTCCAAAGGGAGACTAGAGGGACGGTGACAGCCACAGGATTTGGATCCCCGACGTTAGAGGAGGTCGCACCAGATAATCTTTACACGTTTTAGAGAAATCAACGATTCTTGGAGGGAGATTGAAGAGCTTTTGCCGGAAAGTCATTCTTGATCTTTGATTGTGAGATTTCTCTATTCCATTGCCTTGTTTGTGGTTTGTGAACACGAAATTGAGTTGTTTGAGAGATACATTGAACAGATTTGACGATTGTTTTACAGATTTGAAAGTTATAGAATTTTTCGTTCAAGATTTGGTTTCTTTGCGATATCTTCTTCAATAATTAATTTGATTCAATTTTGAAAATGGTTGGCTAAAAACTTTGTGATTCTGGGGAGAATAGTTGATGATTAAGGCTTAGATGATGATAGATTGAACTCATTCAAACATTAGGACCCTGAGAATTTAGATCTTAGTTTTGCGACGAACAGGAAAATCGGACTGTTCTTGAGAAAAATCGGCCGATTTTTCGTATGAACAACACGATTTATTCTTCTGACGAACTTTAATTGAATTAATCTTTAATCAAAACTAATCCTTACCTAAACCCCGATCTTGATTAACCTTCTTACCCTCTAATTGAATGTATGAATGCACTTCAAACCTGTTTCTATATTTAATAGATTAAGATTGCAAGATTTGGGTAATAAAGAGACTCAACATCCTTTATTAAGATTTTAAGTGTGCTTTCTATTCATACTTTGGAGAGTCACATCCTGGAGTTTTAGATAGTTAGTTTGAACATAATTCTTGTCTTTAGATCTTTCTATATCGCAGCCTCAACAACCCTTATAGAGAGAACCTATAGATTAGTTATATAGGTTTCGGAACTTCATCGTACGAACCCTACCTTTGAACAATTAATCTTGGCAATATAAATTCTGTCCTATACCTATAGAAGTGTCTTGAATCAAAAGCCTAAATCGGATACTTGAATCCTTGGAATCATTTCTCTCTTTATCATATCACAAAAGCTTTTATACTTTCGCTAGATAATTGAAATTGGAAACTTTCTCACCAAATCCCTGAGTTCGACTCTGGAATTCTTACCTTTCTACAGCCAATCCGTACACTGCGGGTTCGCTTTGCTTTTGAGTTCTATATAAAAATATTAAGACTTTGACGCACACCCTTTTGAGCGAACATTGCTGAAGGAAGGGAGTTTGGAGGGTTTGTGTTTGGTGAAGAAGGTTGGTGAGTGGTGCGTGGTAGGTGTAGGCGTTTTTGGAGATCCTATTTTTTTTCTTTTCTGGGTAAACCCGCAGGGGTGGGGGTTTAACACCTCAATGGCGGCGACAAGGGAGAGGGGCACGTAGGCCCAGCGCCGGGGGCGGCGCTGGGAAGTTGTGTCAAGGATGGCCGCCGCAGGGGCGTGGGGATGTCACCGCGGGGGCGGTGACAGGCGTGTTGCAGGCGCAGGCCCAGCGCCGGGTGCGGCGCTCGCCTGAGTGTCACCGCAGGGGCGGGAAACAAAACCGCAGGGGCGGATTCCTTGACAGAAGCTCCTCTTTTTATTCCTTCGGGTTGCCTCTTGAGAAGCGCCTTTGTTTTACGTCGTTGGCTCGACGTAAGATCTCTACTTCTCTGACTGTGCCTCCTCTAGTACCATCTCGTCGATCGGATCGTTCTTGACTCCTTCAAGGTAAAGCTTTAGCCTTTATCCATTCACTTTAAACACCTTGTGCGTTTGGGGGTCATAGAGATCCACAACCCCGTGAGGGTACACTTCGGCTACTATGAACGGCCATGTCCATCTTGAACGCAGGTTACCTGCAAAGAGTTTCAAACGGGATTGAAAGAGAAGTACCTTATTGCCTACCTTGAAGTCCTTCCGGAGGATGTTCTGGTCATGCCATGCTTTGGTCTTTTCTTTGTATGTGGTAGCATGGTCATATGCATCTAGCCTTAGTTCCTCCAACTCTTGCATTGGAGCTTCCGGAATTCTCCCATTTCTTCTATGTTCATGTTGCACTTCTTTACCGCCCACCAAGCTTTGTGCTCTAACTCCACCGGTAGGTGGCAAGCTTTCCCAAACATGAGCCTAAAAGGAGACATTCCGATGGGAGTTTTGTAGGCTGTCCGATATGCCCATAGGGCGTCATTTAGCCTTGCACTCCAATCCTTCCGCCCCTGGAGAAACCATCTTTTCAAGGATGGTCTTTATTTCCCGGTTAGACACCTCAGCTTGGCCGTTTGTTTGTGGATGATAAGCTGTTGACACTCTTTGGTGAACATGGTATTTCTTAAGGAGAGCCGTGATCGTCTTGTTGCAAAAATGGGTACCCCTATCACTGATTAAGGCTTTTGGGATTCCAAATCTTACAAAGATATTTTCCTTCAGAAAAGCTGCAACTACTTTTGAATCATCAGTTCTGGTGGCCTTTGCTTCCACCCACTTGGAAACATAGTCCACCACAAGAAAAATATATGTGTTCCCGAATGAAGTAGGAAACGGCCCCATGAAATCAATTCCCCAAACATCGAATATTTCACAAAATATAAGAGAGGATTGGGACATCTCATGTCTCCTTGAAAGATTTCCTACCCTTTGGCATCTATTACACACTTTACAAAACGCAAAAGCGTCTCGAAAAATGTGTGGCCAAAAGAAACCGGCATCCAAAACTTTTCTTGCAGTTTTGTTTGCCCCAAAGTGCCCCTCACATGCTTCAGAATGACAAAAAGTTAGGACGGATTGTACCTCATTGTCCGGAATGCAATGCCGGATCACTTGGTCACTACAATGCTTCCAAAGGTAAGGATCGTCCCAAACGTAGTGTCGAGCTTCAGCTTTTACTTTCTCTCGTTGTGCCTTGGTGAAGTTTGGAGGATACTCCTTCCTGACAATGAAGTTCACAATGTCAACAAATCAAGGCTTAAAAGATTGGAGCTTAAGACAAACCTCTGTCGACAATTCCGCAGGGGCGCCTAGAGGGAGCCGCAGGGGCGGCTGGCCGCAGGGGCGGCTGGTGTGAGGCGCGGGGGCGGTTACACAACAAAGAGTTGTGTAGAATGTATCGTCTGGAATACTTCCGGCTATCTCTCTTTTTCCTGGATCTTCCTCCTCTTGCACTAGTCTGCTCAAATGGTCGGCCACCAGGTTCTCAGCTCCCTTCTTGTCCCTTATGTCTAGGTTAAACTCGCTTAGAAGAAGCACCCAACGGATCAATCGTGGCTTTGCCTCCTTCTTTGCCATGAGGTACCTAAGAGCTGCATGGTCCGTGAAGATAATTACCTTTACCCCAAGTAGGTACTGCCGGAATTTCTCAAGGGCAAAAACTACCGTTAACATCTCCTTCTCGGTGGTAGAGTAATTCCTTTGTGCTCCATTGAGTGTCATAGACGCATAATGGATCACATGCGAGGCCCGTCCGTCTTTTTGTCCTAAGAAAGCTCCGACGGTGTAGTCACTAGCGTCACACGTGATTTTAAAAGGTTTCTCCCAATCCGGAGAACGGATGATCGGTGCGGTGGTGAGACATGCCTTCAAAGTGTCGAAAGCCTTCTTGTAATCCTCATCCACTAGGAAGGTGACATCTTTCTTGAGCAATTCACACAGAGGTGTTGAGATCTTTGAGAAATCTTTGATGAACCGTTGGTAGAAACCTGCATGACCAAGAAAAGATCGGATTTCCCGAACATTAGTAGGATAAGGTAAATTTTGAATAACATCAACCTTTGTCTTATTTACCTCTATCCCTTTTGAGGATATTACATGTCCTAGCACAATTCCTTGTTCGACCATGAAATGACATTTTTCCGAATTAAGAACTAAATTGGTTTCAACACATTTTTCAAGCATAAGTTTTAAATGCCCTAAACATGCGTCAAAACTGTCCCCATGGACGGTAAAATCATCCATGAAGACTTCAATGAAATTTTCTATGTATTCGGAGAAAATACTTATCATGCACCGTTGAAAAGTGTCCGGCGCGTTGCAAAGTCTAAAGGGCATTCTGCGATATGCAAAAGTGCCAAATGGGCAAGTGAACGTCGTCTTCTCTTGATCTTCTGGTGCGATGACTATTTGGAAATAGCCTGAATATCCATCCATGAAACAGTAGTATTGATGACCTGCAAGACGTTCCAACATTTGATCAATAAAAGGTAATGGAAAATGGTCTTTTCGTGTCACCTTATTGAGCTTGCGGTAGTCAATGCAAACTCTCTATCCAGTTTGTGTTTTGCTTGGGACCATCTCTCCATGTTGATTTTCCACCAAGGTGATGCCTCCCTTCTTTGGAACTACTTGGGTTGGACTAACCCAAGTGCTATCCGAGATAGGAAAGATCATGTCCGCTTGGAGGAGTTTCAACACTTCCTTTTTGACCACATCCATCATTGGTGGGTTCAACCTCCTTTGAGGTTTCCTAGAGGGCTTGGCTTCGTCCTCAAGTAAAATCCTAAGCATGCAAGTGGAAGGACTTATCCCTTGATGTCCGCAATAGTCCATCCGAGGGCCGTCTTGTGCTCCTTTAGTACGTTCACCAACTTATCTTCTTGTCCGGTGGTCAACTTATTGGAGATGATCACCGGCAAGGTATTGTGTGCTCCAAGGAAAACATACTTGAGGTGTAACGGAAGATCCTTCAATTCTATTTCTGGTGCCTGCACTATGGACGGAACAAGCTTTTCGCTTAGGGTTAGTAAAGTGGGCCCAATGGCCAAATTGGAGATAGGTAGCCTTTTATGCCCATCTATTTGGGCTAGGACCTCTTTCATGCTAGATATTAACACATAATCTGATTTGAAACCATCAATTTCATGCTCAATCACATTTCTCAATTCATCCACGTCAGAGTTATCAAAAACATCTTGTATAAAAGGTTCAACAACGTCAATAGCACATAGAGAATGATCATCGCTAGGAAATTTCATTGCATCATAAATGTCAAATTCCACTACTTCTCCATCAAACTCCATGGTCAATTTACCACTAACATAATCAATTTTAGTCCTAGCCGTTTTCAGAAACGGCCTACCTAACAGAATGGGTGCAACATGCGAGTCATTTTCTATATCCATTACAAAGAAATCAACAGGAAAAATTAGGTTGTCTACCATCACTAATACATCTTCAATTATCCCTTTCGGGTACACATTAGATCTATCAGCAAGTTGTACTACAATCCTAGTTTACATTAGTGGCCCAAGGCCAAATGATTTGTAAATCGAATATGGCAAGGCTTTAATAGAAGCACCGAGATCAAGCATTGCTTTGTCAAAGCGGGTTTCCCCTATAACACAAGGAATGCTTACCATGCCCGGATCGCTGCATTTCTTGGACATTCTTCGTTGGAAAACTGCTGACACATGTTCACTCACTTGCACTTTTTGTTTCCCCTTTAGCTTTTGATTTCTCTTGATAGTGCAAAGTTTCTTCAAAAAACGAGCATACTTAGGGATACTTTTCACCAACTTAAGGAGGGGAATGTTTACCTCGTATTTAGAGAAAGTCTCAAAGAGGTCCTTGTCCTCTATGATTCTTCGCTCTTTTAATGCTTCAGGAAAAGGAGTCGATGGCTTTTCGGAGTACAGCGGCGGGAAGTTAGGCCGGACGTAAGTATCCTTTTCAGCAGGACCTTCTGTTATGTTTTCCGCAGGGGCGGGGGCAGCCAGCCGCAGGGGCGTTCTTCCTTCTGGGCTGGGCGCAGATGCAGCCGTAGGGGCGGCTATGGGTGCGGAAATAACGACAGAAGGTTCATTTTGTGACTCTTTTGTTGATTCTTGTCGGATTTGCTTCCCGCTCCTTAATGTTAGGGCACTAACATTCTCCTTGGGGTTTATAAACATCTGGGAAGGCAATCCTTCGGAAAGCCTTGATTCGGTTGTTCGCTCCAAACGGTGTGTGCAAGCTTTAAATTTATAACCCTAGACTTAAGCTTAAAACAAGGATGCGAACCCGCAGTGTACGGGTCAATCGTAGTAAAAGCAAGAAAATTCCAGGGGTCGATCACAGGGACTCGGTGAAACAGAGTCAATACGGTATGCAAATGTCGATGCTAACCACAAGAGCAATTAATACGATCAAAGATGAATAAGAAGTCAATAAAGCAAACATGCAATTCTAGGGATTAAAGCATCAAGTTGTGGTTCCAACTCAAGATCTATAGATAAGCGGACAAAGCTGAGATTTTTGCGTGGGGAAGGTGTTACTAAAGTGGAGTAGATCACCGGGTAAGTCTCACTACACACTAATCCTAAACCGTAACTCCTATTACCGGGTAAGTCTCAAGGAATTAAGATAAAGAACTATAACCTCAAACTAACATACCATCTAAGGGAATAGAATCAACCTTTACCGGGTAAGTCTCAGGCTAACTCACAAAGATGGGATGGAAGCACACTCAAACCCCAATAAAGGATAAACCTTTATTACCTACACTTATGATCGTTAATACACAAACTAAGAAATTACCGGGTAAGTCTCATCCTAAGCTTGCTTTGAACCAGGAAGGTGTAATAAGAATAGGATTTAGCAAACTCTAACACTTAACTTTCTGTTTAGGTTCAGATAAGTCACCTCGGACAGAAGAATTCCACCCCGGCCGAGATGTTCATCAACCGAGCGAGATGCTTAGGGTTAAGGTTAAAGACTCGAACTTTCAGGATCCTACTGGAATCTAGGATTATTCTATCATTGTTTTTCCCACAACCTTCATCTAATCACCCTAGAATCACACAAGGAAATTAGCCACTCATCATCATAATGAAAGTATTAAATATAAGGGAAGAAGGTGAATATTTGAACAAAGAAGAATTTAATGAAAAGACTTCAATAACTGAATCAAATATCACAACAAAGCGTTCTTTGGATAATAATCCAAAAAGACAAGACAACAATTGAGGGAATTGAAGACAATCTTACAAAACCCTTCAATAAAGCTATAAAAGCTATGGACTTCAATCTTCCTTCAACCTTCAAAAAGGTTCTTCAACTCTCTCCCAAATTGGAGTATGCTGCTGCTATTGCTGCGTAAACCTTGATCGACGGTATAGCGTGATGTTGGAATTGTGGAAATCCAACCCTTTTTATAGGAAAATAACCCTCCAAAGATAATAAATCTTAGAAAGATATTCTCCCATAAATATAGGTAAAATATATATTCTGCATATCTCCTTCCATCCAGGAGCCAAGCCCAAAAATATAAGATCACTTTCCAATTTTAAAAGATCTCTTCCAAGAATAAAATATTCTCGCCGCGTCCTAGGTGTTCGCCTCGGTCGAGTCGGCATCTCTGGATCACCTCGGTCGAGATGAATCTCTGGATCAACCGAGGTGACTCACAACTGAATGTGAAATCTCTCAAAACTGCTCCAAAGTAAATCTTTAATCCATGGCTATGCTTCCTGAATGTAGCTCCAAATGACTCATGACTCCTTTTGATCCTTTTTGATGCAAAACGTACCATATAACCTGCAATTACAACGAAACTAGGTGTAGACCTCGATTCTCGCAAAGGTAGATGAAATGGTAGTAAAATCACATAATGCACATACAAACATGCAGATTATGAAAGATAAAACGTCCAAACAAACCCCAAAATATAGACTATAATTCATGCTATCAAAATACCCCATACTTAGCCCTTGCTTGTCCCCAAGCAAGTTCCTCATATAGAAGACAAGATAGAATGGATTATAAGTCAAGAAAATCAATGAAAAAGTCTTTCAAAAACATTTTTATGGTGTGAAACTATCATAGATCACTCTAAGAGAGTACTTCCTGGAATTAAAAACTCAATATGCTCAAAACATTTTATAAATATAGGAAAGTTGTTCATCTTTGCATAAAATCATAGAATGCATAATAAATCATAATTATCAAAATTAATCATGTATAATCCAGTTTAAACCACTAAGTCAATCAACAAGCTCAAGGTCTCAAGGGCTTCCCAAAAGAAAAGGTCAAGAAACGTGTAGGGTAGGGATGTATGTAAGGTAATGTGGTGCTAGAATCGGGGAAAAGGATGAACTTCACTTTCACTTTGACTTGCAACATCTTCCACCAATAAGCTTTGCTTATCTCACACTTTTTCTTTTACTTTACTTTTTGGGATGCATGGACAGAGGTGCACAATAACCGAAGCCTAGGAAATCAGCAATCATCAATTTCTTGAGATGCATCAAACCCTTGATGCACATACCATGACCCGATAGGAATATCGCTCAATCCGATTTTGGCAAGACACAAACACCCGGCTATGTGAATGGTGCCGAGTTACTCATCTTCATGATTGACTTCCCCAAACCTATTATTGCTTTCTAACACTTCCACTTCCAGCCACTTCTCAACTTTAACTCCACTTGCTTTCACCACTTCGCTTGCTTCCAAATTCCCGGATAGGTAAAGGGAGGCAAAATGTATATGAGGGGCTAAGCATGATCAAGAAGAAGAGAGAAGAGAATGAATTGCCTTGGTCTTTTCAAGAAGAACGTGATAGAACTTAACCTGCGGTGTCAACCTTCAAATTCAACATAATTTGGATAAAAACAAAGTATTAAACATGCCAATAATTTCAAACAAAGCATTTAGCAACTTAAACATATCATAAAACCTTTCAAACACATAAAGAATTTAAAACCAGTAGGTAAACAAGATCTTCACTGAGGTCATATCCAGATAAATAACACAAAATCGTTTTCGAAAACTTTCAGTTAACCCACCTCGGTCGAGGTGTTCTTGGTTCAACCGAGGTGGAACGCCTCGTTTGGCCAAGACTGACTCGGTCGAGGTCAAAAAATTTTTTTCTTTTTTTTAAAACCATTTTTCTTTCAGTTTCGACGTTTTTCTCAATCAAATAACCTGTAAGTATGCATGTAATATCAGATAATCATATAAAGGCAATGAAGCATAAATACGAAAATATCCGATAAATAAAATACATCAAAGGTGTCAAATACATCACGTAGTCACGTAGTCAAATAACAAACACCCCATACTTGAGACACACTGTCCCAGTGGGTATAATAAGAGTCTAAAACAAGAGAACTCACCGGATAAAAGCCGAACTGCATAAAAAATATAATAATAAAATCCTGCAACTCCTCAGTAGTCTCGATCCGGTGGTGGTGGTGGTATGTAGGGATACTGAGTCGGATCATAAGGATGGCCCATGATACGCTCAAACTGCAGCTGAGCCATCATGTGCTGATGATGCTGCCGCTCCTGCATCTTGCGGATATCCAGCGAAAGTGCAGCATATGAGTCGATAACCTGATCCGTCAGGTCATCGATCCGTCGGTGTGCAGCTCTATCTCTCACTCCACGCCTCCTGCGTCTAGCAGGTCTGACTGGAGAAGTCTCTGCTGGCGCCGGCTCAGTGTCCTTCTCGTCATCATCCAAATCAATAATAGGTGGCGCGCTCGTCCCAGCTGTATCTGTCCCTGTATCCATCGGGACGCCACCTCCTCTCTCATCTACTGTGTCATCATCATCGTCGTCGTCCTCAGCCTCCTCCTCCTCTGCAGCAGGGGCAGCTGCTCCCTCTCTGTAATCCTCAATCAATGGATCCCAAGCAGTCTGCCAATAATGTGGATCAAAGACAGAGAACTGTGCAGACCATCTGATGCCCTGAGGTGCAGTCAGCTCCCATGGCATAGCGACGTAAGGTGTAGTCAGTCCTCGGGGAACCAGAATCCTCCGAGTAATCATCTCCTGAAGTCCGAGCGGCTTGGCAGCCGCCACCATAGTACACCTACTCAGATCCATATCCTGATACCTAGCGATATGGGTCACTATCCCTCCGCAGCATATATCTCCCTTCCCTTTGGCCTTGATCTTGTGCAGATCCTCTGCCAGCATCAATCCAAAGTCAGGGTATCCGACTGTGACCATGCAGTATAAAGCGAAGAGCTTCCCCTGTCGGACCTTCTGGGGCGTCTCAGTACGCGCCAGAAGCGTCTCGCTGAAAATCCTGTGTGCCAATCTATTAGCAAGATGGAAGATAAGCTTCTCCCTGGAATCACCAAGGCGCCACCTATCTGCATGCTCTGTAATGTGGGCGATCTGACCCCAAAACTCTCTAGCTACAGCTCGGGTCGGGAAGTCTACAGCAGTGGGGGAAGGGAAGCCAAAAATGTCTCTCCAGTGGTCTAGAGGTACTAAGTAGTTCCGGTTCATCAACTGGTACTTCACAACCCTCTCTGTGGGGAGGTAAGTGAAGGAGCTGACAAACTCGAGGGTCGGCTCTAAGTAGGCTGGGGCTCGGATCTCAGTAAACTGATCCAGCCCGACGGTGGTGATCATCCTCCTAAGATCTCCATCAACGTGGAGACAGTCAAAGGCAGAAATGTCCAGGAATCTAGGTGCTATCACTGGACGGCTAGCAATGCGCTCGTAATCTACAAGGTGTCTCTCGTGGATCACCGGTATAGAAGGTCTGGATGAGGAAGAAGAAGGGGAAGGAGAGGATCTATCTCTAAGGGCTAACAATCTGTCAGAACTCATCTTCAAACAACACTGTCAGACTACCTCGGTCGACTGACAAACTCCAAGAATCACCTCGACCGAGGTGCAGATTGACTGGACCGAGGCGAAGACAGTCGCGATTTGAACTCTCTGAATTTCAGTTCTTTTCCCCCAAAAATCTCTACCGATGCTTCCTAAGGGGTACTTAAGTCTTTCCTCAACAGATTCAAGGGCAACCAAAACCCAAATTGCAGTAAACGAACGAGTTTAGGGTTTCGATCGTTTTTACCTTGTTCCGGCCGAGTTGCTCGAATTTCTTGCAGATCTGTAGTTGCAATCGATTCCTCTATCCTTCAATCTCGGTTTGGAAGCAGAAAACGTCGAAAACGAGCAAGAATCGAGAGTGAGCGAAATGGATCTGTCGCCACGGTCGAGGTAGGTAAAAAATGTGAAAAAGTAATTTTTCCCCCTTTTATATTGTTACTGGATCTGCTGTCACCTCGGTCGAGATGGTCTCGACTGGACCGAGGTGGTACGGACCGAGGCGGTTTTGCAGAAACCCTAGTCGCCTCGGTTGCTCAAGAATCAACTCGGTCGAGGTGCTCTGACAGTAACCGAGGTGTTTCTGTCATCTCAAAATCTCGAACTTCTGTCCTTCCAGATGTGCTCCTCCTTAGATATTCCCTGTTGTCTGTCCAGAACGCCAAAAACAAAGCAAAGCAAAGCAAAAACAAAAACTATCTAAGCTAGACTAGAAAACGGGAAAAGAGAGCAATACCTTGGGTTGCCTCCCAAGAAGCGCTTGATTTAAGGTCACTAGCTGGACCATGATGCGTCTCAAACGAGGTAGATCGATGCAACCTCCTCAACCGGCGTCTCCGGTTGGTATTTCTTAAGCCTATGGCCGTTGACCTTGAAGCTTCCGCTCGTTTCTCCCCATATCTCAACTGCACCATGAGGGAAAACACGTTTCACAACGTAAGGTCCGGTCCATCTAGATTTCAACTTACCTGGAAAAAGACGGAGGCGGGAGTTGAAGAGTAGAACTAAGTCTCCTTCGTTAAGCTCCTTTGGAATGATACGCTTGTCATGCCATCTCTTCGTCCTTTCCTTGTAGATTTTGGCATTCTCATAGGCGTTCAAACGCAGCTCTTCCAGCTCGTTAAGTTCCAATAATCGCTTCTCACCAGCCTCCTTGATGTCAAAGTTCAACCATTTGATAGCCCAATACGCCTTGTGCTCCAATTCAACGGGCAAATGGCAAGACTTTCCATACACCAAATTATAAGGGGTGGTACCTATGGGAGTCTTGAATGCGGTCCTGTACGCCCAAAGAGCATCGTCCAGTTTCATGGACCAATCCTTCCTTGTTCTAGAGACGGTCTTCTCCAAAATTGCCTTGATTTCTCTATTTGAGATCTCGACCTGTCCACTAGTTTGAGGGTGATAAGCGGTTGATACCTTGTGGGTTACCCCATACTTCGATAGAAGTGCTTTAAACTTCCGGTTGATGAAATGCGTTCCTCCATCGCTAATGATGATGCGTGGAGTTCCAAACCGTGGAAAGATAGTTCTATTCAAGAACTTCACAACCACCTTGGCGTCGTTAGTGGGAGAAGCGATAGCTTCAACCCATCTAGAGACGTAATCAACTGCAAGGAGAATGTAGAGGTTTCCTCCGGAGGATGGGAAAGGTCCCATGAAATCAATCCCCCATACATCAAAGATTTCCACTTCTTGGATGTTATTAAGTGGCATTTCGTTCCTCCTTGATAAGTTCCCTGTTCTTTGGCATGCATCACAAGAGACAACAAAAGATTGCACGTCTTTAAATAATGTAGGCCAAAAGAAACCGGAACGTAATACCTTAGCACATGTTTATCAGTGCTGGCATGCCCTCCACAAGGAAGTGAATGACAATGCCTTATGACGCTATTAACTTCATCTTCCGGAATGCACCTTCGAAGCATCCCATCCGGTCCGCGCTTGAATAGCAGCGGCTCATCCCAGTAGTAATGTCGTACTTCTTTGAAGAATCTCTTCTTTTGAGAGTACGTCAATCCGGGCGGCGTTTCCTGGCAAACAAGATAATTCACAATATCAGCATACCAAGGACCTTTATTATCAGAAAGTTGGTGGAGGGAATGGTCCGCCAACAGTGGGTGAATGTCAGAGAAAGGAGTAAAAAAATTGTTATTCTCAGCAATCTCAGTTGACATCGTCTCGCTGTCGACCTCGGTCGAGGCGCATAGGCGTTGACCGAGATGTTCTTCGGTCGCCTCGCTCAGTCCAGAAAGTGCCTCGGTCGAGGTACTGCTACTGGGTCCGAGACTAGAGATCTTCGTCTCCTGGATCAGCTTCTCAGTTTTAGCTCCTGGATCCTCTTCTAGTGCCTTCAAGCTCTGTATATCTGCATCACAAGAAGCATCTATACCTTCCTCCATTAAACTGAAGCTAATAACTCTTTCGAGTGGATCGTTAATAAGGATAGAGCTCACCAATTCTCTTGATTCTTCTTCATCGTAGATGTTGAAGATATCATCAGTTAGTTGCTCCCCTTTCATGGCTGCAAGTAGTGCAAACTCCACTTCATCGCCACCAACGTTGAATTTCAACTTGGCGTTCTTGCAACCCGAAGTTGCTAGAAATGGCCTCCCGAGAATAATAGGTACTGGATAATCTGCGGGAATGTCAAGTACAACAAAATCTATAGGTAGATAGAAATTACCTAACTTGACCGGAACATCTTCCAAGATGCCCACGGGATGGGTAATGGAGCGATCCGCCATGTAAAGTTGAATCTTGACCGGCTTGGGCTCTCCAAGACCGATCTTAGTGCACAACTCCAGCGGGATGATGCTCACGCTGGCCCCTAGATCGCAAAGGGCTTCACAAGTGACATCCCCAACTTGAATGGGAATGCAAAATGAGCCGGGATCTCTCAACTTAGGTGGCATCTTTTCCTTCATGATCTTGATAAGCTCCGAAGATTTAGATGTCATCCTAACTTCACCAACATCCTCCAGCTTCCTCTTCCTTGATAAGATTTCTTTTAAGAACTTCCCATAGGCGGGCATACCTAGAATAGCATCAAGGAAAGGGATATTAATATGTAGCTTATTCATCAAGTCAAGGAACTTACCAAAGTGCTTGTCTAGATGTGCTCTTGCTCTGGACTGAGGGAATGGAAGTGGTGGCTTATATGCAGGAGGTGGAACATAAGTTTCTGTCGTTCCTCCTGCTTTCTGTTGCTCCGCCTCGGTTGGATCTCGGTCGAGGTGTTCTTCGACTGGATCTGGACCGAGGTGGTCTGCATCGAGCGAGGTACTGGATCTGCAGTTTTGAGTCCACTCCTCGTCGTTACGGCCATGCACTGGCCCTTAGGGTTAGTTTCCGTCTTCGCTGGAAGCTTCCCTGGATCTCTTGGCGCTTCATTCGCCCTATTAGCTAGTTGTTGTTCGAAGGACTTTTGGGCCCTCGAAAATGAAGTCATAGAATTCTCCATAGCGCTGAGCTTGATCAAGATTGCCTCCAGAACTGCGTCCTTCTTTTCCGGCTGAGACGAACTTGATCCTTGCCCTTGGCTTTTCAATGGAGTAGAAGAAGAAGAAGGAGAAGAGAGGAAAGGGTTAGAGGAATCATTAGAGTTGGAGTTTGAATGGTTGTTACCGTGGTTTTGGTTATTTGCCCTCCAATTGTTGCTATTGGATCCTCTATTGTTGTTGTAGTTGTTGTTTCGGGGACCGTTATTGTTGTTACGGTACCCGTTGTTGTTGTTGCTCCTTTGCCCTTGCTCTTCCTTCTTAGTTTGAGCCATCAAGAGCTCCTTCAATTGCTTCACGTCGTTCTTCAATGACGTGAGTTGATTGTTGTTGGGTTGAGTCTCTTGAAAGTTGACTCTTTTAACTCCACCTTCAGCTCCTTGGTGGGTATATTTCTCCATGTGCAAGGCTTGCTTCTCAATGAAGTCCCAAGCCTCATCAATCGCCATGTCCATGAAGGTACCGGCGGAGAGTAGTTGGAGGTTGAACTGGGTGCTTCCGTCCAGCCCTTTGAAGTAGATCTCCAACAACTCGATCTTTGGAATCCCGTGATGTGGGCAATCCAAAAGGATATCCTTGAACCGCTCCCAAGACTTGGACAAGCTATCCTTGTCCCTCATGATGAAAGCATTGATCTTCCCTCTCATTTCAGCGGTCTTCGAAGGGGGAAAGAATTTGGTCAAGAATTCCGTAGTCATCTCCTCCCATGTGCTGATTTTTCCTGGAGGAAGAGATTGATACCAAGTAAGAGTTCTATCTTTTAAAGAAAAGTAAAAAGGTCTTAGCTTGTAATTGTTATTTTCAATTCTGGAAGGTCGCAAGGTTTCCATCAAGATCTCGTAGTTTTGAAGATGTTGATGCGGCGACTCCTTCTCTAGCCCTCCGAATTGGCATTGGCGAATCATGGATAGAACTTGCGGTCGAAGTTCGTAGTCATGATCCGCTGGATCTCCTAGGTTCACCCCTGGACGCCTCAGCTGTTGATTAGGGTCCATCCTTTGACCTAGGGTTTGTGGGATTCCTGCAAGAAGAACATCTCGGACTGGCATCCGAGGTGGAAGTACATCGGCCGGGGCGTCGGGTACTGGAATCTGCCTCGGTCGAGGATCAACAGGAGGATCTTCCCTCGGTCGAAGTAGAATCTGGTCCCGAATGACAGCAATCTCAGCTTCGATTGCTGCAGTCCTGGTGCGATTCTCCTCTTTCTCTTGCATGAGTTCTTCCTTGCTGAGGCGCAGCAGCTCCTGTGTCTCTCTCAGCTGGGCCGCAAGATCGCGATCGTCTTGTTGGGCCATCTTCGCTTCTCTTAAGCGTCGCTTGTATGTCTTTTCTGGTTCGGGATCGTAAGGAACGATTTCCGTCCCAGCGCGGGTTCTTCGCATATACCTAAGAAAGAACCTGCAAAAGTCACTCAAGTAGAGTGGTTAGACACAACGGGGCAAATGCCCCAAGAGCAAACCGTACCGGCTCGGTCTAGACCAAGTCCCCGGCAACGGCGCCAAAAACTTGTTCGCTCCAAACGGTGTGTGCAAGCTTTAAATTTATAACCCTAGACTTAAGCTTAAAGCAAGGATGCGAACCCGCAGTGTACGGGTCAATCGTAGTAAAAGCAAGAAAATTCCAGGGGTCGATCACAGGGACTCGGTGAAACAGAGTCAATACGGTATGCAAATGTCGATGCTAACCACAAGAGCAATTAATACGATCAAAGATGAATAAGAAGTCAATAAAGCAAACATGCAATTCTAGGGATTAAAGCATCAAGTTGTGGTTCCAACTCAAGATCTATAGATAAGCGGACAAAGCTGAGATTTTTGCGTGGGGAAGGTGTTACTAAAGTGGAGTAGATCACCGGGTAAGTCTCACTACACACTAATCCTAAACCGTAACTCCTATTACCGGGTAAGTCTCAAGGAATTAAGATAAAGAACTATAACCTCAAACTAACATACCATCTAAGGGAATAGAATCAACCTTTACCGGGTAAGTCTCAGGCTAACTCACAAAGATGGGATGGAAGCACACTCAAACCCCAATAAAGGATAAACCTTTATTACCTACACTTATGATCGTTAATACACAAACTAAGGAATTACCGGGTAAGTCTCATCCTAAGCTTGCTTTGAACCAGGAAGGTGTAATAAGAATAGGATTTAGCAAACTCTAACACTTAACTTTCTGTTTAGGTTCAGATAAGTCACCTCGGACAGAAGAATTCCACCCCGGCCGAGATGTTCATCAACCGAGCGAGATGCTTAGGGTTAAGGTTAAAGACTCGAACTTTCAGGATCCTACTGGAATCTAGGATTATTCTATCATTGTTTTTCCCACAACCTTCAGCTAATCACCCTAGAATCACACAAGGAAATTAGCCACTCATCATCATAATGAAAGTATTAAATATAAGGGAAGAAGGTGAATATTTGAACAAAGAAGAATTTAATGAAAAGACTTCAATAACTGAATCAAATATCACAACAAAGCGTTCTTTGGATAATAATCCAAAAAGACAAGACAACAATTGAGGGAATTGAAGACAATATTACAAAACCCTTCAATAAAGCTATAAAAGCTATGGACTTCAATCTTCCTTCAACCTTCAAAAAGGTTCTTCAACTCTCTCCCAAATTGGAGTATGCTGCTGCTGTTGCTGCGTAAACCTTGATCGACGGTATAGCGTGATGTTGGAATTGTGGAAATCCAACCCTTTTTATAGGAAAATAACCCTCCAAAGATAATAAATCTTAGAAAGATATTCTTCCATAAATATAGGTAAAATATATATTCTGCATATCTCCTTCCATCCAGGAGCCAAGCCCAAAAATATAAGATCACTTTCCAATTTTAAAAGATCTCTTCCAAGAATAAAATATTCTCGCCGCGTCCTAAGTGTTCGCCTCGGTCGAGTTGGCATCTCTGGATCACCTCGGTCGAGATGAATCTCTGGATCAACCGAGGTGACTCACAACTGAATGTGAAATCTCTCAAAACTGCTCCAAAGTAAATCTTTAATCCATGGCTATGCTTCCTGAATGTAGCTCCAAATGACTCATGACTCCTTTTGATCCTTTTTTATGCAAAACGTACCATATAACCTGCAATTACAACGAAACTAGGTGTTGACCTCGATTCTCGCAAAGGTAGATGAAATGGTAGTAAAATCACATAATGCACATACAAACATGCAGATTATGAAAGATAAAACGTCCAAACAAACCCCAAAATATAGACTATAATTCATGCTATCATCGGTCCTTGAAATAGCTTCCGCCATTTGGCCAACCTGCTTCTTAAGGTTCTTGATGCTTGATTTTGTTGTTTGGACATGAGTAGCAAAGTGTTTAGTCAAAACCTGCAACATATCTTCAGTTGAGTGATACTTACCTTGGCGGGGCTGTTGTTGTTGGTTTTGTTGATCCCTCCAACGAAAATTTTGTTGGTCATACCAATTTGGCATGAAATTCTGTGCATAGGGATCGTTCCTAGGTCTTTGCTACTGTGGTTGTCCATAACCCATTGCGTTTACTTCAGCATCGTCATCTTGAATTTGTGGACACATGTCTGTTGGATGATACGGGTTAGCACAAACTCCGCAAGCTTTGAGCTATTGCGGTGTTCCCATAAGTGTTAGCCTCTTCACCATTTCCTTCAATTCCGCTAGCTCGGTGGAAATCTCACTCTTCCCGGAACTCACGACATGAACTCCTTTCTTAGCCGGGGTCCTTCCGAAATTCCGAGTTCCTTCCGCTAGCTCCTGTATCTTTTCCAAAGCAAGGTCAGGAGTAGAGTTAAGAATATTACCTCCGCAAACCGCATCGACGATCCTCCTTTCATTGTCTAACAAGCCATTGTACAAGTACAAGACTAGATCTTGAGTTGAATATCCGTGAAAAGGAAAGCTGGATCGGAGGCGTGCAAACCTTTCGAAGTACTCGTAGAGAGTTTCGGTTGCTTCTTGCTCGATGTTGCTGATAGCTTTCTTCAAGCTATTTGCCTTTTTAGCTGGAAAGTATTTCTCCAAGAACGCTTTGTGAAGGTTCTCCCAAGTGTCATTACTCCCGGATGGAAGGTGGTAATACCAATCATCCGCCGAATCCTTCAGTGTGAAGCCGAATGCCCTCATCTTAATCTGTTCTTCGGTAATGTTGGCCGGCTTCATGCTCATGCAAACGGTGTGGAACTTCCCAAGGTGCTTGATAGGGTCTTCACCACTTAGCCCATGGAAGTATGGAAGCAAGTGAATGAGGCCCGGTTTGAGCTCAAAGTTGACTCCTTCCCCTAGTGCCGGAATAGCGACCGCAAGAGGGTTTTGAGCCAAGGTGGGCTGCGTAAGTTGACGAAGAGTACGGTCAGCCATCCCTTGTTGTAGTTGTTGTCTTCGTTGCCGGATGTGCGTCCTCTCAATTTCTGGATCAAAAGAAGCAAAGCCGGAATTAGTAGCACGGGTTTGAACCATAAAAATGGTTCAAACCAATAATTAATAATAACAATAAAACACAAACTCCCCGGCAACGGCGCCAAAATTTGACTGGAGGTATTTCTATGGTCGTCTATACCCAATCAAAAGTAAATCCTGACTTAGCACTAAGAACAAGTATAGTGATTAAGTAAGGGTCGAACTCAAGAGACTTAAGGTGTTTTAGATGAAATTATCGATTATAATGACAAGTGACACAAAGGGGGGGGTTTGGTTGAATTGATGCACAAAAACTTATGAAAACGATGAATACGACAAGTAAGACAATAATGGATGAATCTACAGTAGGTTGATTCTAAGCATGCAATTGCTACTTTGGTGCATTCCTTTTACTAGTTCTTTAAGTAATCTCCCGTCTCGATCATACATATGTGTTGAGCCAACCGGCATCAACACAACTTAACCTATTAAAGTTCCGTAAACCTACAAGAACAAATAACAAGTTAGCATTCAAACAAAGACCAAGGGATATAAAGAGAAGATTAAAACCGTTAAACTTATCTTTATATTTGTGTTCCTTTTCTTTAAGTAATTACAACCCGTTATTACTTAAAGTTGCTACTAGATTAAAGACCCGAACCCGGAACCTGTTAATCCTAGTTGTTTACATGCACTTTAGAACCTAAGGTGATCAATCTCAAGTAATAGTTAACATGCAGTTAAACAATGGAGATCAGGGAAACACAAAGCATTACTGAATAAAAACTAATATTAAAAAGAACTTACAACCAAAGTAACAAAGCTGCTTCAAACCAACCCAATGTAGTAAGGGAGTTGGCAACTCATTACAATGGAAAAACTCAAGTCTAAAGTGGATTTTTTGAGGAAAAGCATGGATGATTCTAGCAATCAGCCATGAACTATTTATACTACAAAAGACACTTAATTAGGAGTAAATAGCCGGCCTAAAACAGCCCCCTTTAATGCCATAAAGGTGGTGTAAACAGGCGGAGTAAAGCTTCTGGCGTTACACCGCAGGGGCGGCCTTCAAGAACCGCATGGGCGGTTTAGGCAGAATCGGTTGATCTTCTTTGGAACCGCTGGGGCGGCTACACAACTCCGCTGGGGCGGATTTTTAATGCACTTCAACGTCTGACCTTTCGCCTTCTTGACGTTTTTGATGTCAAGGCGCAGGGGCACCTTAAAGCCAACGCAGGGGCGGTGACACAGACTCTTCACCTTCCAGCTCCCAAGGCGAGGCGCAGGCAGGGCGCAGTGGGAGGCACAGGGGAGATGGTCTTCGTCTCGTCAAGGCAAGTTACCGCATGGGCGGCTGCAAGGACCCGCGGGGGCGGTGGAGCAACAGAAGCTTTGCTTCTTGATCGATCTTTACTCCCAAGTGCTTATAACTCCTTCCTTAGCTTCTTTTGATCTTCTTCTTCTGGACCAAGGAGTTAGTAGCATAAACCGACACTAATGCAATAAAAAGACTCTAAAAACTACCCTAATTGATAGTGATTCCTTCACCTATCAGTTCACTATTGTTTTTATTCTTGGTATAAATTTTAATCTATTTGTCTTCACATACACACAAGTTTTGGAGCGAACAACATGCATATAATCAATCTCATATTTCATAGCAGTAAGCCACAACTTAGCTTCTTTACAATTAACATCTTGTTCATAAGTTTCGGGTGTATATATGGATTTTTCATACAGAAGCAACAATCAAGGTATACTCAACAATATTTGCATATTTATTATTAGGAATTTTAGTTCTAGGTACCGTCTCCCTTGTTAGACGGTAGTGATAATGAAAATTAAAATGAATCAAGTTGTCCTCGTCTCTACTTGCATCAGGACAAGTCGGATTTGATTGATATTCATTATTAGCACCATTAATACTTGTCAGGTTGTGACTAATATTATCCTTAAATATTTTCTGAGTTACCTTCCCTTAATTGTTGTGTAATGTGATTACTATTGCTTTAGTATTTTGTGAATGTTGTTTACTACTTTCACTAGTAGTGATATCATCATTAGGTAGATGGTTACCTTCATAGAAGTCACCAATGTCAAATTCCACTTCAACATCATTGGTATTGACATTGGGAAGATAAAAGAAGTTGCTCTTAGAGCAATTTCTTTATGCTCACCAACAGTGTATTTAATCTCACTAGAAGAGGTTGTTTTACTTTTGAAATGAAACTCAGTTTCACTAACGGTAACATTTCTAGACACAACTACCTTATAACACCCAAGTTGATTAGTTTGTAATCCTTGACACCCTCAGGATAATCAAACGTTACACCTTTAAGAGCTTTTGGTTGCAACTTGCCTTCACTTATATGAGTGTAGGCCGTGCATCCAACGGGTGTTAGGTATGAAATATTTTGTTTTCTATTAGACTACATCTCATAAGGAGTTTTTAATCCTATGGAAATGTAGGGGGATCTATTAATGAGGTAAGTTTTTGTAGTAACGGCTTCACCCCATAGGGTAGGTTTGAGGCCAACACTAACAAGCATACACCTTGCTTTCTCAAGCAAGGTTCTATTCTTCCTTTCAACAACCTCATTTTGTTGAGGTGTTCCAGGTATGGCGAGGTGCCGTCTAATGTCAACATTTTGACAATATTCATTGAATTCTCTATTGCATAATCCAAGCCAATTGTCAATTCTAGGGCATTTGACTTTGCTATTGGCTTGATTTTCAACAAGGTTTTTCCACTAGTTGAAAGTTCCAAAGGACTTATCCTTTGTTTTCAAGAGATAGACCCAAAGTTTCTTGGAGTAATGGTCAGTGAAGGAGATAGAGTATATTCTTCCTCCTACTATTTCTACTTGGGCAGACCCCAAAGGTAAGAACGGATGTACTCTAGATATTGTTTGGCTACATACTAGAACAAGAAACTATGTTTACTTTTCTTACCTAACACACAAGTTTCACATAACTCTTGGTTAGCAGGTTTGTTATCTATAAAACCATGTTGGAACAAGATAAACACACCCTTGTTATACATATGGCTCAGTCTACTATGAAGCAAAGAAGTCTAAGCTAAGGTCGCGTGGTCAAGAGTGTTAACTAGGTTAAGTTGGGAAGAGGTCACTGCATGGTACAATCCTCCTCTCTTAACACTCTTTAATAAGGATAACCCCATCTCTAACACCATTTTTCATGATGGAACAATTTAGGTCATCAAAGACTGATTAAGGGGTCGTTTGGAATCGATATCTTGAATAAAAGTACGGGTATCGGTATCACCCAACCATATCAGATGTTTTGTATTTAAGGTTATCAATATCAAATTAATACCTTGATATCTGAATTATCCCCTTTTTATATAAATATATTTTTGGAGGTATCGGCTTCCTTCTCTCTCGACATTCTTTCCCTTCTCCTTTCTCTGGCCACCGCCAACCCGAACCCAAGCGCCAAGATTACTACTATTGTCGCCGATCGAAGCAAGGAGCCGTCAAGCTTGCTTCTACTCTGGACATTTCTTTTCTTCTTTCTTACACTTCTAGTGTGAAATCTGTTGTTTACCAAAGGTATGTTTCTTCACTATTGCTTTGCATTTTAATACCTTATCGGCAATTGGAAATGGATTGTTTTACATGCACTTTGCTACTTGTATTCATTGAATTTGGGGGTGAATTTGGGGCTGAAATTGATTTGTATTGTAGTAAATAACTATAAATTGAATAAATTGGGTATTAGGTTTTTCATTGATGCTTTCCTCATGAAATCACTATTGTAGATGGTCAAATACCTATAAGCTGAACAAATTGGGCATTTCTTTGCCGCATTTGCTTTCGATTTTTGTCTACACAACCCCTTACAAGTGCATTTCCTTCTCTGTCTCTCTTTCTTGCTTTTTCTTGTCAATTTGAATCTCCCTGTTTTTAGTATGTATACTTCATTTTCTTGTGTAATTTTAGTATTTTATTGATCTTTTTTTTTTACATATTTTGACATTAAGCTAAGTGGAATTTTTTTGCTTTGCTTGATTTTCTGGATTCCTATCTTGAAAAAAATTTGTGACAAAAGTTACCCGCTGCAATCTCATGCAATTATCTTTCTTCTTGAATAACTTAGCAATCAATTACCTGACCATTTTGACATTTTGGTGTTTCATCTTCTTATTATGTTTTTTCACGTTGCTTTTTAGGATGTTAATGCAACACAACCAAACTTGTCAATCAATTCCTAGCTAGTCAATGATGCTTGGACAGAGTTGATGGACTAGAGATTGCTACCAATCTTTTGTAAATTTTGTCTTTTTAACTGATTTGGGGTTAAACTTAAGTTTTGATGTTTTTATTTTGATACCAGGTATCAATACCAAACAATTGTATCAAATATCAAATCTGATATCCATATTTAATACTCTTACTTGATACCTTTAATCATAATATCATGCGTACCAAACGACCTCTCAAATATAAGATTTATTTAAAGTTTAGGTGCCCATCTAACATTTTGAAGAATTCTAGTTATTCCATCATGCATGCATAAATGTACAAGCTTGCTTCTACTCTTGACATTTCTTTTCTTCTTCCTCACACTTCTAGTGTGAAATCTGTTGTTTACCAAAGGTATGTTTCTTCACTATTGCTTTGCATTTTGATACCTTATCGGCAATTGAAAATGAATTAAAATTGATTGTTTTACATGCACTTTGCTACTTGTATTCATTGAATTTGGAGGTGAATTTGGGGCTGAAATTGATTTGTATTGTAGTAAATAACTATAAATTGAACAAATTGGGTAATAGGTTTTTCACTGATGCTTTCCTCATGAAATCACTGTTGTAGATGGTCAAATACCTATAAGCTGAACAAATTGGGCATTTCTTTGCCGCATTTGCTTTCGATTTTTGTCTGCACAACCCCTTACAAGTGCATTTCCTTCTTTGTCTCTCTGTCTTGCTTTTTCTTGTCAATTTGAATCTCCCTGTTTTTAGTATGTATACTTCATTTTCTTGTGTAATTTTAGTATTTTATGGATCTTTTTTTTTTTTTACATATTTTGACATTTAGCTAAGTGGAATTTTACTTATATGAAATTTAAAAGTATTTTATATATTTAGTTTATTTTATAAACATATTGTCAAATAAATTAGATAGTGGTTGATGAATTATTGTATTAAAAATTATATTAATTTTATTGTATTATTTAAGAGTTAATGAAATAATAAATAATACTTAGTTCTCCATCTAAATATATTGTAATTTGTTTTATAAATATATTGTATTAGTTAAGAGTTAATGAAATAATAAATATATTGTAATTTGCTTAAAATAAAAATTATATTAATTTTATTGTATTAGTTAAGAGTTAATGAAACTTTTTGCTTAAAATAAAAATTTAAAAATATTTTATATATTTAGTTTGTTTTTTTCTTTGCTTGATTTTCTGGATTCCTATCTTCAAAAAAATTTGTGACAACCCATGCAATTATCTTTCTTCTTGAATAACTTAGCAATCAATTACCTGACCATTTTGACATTTTGGTGTATCATCTTCTTATTATGTTTTTTCACGTTGCTTTTTAGGATGCTAATGCAACACAACCAAACTTGTCAATCAATTTTTAGCTAGTCAATGATGCTTGGACAGAGTTCATGGACTAGAGATTGCTACCAATCTTTTGTAAATTTTGTCTTTTTAACTGATTTGGGGTTAAACTTAAATTTTGATGTTTTTATTTTGATACCAGGTATCAATACCAAACAATTGTATCAAATATCAAATATGATATCCATATTTAATACTCTTAACTGATACCTTTAATCATAATATCATGTGTACCAAACGACCTCTCAAATATAAGATTTATTTAAAGTTTAGGTACCCATCTAACATTTTGAAGAACTCTAGTTATTCCATCATGCATGCATAAATGTACATTTCCTATTTCTTTTATAGCTAGACTAGTATTGTCGCCAGTGGCGGAGCCAGAAAATTTTCGTTGGAGGGGCACAATTTTCTTCTATAAGATATGTTACATATTAAGTTTGAAATTAAACAATAAAATCTATAAATTAAATAAATAAATAAAAGTTTACTTAAATTTTGTACTATAAATTAGAGCTTTTAAGTTATTTATTTTACTTAGATGAAATTTAAAAATATTTTATATATTTAGTTTGTTTTATAAATATATTGTCAAATAAATTAGATAGTGGTTGATGAATTATTGTATTAAAAATTATATTAATTTTATTGTATTAGTTAAGAGTTAATGAAATAATAAACAATACTTAGTTCTCCATCTAAATATATTGTAATTTGCTTAAAATAAAAATTAAAGAAACTTTTTGCTACTCCCAAGGACTTGAACATTTAACTCCAAGTACCTCATTCTCTTCCTCTACCAGATGAGCTAGTAGAACAATGTGTATTATATTTTGTTTTAATGAGGGTTTTTTCCTTTTTTTCCCCCTTCCTTAGGCTTTCTTAGACAAAACGAGATCGCAAGCCGGAGCACCGTACCCCCCGATACCCCCTGATTGTCGTCTAGTATTACTTCACCAACATTGTACAATTTTATGCTACTCAAGAGAAACCTATTAGACGTATCATGCATAATACAACCAGAGTTTAGATCCAATCATTGCTAATTTTAGTCATAGAAGCACACATAAGCAATTCATGGTGATATGCAATTTGATTATCATAAGCAAAATTGAGCATGTGAGACTTATAATTTATATGTTTAGAAGAGCACATAAGCAATTCATTAAGGTAATCAGATTCACATATAGATGCAGAATGAGAAGACTTATTCTTGTTAGCCTCATATTTCCCTTTGAAACAATTTGGTTTACTAGGCTTTTTTCTAGTTTTGTGTTTAGTAAATGTACCCCTTGAGAGAAGAGTGTGTAGAGTTTGAGAATAAATACAAAAGGTTGAGGTATATTTACTTAATTGAAATATTAAAAAGCCTAGTTATTACTATATTTTTTCAAAAAAGTCTAGTTACCAAAATTGTCCTATTTCTTTTTATTCCTACATTCATCGTGAAAATTCCCTAACTTACTATAGTAGAAGCGTTTCTTATTCTTCTTATTAGAGTCAGTAGATGACTTAGATTTATCCTTATTAGTATCATCTTTCTACTTATTCTTGTTTTTATTTCTTTTATTGTCTTTCATCGTGAGAGCCTCGAATTTATCGTCGGTTTTATGACCATTTTTAAAGACATTCATGTTTTTATTTTTTTGTATGGGTTGTTCCAAAATTTTATCCTTAGAAATCTCATTATGACTGAATTAGATAACATCTTTAGAATTTTCAAACTGACTAGGCAAAACATTCAACAACAAAATAGAAGAGTGATCATCGAAGATTTTATCATTACATCTTTCCAAGTCTTGAGTTAATTTCGAAAAATATAAAGACTGTCATGCAGAGACATATTGACATTCATACGAAAATCAAACAATCTACAAAAAAGAGATATACGACTAGGCAAATATTTTTCCAAATAAAGATTATTCCAAATTTTTTTCCAAAAACAAAACAAGATTAGTGAGACTTACATGTCAACTAACCATAGAAAATTTTTTTAGAGTGAGCTTGCTCTTCAAGCTCTTGTTTTGTCTCAAGGGATGTGTCTCAAGGGAACTTCTCTTGTACCGTGCTCCAACACGTCTGTTTGATGAGGATTGCCTTCAACTTTAGTTGCTAGATGGCGAAGTTAGTAGTGTCATCGAAGGGCCTGATGCACACTATGTACTCCAACATAATTCCATGTCCATGAAGATGTGATCCCATATGCCGTACTTATCTTTTTCTTTTTTCAAGATAGGGATCGAGTTTGAAAATAATGAAAGTTTTTCAACCTCTACCTTTTTAGATCTAGGGTTCCTCAAGCCAATAACTTGAGAGGAAGACCCTCTTTTCTGCATTTTTTTAACAAAAAAAAAAAGATAATGGTTTTGAAAGGTTTCATTTCAAAGAACAACAACGATCATTGTGTTTTGAAATAAAAAACTCGATTTGAACTTACAATATAAAAAGTTTGAGCTAACAAACATCATAATAAAATTCTCTAATAACTATAAAATTTGAGCTATAATAACATTAATTTAAAATTTGGATATCGTTTGTTCGAACATTATGCTCTTAATTTAAACATGTACAAGTAAAAATGCATAAAAATATAAATAATAATTTAACAAAACAATACATGACGTAATTATAGAAAATATTTGAACTAATTGTAATAAAATTTTTGAATAACTTGAACTAAAATTATAAACTGAGTTAATAATAATAATTCAATTTTTGTCATAAAATTACAAAAATGGTACTAAAATTATGAACGGGTTAATTTCTAAATCTAAAAGAACAAAATTAGCCGCATATCTTAAAAATTACAAAAAAAATCAGGACAAATTTGGTAACTAGGCTTTATTAAAAAAACCATGATACTAAGTAGGCTTTTTATATTTTGCATTAAGAAAATATACCCCAAATCATATTTACAGTGAATTAGTTACCCTACAATTAGGTAAAATTATACTCCTCTCTCTTTTCTGTTACGGGCAAGGAAAGCGATCACCCATTCTTCTGCTCCTCTCGATCTCGATCTCACAAGCTTCTCCTCTCGCAAGCTTCTTTGGTATCACAATTATCGATATACTTTCTCTCTTCTCTCTCACAATCGTCATCGATCTCGCAATCTTCTCTGGTATCAATTGAAACACCAGAAACGAATACAACGCAATCGAATTGTAGTTCAACACTTCAAATACCATAAATTGCTTCGATCTAACCAGGTATCTCTCTCAGAATATTCTACTCTCTCTCTCTCTCGCCATCTTCTTCAGTATCATTCTGGTATTATGTTCACCATTGTGAAATTTTGATCAGATTCTTGTATTCTGGTATAAGGTATCGTCAGATTTTGTTTTGTTTTAAATTATGTTTCTGGTATGAATGAGTGTTATGATTTCAATTTTTTGTTATGTCCATTATATTTGGATTTTCTCTTTCTGGTATCAATTTGATAAACGATTCTAGTATGAACCTTGTTGCTAGTTTGTTTTCTTAATTTTGGTATGAATGAATCAGTTCTGATATAATCCTTTTTTTAGTATGATAATTGTCTTTCTAGTATCATCAATTCTCTGGTATAATGATTTGAATGACTTCTGGTATTAAAAATATCACAACAATGTTTATGGTATCATCAGTTCTCTGGTGCAATAAATGTGTTTCTGGTATGTACATTATATTTGAATAATAATGTTTCTGGTATCATCATTTATCTGGTATTTGATTGTTAATTTTGTTTCTTGTATTGTTTCAAAGTTGTGTTTATGGTATCATCATGTTTTTGGTATTTCAAGTATGCTTATTTCTGGTATGTAACATGCTCTGTTTGTTAGGCATACTTTAACTTCTGGTATACTTTAACTTCTGGTATACTCATAGTAGTTTTTTTCTGATATATACAGAACTTGTTAGGCATGACTCATTTACAATTTGTGGTTTATTGTGGAGGAGAATGGAAATCTATGGGAAATGAATGGACATATATAGAGGATAAAGTAGTGTGCAAACCCATCATTGTGGGAGATCTAGTTAGCATACCAGAAATTAGGATGTTGATTGTCAAACGTTTTCAAGTAGATGAGGCAGTGAACAAATTGGAACTTACATAGAAGAATACCTTAAATGAAGTGTTGCAACCATTTGATATTGAGACGGTAGAAGATTTCGAGGATTTTATTGAAGTTAATCAATTGACTCAACCATGCTGGAGTGTGCCATTGTGTGTGAGATTAAAGTCTATAATTGTTATACCAGAAATTGAAGAAATTAATGAATATCATCCATACACTGCCATTGTTTCTGCTCCAAGTGTGACTAAAATAGAAACAGAGAATAACTATGCAATCACTGGAGTTCAACTTAAAGAAACTCAATGGGGTCTTAATCTTGGTCAAAAGTTCAAGGATAAAACCAAAGTGAAAAATGCATTGTGTTTGAATGTTGTTGCCGAATGTACACAATACAAAATAACAAAGTCTATCAAGCTTGCTATTCTTGCACGATGTCTAGATAAAGATTGTAAGTGGCGCGTGCGGTTCTCAAAAATCAAGAAATCGAAAGTGTTTACACTAACAAAGTATACCAGAGAGCACACTTGTTCATTCCATACAAAAAGAAATTATCGCAAAAAGGTCTCATATCTTGTCATTGCTGAAATAGTTGCAAAAATGTAAGTCTATTGCTTATTATCACATATAATATTCAATTTTATATTATTTTCTTCCATTCTGGTATGAACTACATTAAAATCATAGTGGTTATGTTATTCAGGTATGCTAATACACACAAACTCCCCGAGCCTAATACAATTATTGGAATTTTGAGAGACGAGCATTGTTTAGAAGCTAGCTACTGGAAATGTTGGATGGCACAAGAGGTTGTGAAGGACAATATAAGAGGAACAAATGAAGAGAACTACAAGGGTGTGCCGGTGTACTTACATCGATTGCAAGAGGTAAATCCGAACACTATTGTAGCACTGCAATTGGATGATGAAAACAAATTCAAGTATGTCTTCTTTGCTTTGGGACAATCAATCAAAGGATATTCAGTAATGAGAAAGGTATTATCCTTGTTTTGGTATGTAATAAAGTTATGTCTCTAGTATTATCAATTATGCATGAATGATATAGATTCTGGTAGTAGAGTTATGTCTCTGGTAAGCAATAGAATTATGTTTCTGGTATGCTCTTTTCTGGTTTGCATATTCAGTGTCTGGTATTGTTTAATAAATGTGCTTTTGGTAATATCATTTCTGATTTGATTACATGCTCAGTTTCTGGTATAGTGATATATATTTGAACAATGAAGTTTTTGGTATGAGTATTATCCTTTTCTGGTATAACAGAAAACTAATTGATTGGTGATTGTTGTTCTTTAAGGGTATATTAGTCGACGGAACATTTTTAAAAGGACGATATAGTGGGGGTGTTATTGCTTGCAACACCGCAAGACGCAAACCAACAAATATACCCGCTAGCATTTGCGATTGTTGACCGTGAATGTGATGACTCGTATGATTTCTTCTTCTATCATATACACAAGTTTGTCCGTGACAGCGAGGAACAACTATTTATATCGGACAGACACATGTCAATAAAGAATGGTATTGCTAAGCACTACACAAAAGCATCCCATAGAGTTTGCATGTACCACTTGAAAGGGAACATCAAGAAAAAGTCAACCAAGAATATAGTTCAACAAATGTTCTTGGATGCAGCTAGGTGTTACAGAAAGGATAAGTGTCTTGAACTGTTTGAAAATATAAAGATGGTATGTTTATTCTGGTTTATATTATTTTCTGGTATGCAATCATATTATGCTTCTGGTATTTCATTTTTGGTATTGTCCCTTGTCTCTTATTAATAGTGACTCTAGTATGAATGTTTCTGGTATGAACGCATGTTAGGTTTGTTGTATGAACATTATCATTTCTGGTATTACATTTAATCTCTGATATGAATTCTGGTATGCATTTTGTGATCGTTTCTAGTATCATACATGATATGTTTCTGGTATTGAACATTATCATTGATGAACAATGATTATGGTATTACCTTTTTCTAGTATGGAAACATATTACGTGTGTGGTATGTTTTTTCTGGTATTGTATATAACTTCATGTGTATCTGCTAATGTTTGTAGGAGAAGTTAGTAGTTGCACAGCTGTTGGAAGAAATTGAATTTGTTGCTTGGTCCCGAGCTTTTTGCCCCGCCAAACGTTACAACATTATGGCAAGCAACAATGCAGAATGTATAAATAGTGTATTGTGATGCAAGGGATTACCCAGTGCTTGGCCTCATTGATGTTATCACACAGACGGTGGGTAGATGATTTGCAACGCGAAGGGAAAATGTTGCATCATCTACAGAAATGACAACACCAAACGTTGATGCCCTAATACAAGCTAAATATGGGGAGACAACAAAGTATGGATGCTACGTGCTTGATGCGAAAAGGCTGTTGTTTGAGGTACAATGAAACCAGGAAAGGGAAGTTGTATGTTTAGTGGATAGGAGTTGTACTTGCAAGTAATTTGATATTGAGGAAATACCGTGTGTTCATGCAATAATTGCAACAAAGATGGCAAAAATGAATCCGGCTTCTCTGGTAAGTAATTATTATAGCACCGAATATTGGAAGACGGCATATGAGGAGACAATATACCCAATTGTAGATTATGAGAATTTAGATATTCCAAGTTGCATTACATCTATTGAATGCAACCCTCCTATAAAGAGGAAGAGAACCGGAAGATTGCCTAAAGCTAGGATACGGGGATCAACGGAAGGAAGCAAGAAGAAGAAATGCAGTTGTTGCGGCATGGTAGGCCATAACAAAAAAAACTTGCCGAAATCAACCAATGGAGAAGGAATGAAGACACATACCAGAAATACAAATTATGATTATTTGTCATTATCAGATTTGTAGAAAATAGATACTATATTAATATATGTTTCTTTTATGTGTAAAAGTCCTCATACCAGAAGCATAACAACAGGTAATAACAAAAACTAAATAAAAAACTCATACCAGAAACCAATAAAAGAGTACCATCAGGCTATATATATGCATACCAGAAACTCAAGCAATAAATCATACAATAAAATCACAAATTGAACATTTCTGGTAAACAAATAATCATACCAAAATCAAATAGATGAAAACAAACTACAAGAAACACAAACCAGAAACACATACCAAAAATACTAATGCGATAAATCATACCATAAAATCACAAAATGAACATTTCTTGTAAGTAATTACTCATACCAGAGGCACATATATGAAAACCAATCATACCAGAAGCATAACAAATAACAAAAAAATACCAAATATACTCATACCAGAGGCGCTTAAATGAAATACCAGAATCCTAAATCGCAACATAAACACTTCTGGTAAAGAAACTATATTAACAAAATACTTATTATTGAGTCATCAACAAGATTATATTACAAAAGAGTCAATATATTACAATAGAGTGAGTCAATACCAAAATATCAGTTTATCAATAGTCAACTATATCATATAGGACAAATTCAGTTTCAAAGGGACTCGTGGGGTTTCACCCGCTCCCTATAGTACAAAATAGAACAAAATTGTTCACTGAAAGCTGGGACCCATTCTTCACATATGTTTGACAATCAGTTCGTCCAGATGACAAATACTGAATGTGCTTGATTTTGAATACACCACAGCTTCCACTGCAATTGTAGACAACAGATTATATAAGTGTTTTTTCCAAAACATCATGCTAATGAACATACCAGAAACATATGAGTAGTATTGTAGAAATTACCTTGGGTTGTTCTGTGGAACTTCTTTGGCTGTCTTTCGAACATAATCCAATGGCTTATCAAGATTGTCCCCAAACCTCTCAAAATTTCCATGAAGTTTCAGAATGTGAGGAAACATAACAAGGAATGGGGTGAGCAAAGCTTTTAAGTCCCCATCAACCATACAGTCCACAATTGAGTCATATACAACAACACACCATTTAATTAAATCAATCTGTAGCGCTATCCAGTGTTTACCACAGGTGTTGATGGCAGTGTATATTGTATCGACTTCGTATAAGCTCTTGGCAAAGAAGGGGGATCAAGTCCAAATATAAAACCTGCAATTTCTTCACCGTAATAAAAAGTCCATGTAGCTTTCGACACTAAGAACTGTTTATAGCGCACATCGTTGAAGTAGTCGACGAATGGTACGGGAAGAATGGTAATACGGCCATAAACCTCGGGATATTCAAGTACAACTTTTCGAAGGTATGTAATCATTTCATCCAGTTACTATAAAGTAGGGGAAAAAACTAATAATTCAATACCAGAAGCTCATATGAGAATCATACCACAAACACATAAAAATTTCATACCAGAATTCAAGACATGAAAACCATCAGGCAAGATACACATACATGAAAACACATCATACCAGAATCACAAAACATAAACAAATACCAAAAAGCTCAAGCAATAAATTATGTAAGGAAGTCAAATGATAATTTATGGCAAAATGAAAGAATTACATACCATAAAACTAATGAAATACATAATACCAGAAAACCAAAAAAAAAAAGCACAAATAAAGTCATACCAAACTCTTATACAACTAGCTCGTACCAGAAAGCAGTACAACACATCATACTAGAAATTTTAAAAACAAAATGTACACCCAACATCTTACCAGAAACACATCAGTAGCTAGTATTAGAAAGTCATACCAGAAAACATCATACCAAAAATTATTAACTTGAATAAAAGTAAGGTTAGTGTTAACTTACATAATCCCACAACCAACCAGTTTTTTGGAGTAAGAGCTTGAAGTTTTCTTTATTTGCTGAATGTTGAAATCCAGTAATAAATTCTTATTTAGTCTTCGGGTTAAGATACCAAGCATAAAAAACATCTTTATCCTTCTTGCTCAAGAAATTATGCTTAGGTGGCTTGGAGATTTTTACTGGGATGACATAGGGAGATACGACACGGTCGCTGGGTTTCTTTTCACGTAAACCCATTATCCTCGGTCCTCTGGTTTTAACTTTCCCTTTCACGTCTACATCTGGTATTGGTTTCTGTACCAGAATGAAAACATAACACAAACATTAACAAATATCCACGGAAACAAAACACATGAAGAATAGTAGTGTATTATACCTCTTCCACTGCTTCTTCCTTTGGCTGATCAACTTTAGCATCCTCGTTGGGTTGGGGATGGGACTGGGGCTTTGGATTTTCTAGAGATGGCGTCTCTTCAGAACTTGAAGAAACCCCGAGAATTTCTAACTTAGGAGCATCATCTGGAGGTGGGGAGGCCGGCTTTTTAGAGGGTTTGGTGACTTTAGAAGAAGAACCGGCCATCCTTTGAACATTGGTGAGGATCCTGAAACATTGACCTTCTATTCTGTGTTGGGTCATAGTTTGTGCCTTATGCCTGATAACAACTTCGTTGATAGTCGCATCTTGTTGCTCAACCTTCTTGACCAACTCAGAATTCAGTTGATTTTGGATTTGTATTTGTTTCTTTAAATCCTCAACCCAATCAGGCACCCTATACATTAACATAGTACAAGATTACAAATGGGATATAAAATAAGCATTTGAAACTAATAAATTCTAGTATGTAAAATATCAATTACCTGATTGTGGTAGGAATAGTGGAGGTGGTGGGATCAGGGAGAGGTGGTGCAACCACAGCATCTGTAGGGACAATGGTATCCATTTCTGGAGCATCAACAATCCCAACAGGGCTAGATGGTGCAACATCAACCTCAAGGGGAGTAGTCAATGCCATCATGTCTTCTTTGGGGCTAAAACAATAGAACAAATTTTTTTTAAATTAAGAATTATGGTATGATAATATAAATGCATATTCAACTTCAGTTTACCATTCAGCTTCCTCAACAATCTTTTCTGTCTTAGGTTTCTTAGATAAAGCCCTACAATAGAAAAAAAAACATTATTAAGTAAATGATAAACCTACCAAAAACTGAAACCAAACAAAACATAACAATATACACAGGAAACAAACTTCAAAAGATCATACCAGAAAACATATGAAAACTAATACAAGACTGTAAGACAAAACTTATACCAGAACTAAGATAAAACACAAACCAGAAACTAACATACACGTATCAGAAAGTAAGAAAGCATTCATACCAGAAAACTAAAACAGAAACTCATACCAGAAGTTATATAAAAATTATACCAGAAACTAACAGACACATACCAGAAAGCAAAAAAGCATTCATACAATAAAACTAAAAAGACTAGCATAACAGAAACTAACACCACATAATTAAAAGATAGATTGAGTATGAAATATATTGAAATACCTTTTCCTTCCCTCTTCATTTTTCCTCTTCTTTGAGCCATCTTCTTTCTTTACAACTTTTTGTGGTCTTGACAACCTCAAAATATGACGACGAGGAGAAGGAGGAGGAGGAGGAGGAGTAGCAAAGTCATCACTGTCGGATTCCTCCTTCTTTGGGGCATCCTTGATAACCTTGACATCACGCTCTCCAGGCCTGCATACACGTACATTGTGGAACCCAACTTTGAAAAGATGACATAGATAGCCAGCTGGGTCCAAAACTTCATCCCCCCTACCACTTGCAGTCATCTTCAGTTTCTGAGTCTTCTAGGGAGAGGAGGATAGTTTTGATGTCATCTTGGGCCACCGATGACGCTGTATCTTTGATTGTTTGGAAGCTGCATTTCATTTTCCCCTTGGTTGATGAAACCCACTTAAGACAAAGTGGGGTTGTTTCTTCATTAACACATGTGGCAAACAAAGATGTCAGTTTGGGGATAGAGTAAAGGATGAAAACCTACAAAATATAGATAGGAAACACATGAATAGACCATACCAGAAACTCAAATCAATAAATAATATAAAACTAATAAAATAATATCATACCAGAAAATGAAATCAGAAATGCATATCATAAAACCAGAAAGCAAGTAAACTCATACCAAAAAGTATAAAATTCAGAACATACTAGAAACAACACATTACATGACATAACTCAATTATAAAACATAAACAATCATATCAGAATCAAATACATGAAAACAAAATACAAGAAACACAAACCAAAAAGAAATACCAAAAATGCTAATGCAATAAAGCATACCATAAAATCACAAAATTAATATTTCTGGTAACTAATTACTCATACCAGAAAGCAAGTAAACTCATACCAGAAAGTATAAAATTCAGATAATACGAGAAACAACACAATACATCACAAAACTCAATTATACAACATAAACAATCATACCATAATCTATTACATGAAAACAAAATACAAGAAACACAAACAAAAAACAAATACCAAAAATGCTAATGCAATAAAGCATACCATAAAATCACAAAATTAACATTTCTAGTAACTAAGTACTCATACCAGAGGAACATAAATGAAAATCAATTATACCAGAAACGTAAACCATAACAAAAATACCAAATATAACCATACCAGAGGCACATAAATGGAAAACCAGAAGCATACATGAAATGCCAAAGGAAAACCATAAAGACAGTAATTTCCTGATGCCCTAAACTTTGTTGGTTCGCAATCCCTAAGGTTGTCAAGTGTCTTATTGAAGACAAGGCGCCCCCATGGATAAGAATTAAAGGCATCCATGTCCTTAAGAAGGGAAAGAGGAAGATTGGAGACAAACTTTTTCTTATCATTCCCAAGCAAAACAAATTCAATAAACAGCAACAGAGCCATATTGAATTTCCTTTCATCATTTTTTTTCAATTTTGAATATTTTTCCTCCAAATGCTCCAATTTACACCTGGGGATGCCGAACAACTCTTTCATGTCGACATTTTCTTCTTCATTGTACACATGAAACCGACACTCAAGGCCGGTAATTTCAGAAAATTCGCTTAAGTCAAACCTTATGAACAAAAATATACAACAAAAAAAGAAAGAAACACATTACCAATAGAAAGTGGAATGGAGGTATCAAACTGAATTGAAAAGGTTGGGTGTATAGTTAATAAATACCTAAGCAAAGTTTTGTTGATGGCAAACCACATTGGGTGTTTGCGGTCAGTTTTCACCTCATGTAGAAGCATGAAGTGTATTAATTGGTTGGAAGGTTTAAAATTTGTACGAAGGGAGATGACGTCTGGAAAAATAGAGTTCTTGAACAATTGTTGCCCATTGGCATCCAACCCTTCAAGTAAAAAATTGACCATATTTACACGAGATAAAACAGTTATCCGTGTTGCCTCGTATTTTGGGTTGTCATCGAATCTGTACATTAACTAGTAAAGGAAACAAGATTGTTAATACAAGAAAAACATTACAACAACAAACCAGAAACTCATATCAAACATTCAACTTACAAAGGACTCTTTATGTCCATCACTAACATTTTCCTCAACAGCCTGTGTAAACATACCAGAAAATAATATCAATATATACATCAACATGAAATACCATAAAGTAATATAAAAACCTCATATGAACAAATAACAAAAAACATTAATAAATAAGCTTAAAAACTTGTTTCATGATCAAACACAACATAAAACAAATAACATACCAAAACATCTAATACCAGAAAACATCAAACCTCATATGAATGTTCGCCACTTAGCGTGCGTGCAAATAAGTCTTAAATTTATAAAACTAGAATCAAGCAAGCGAACTCGCAGTGTACGGATCGATATAGTTAAGCAAGAATTCCAGAGTATCGAACACAGGGATTTGGGGGGTTAAATCCAATTATAGAATTGTCAAGCGAGTAAATGTATGAGCTTTTGTAAATTATTGGGAAAACAACAATCCTAAAGATCTAGGAATCCAGCTGTGGCAATCGATTCAAGATATACTAAAGGTATAAGGACATAGTTGAGGTATGCAAAGGTATACGAATGTAAGGGAATGTACGGTGAAGTTCCAAGACCTTATATGATTCACCCAAAGGCACTCTCTATAAAAGTTGTCGAGGCTTCAGTATAGAAAGGTTCTAAAGGTAAATATTAACGTCAAATACCCAAACTTATAATCCAAGGATCAAGACTAACTAAACCGATTAAGGTTGTGACACTCGAAATCGAGGTAGAGGTTGTTGAGGCTTCACTACCACCTAGAAAAGGCAAGCCAAAACTAAGTTAAAGCAAATCTTTAACTTTGGATTAAAGTAAAAGCAAGGTTCGTAACTGACACAAAATTACGGGTAGTTCTTGAGTTCCACGGCCGTGGAAGCTCAAGAACAGACCGTGGATTAGGTTCGTCGGCGATTCTCTCTAACTCTCAGGATCCAATCTGTTTACGATCGATCTATCATCATCTAAGCCACAACTATCAACCCTTCACCTTAGAATTGCTAAAGGGTTTTAGCCAACAACAGTCATATTGATATCAAATTCAAGATTTAAAAGAATGAAAGATGAAAACCTTCGAAAACCTTGAATAAATCTCAAATCAATCTCAAATCCACAAACAAGAACAATGGTGTAAGTAGATTCAGAATAACACAAACAATCACAATCCTTGATAAGAACGAAGAACGGGATGTCAACCCGTCTTCTAATCAAACCTAAAGACAAAGACGCAATCTCCGTACAAACAATCTTCCAAATCTTCACTCTTTCCGTAAGCTTTTCCGTCAATTCGGAAATCTCAATAGGGCTAAGCGCAGTCTCTCAACAGGGGTCTAAGCAAAGGTGATGGAATCTCTCTCTTTCCGTCCTTTTATAGGGCAAGATAAAATATGAGCCCAGCCCATTGCGTAAAAGATCATGGCTTCAAAGTGTACGTTAAAAGATCGTCAGAATCACGGTTTCCTAATATTCCACGCCCGTGGTTTAGAGCGTGGTTTAGAGCGTGGAAACTCATCACGGTTTGTCACAACTTCCACGACCGTGTAACTTGCTGGAATGCTCCACGCTTGTCTTGCTAAAGTTCCACGGCCGTGGTTTAGAGCGTGGACTCTAGTACGGCCGTATTTTAGAGCGTGGAACGTCAAGTGCTCGTAAATCTCCTTTATCTTGTGTCATTCTTCACTAGCATCTTCCTTAGCTCCTAGTGATGTCCTCCATCCTTGGACATGCTCAATCTATCTCCATTCTCCCTCGATTCGTCCGGTTTTAGCTCTTAATTGCCTACAATCAACACAAAGCTTATGTAGACCTCTATATCGACAATATAGGCAAACTAACTCACAATTGCTTTAATGCTTTATCAATGAATACCAATATGGGTGAAATACACTTAGAAAACGTGCCTAAAATATCACAATATTTCATGCTAACAAATAACCCCATACTTGCCACTTGCTTGTCCCTAAGCAAGGTCTTTCAAAAACTTTAAAACTTCAAGTTAGGATGAAATATGGATATACTCTAAAAGCAAAACTTCTTTTAGATGACTGTGTTTTCTAATCAATAGATCATTCTCAAATCTTGCTTCATTCGTTTATAAGACTTTCATACACATAATCAAAGAGTAAAGAGTAAAGAAAGCTCATGAATTAATCAAACTTCCATGTAAACATCATAACCTTCAAACATTATCAAAATCAATCATAAGAAACTTCAATTTAGATCACCAAGTCATATATCATTCTCTTGATCTTAAGGACTTTCAAACAAGGTCTAGAATGCGGAAAGGGAAGGAAAACTTTAAGGAATGTGGTGCATGAATCCGGGAAAGTGGATAACTACTCTTTTCTTTTTCTCTTGCGGTTTCCGCAACACTTTCACTTTAGAGCTTCGCTCTCTTCTTTTCAATTCATTTTTCGACTTTACTTTTGGAGTTATCGATAGAGGTGCACAAAAACCAAAGCCTAGGAGATTGGCGTTTCTCATTTTTTTTACGAGATGCCTCAAACCCTTGATGCACATACCATAATCCGCTAGGAATATTGCTCAATCCGACTTTGGCAAGACACAAACACCCGGCTATGTGAATGGTGCCGAGTTACTCATCGTCATGATTGACTTCCCCAAACCTATAATTTCTTTCTATTCTTTTGAATGCAAATAATTGCTTTCATGGCCCTCCCACATCAAACATGCCAATTTTCAACTCCTCCAAATTCCCGGATAGGTAAAGGAGGTCATTATTTCATTGAGGAGCTAAATGATCAAAGGAAGAAGAAAGAAAATCGAATTGCCTTAATCATCTCAAAAAGAAGCATAAGAACTTATCATGTGATTTCAACCTTAATTTCTCAACATGATTTAAGTAACATTCATCACATTATGAAATTTGCAAAAGAGGGATAATCAACTTATTCAATTTCTTTTCAATTCACTATTTGTTTAAGCATGTGATTGTCATCAAAACTCAATTCACAAGTAGTGAGTATCATAGAAATCATCTCTATCCTTAGAAGCACAAAATTTTCGAAAATTTTCAATTTTTATGGGTTTTACAAAAGCTTTTTCATGCAATGCAATAATGAAACGTGTAACAATAGAATGAACACGCAAGGTAGTCTCGATAGAAGCATACAAAGTGAGTAAGAGTTATTACAAACTATTAGTCACACCCCACCCCATACTTGGAACAAACATTGTCCCTAATGTTCAAAAAGAAAAAGAAGAAAAGAAAGAAAGAAAAAGAACTCACAAAATGGTGGTGGAGCGGCTAAAACGGTCGATCATCAAACGTCATCACTGAGGTGGAGGCGGTGGTGGAAACGGGGAGAAGCTGGGATCATAGTACCGCCCGAACTGCTAGCGGTAAACATCTCTCATCATGTGGTCAAGATCGTCGGCTCGTGCATCCCTAGCATCAGCACGAATCTCCAAAGCTCCAACCCTATCGGAAAGGTCGGTAGCCCACTGTGGCAGCTACTCGTACCAACCAGGCGGCTGGCTGTACCACGCCGGTGCATTTGAAGGTGTTGGTGCAGGTGGCGGCTGTGCATGCCAAGGCGGTGGAGCTCCCATCCAATCCGGCTGAGTGTTGTACCATGAAGGAGGATCCGCCATCCAAGTAGGCCTCTCGCTCACACTAGCACGGCGAGAGGATGATCTTGAAGCTCTAGCGGGACGGGGAGAACGTCTAGGCATGTCGGGAACTGCATCCGGCTGATACGGGAATGTACCAAAGTCATGATCAGCTCCTCCTCCTCCCTCATAATCATCTCCACCTCTCATCTCCTCCTCCTCCTCTACAACTGGTGGTGGTGGAACATAAGGAGGGGCTACTAATCTGTTCGCATGCATGGCAGCGAACGTCGCCTTCCAGTTATGGCGTCCAGCCATAATGGAATACTCGGGGAGCCACTCTATCCCTCTCCCTGTCCTACTCTCCCAAGGCATAACAGCATATGGTGGACCTCTATGGGTGGGGAAGATGATGCCTCTAGTCATGAGGCTATGTAGTCCTAGGGGTGTAGCAGCAATACGTGTACAAGCCGAGAAATCAACCCCTAACTGTCTAGCAAGGTGGGTCACCATCCCACCGTATCCAATGTTACCAGCCCTCTTATTCTTTAGCTTGCTCATAGTAGCAGCTAAGAGGGTGGCACAATCTGCTGGTCTACCGTATAACATACAGTAGAGAAGAAACAGCTCGTCCGTCTTAATCTTCTGAGGCGTCTCCGTCCTAGGGAAGAGATACTCAGAAAGTACCCTATGAGCAATCTTCAAGGCTAGGTGATACATCAACCTAGCCTTGGTATCAGCTGGCTTCCAGCGGTCCTCGCTGGCGTAAATCATCGCAATCTCTTCCCAAAAGTCCTTGGCGTACACGCCACTGGGAAAACGACCATTGAAGGTCTCGTGGAACCCAAAGAAAGCTCCAAACTCCCTGATGGAGAACTCATAGTCTCTTTCCATCATCCGGAAAGAGACAGTCCTATCTACATGACTGTGCTGGAAGGAAACCACAAACTCCCTAGTGATCTCCTCATAAGCATCTTCCCGAATAGCGGAGAAGATGACTAGACCGGCTCTATCCAAAAGCCAAGTAATGTCTCCTATCACATGTAGAGGCTCTAACTCCTCAAGTAGTAGATACCTAGGTCCTATGACCGCTCTCTTATGGATCCTCTCTAAAGCATCGAGATGATCCTCATGGATGGTAGGGATTCTAGGGCGAGGTGGTGATGGTGATGAAGGAGGTGATGGAGGCTCGGTGGGTGGTGCTCTAGAAGAGGAAGCATTGTTGCCTTTCCTCTTTTTGTTCTTATCCTTGTTCCTACCGGACAATCTTCTCACAAAATCCATATTCTGTCAAATTCTACGGTCTATTCTAGGGTTTCCACGGCCGTGGAATGTCCAGGAACCGTGGTTCGGCACGTGATTTCTCAAAATCCAACAGAAATTCACCAAACTCAGCAGCAAGCAGTCCTAAACTAATTCCAGTCCAATTCCAATCAGTTCTCCTAAAAATACTAGCAAAAACGAAGCCAAATCGACAAAGATAGAGAAAGAACCAAAAACCTAGATTTTTGGATTTTGGAATCCGAATTGTGGCTTCTCCGATGATTTGCCGCTCGAATCGTTGCTTGGATCTTGTTGGTGATTGGATTTGCTTCAGTTTAGGCTAAAGAATCGTCAAAAACGATTAACGAATGAGGATTTGAGAGATGGGGAGTGGAATCGGCGTTTTTGGGCGTGGAATTGGGTTTTTGAGTGTGTTTTGTGAAGAAACGTGGTCTATATAGTGGCCGTAAAAATTTTTAAAAATCACGGTCTGTCGGGGGGTTCCACGGCCGTGGAAATGTATGGAACCGTGGTTTTGGTGATTTTTCTCAGGCTTTTGAAAATTACGGTCAGTGTAGCTGTCACGGCCGTGGTTTAGGCCGTGGAACTCTCTGTAATGCTCCAAAGTCCAAGTTTCGTCACTTTTCTTCAAACTTTCTCTTCCCTTTCCTATTCCACTGTTCCTACATCCAAAAACACGAACATACCGGAAGGTATCGAAGGCAAAACAAAACAAAACGTCTAAACTAAACTAATCTATGAATCAAAAACAAAAACGTAAATGCAATACCTTGGGTTGCCTCCCAAGAAGCGCTTTGTTTAAGGTCCGTAGCTAGACCAAATTCGCACTTATTCGAGTGCGGTGGGCGCGAACTCTTCAGCTTGGAGTTCCGGAGTATACTTCTTGAGTCGTTGACCGTTCACTTTAAAGTTTCCGCCCTTTTCACCCCATACTTCAACTGCACCATCTGGAAAAATACGTTTGATTAGAAAAGGTCCGGTCCAACGAGATTTAAGCTTACCTGGAAAGAGTCGAAGCCTTGAATTGAAGAGGAGGACTTGATCTCCTTCTTTGAAGTCCTTTGGAATGATATGCTTATCATGCCAACGCTTTGCTCTTTCTTTGTAAATCTTGGCATTTTCGTAGGCGTTCAAGCGAAGTTCTTCAAGCTCATTTAGGTCCAAGAGACGCTTCTCTCCCGCTTCCTTCATGCTGAAATTCAACCACTTGATTGCCCAAAACGCCTTGTGCTCCAACTCTACCGGTAAGTGACAAGACTTCCCATACACAAGGTTGTATGGTGTAGTTCCGATGGGAGTCTTATATACAGTCCGGTACACCCACAATGCATCATCTAGCTTCAAGGACCAATCCTTCCTTGTCCTTGAAACCGTCTTCTCTAGGATTCCTTTGATCTCCCGGTTTGAGATCTCAACTTGTCCACTAGTTTGTGGATGATAAGGGGTGACGATCTTGTGAGTCACCCCATACTTAGCTAAGAGGGCTTCAAAGCGCCGGGCAATGAAGTGAGAGCCTCCATCACTAATGATGGTCCGTGGTGTCCCAAATCGTGGGAAGATGGTCTTGTTAAAGAACTTAACCACTACCATGGCATTATTGGTGGGAGAGGCAATCGCTTCAACCCATCTTGAAACATAATCAACCGCTAAAAGTATGTATTGGTTACCACAAGATGATGGGAAAGGTCCCATAAAGTCTACTCCCCAAACGTCAAAGATCTCCACCTCTTGGATGTTGTTGAGAGGCATCTCATTCCTCCTAGATATATTTCCTGTTCTTTGACAAGCATCGCAGCAGGAAACAAAGGTTTGCACATCTTTAAATAGAGTAGGCCAAAAGAATCTAGATTGTAATACCTTAGCGCTAGTCTTGTTCGAACTAGCGTGTCCTCCACAAGGTAGTGAATGACAATGGCGGATGACACTTTGCATCTCATCTTCCGGCACACATCGCCGAATAATGCCATCCGGACCTCTCTTAAAGAGGAGAGGTTCATTCAAAAAGTATTCCCAAACATCCTTAAAGAACTTCTTTCTTTGTGCGTAGGATAATCCGGGCGGTAATTCCTGACAAACCAAATAGTTAACAAAATCAGCAAACCATGGTTCGTTACCTTTGGCGATCGCATCGATGCACTCCTCTATAATGTGTAAATGCTCGTACGGAAAGGAGTCATCTATAGGTAGGTGGTCGTCCTCTAGATGTGTTAGACGACTCAAATGATCCGCAACAGAATTTTCCGAACCCTTCTTGTCGCGGATCTCTAGATTGAATTCTTATAGGAGAAGAATCCATCTAATTAGCCTTGGCTTCGCATCCTTCTTTGCAAGGAGATACCGGATCGCAGCATGATCCGTGTATACAATCACCTTTGCACCTACAAGATAAGAGCGAAATTTGTCAATTGCATATACAATAGCTAAGAACTCTTTTTCCGTAGTGGCGTAGTTGAGCTGCGCTTCATCTAGCGTCTTGCTAGCGTAGTAGATAGCATGGGTTCGCCCTTCATTTCTTTGTCCAAGAACAGCTTCTATAGCTACGTCACTTGCATCACACATAACCTTAAAGGGAAGATTCCAATCCGGAGGTTGGATAATCGGGGCTGAAATTAGAGCTTCCCGAATCATATTAAACGCATCTAAGCATTCCTGCGAAAACTCAAAAACTGCATCATTCATCAATAGATTAGTAAGCGGTTTTGATATTTTAGAGAAGTCTTTTATGAAGCGTCTATAAAATCCAGCATGTCCTAGAAAACTTCTTATCCCTTTCACCGAAGTTGGGGGAGGAAGCTTTTCTATTGTTTCTATTTTAGCTTTATCCATCTCAATCCCTCTACTAGAGATTAGGTGTCCTAATACAATGCCTTCTTTCACCATAAATTGACACTTCTCCCAATTAAGAACTAGGTTAGTGTCTTCACACCTTTGTAACACAAGAGCAAGGTTAGAAAGGCAATTGTCAAAAGAGGAACCATAAACGGAGAAGTCATCTATAAAAACCTCCATGATTTCCTCTATGTATTCCGAGAAGATGGCCATCATGCACCTTTGAAAGGTGGTTGAGGCGTTACAAAGCCCGAACAACATCCTCCTATAGGCAAACGTACCCCACGGGCACGTGAACGTGGTCTTCTCTTGATCATCCGGGTGTATCGGAATCTGAAAGAAACCACTATAACCGTCAAGATAGCAAAAGTGCGAATGTTGTGCTAACCTTTCAAGCATTTGATCGATGAAGGGTAGTGGGAAGTGATCCTTCCTCGTCGCGTTGTTTAGCTTGCGGTAGTCTATGCACATCCGCCATCCTGTTACGGTTCGAGTAGGAATGAGTTCGTTATTTTTGTTGGTGATGACCGTCATTCCTCCCTTCTTTGGAACCACTTGTACGGGACTCACCCACTTGCTATCGGAGATAGGGTAAATGATACCTGCATCAAGCAATTTAAGAATTTCCTTCTTAACAACCTCCTTCATGGTCGGATTTAACCGCCTTTGAGGTTGTCGTGAAGTCCTAAAGTCCTCTTCCATTAAGATCTTATGCATGCATAGGGAAGGTTTGATTCCTACTAAGTCCTCTATAGTATATCCTAAAGCTTTTCTAAGTTTCTTAAGGACAACCATAAGTTTACTATGTTCATCTACGCTTAAATCTGAACTAACAATTACCGGAAAGGTAGAATTAGGTCCAAGAAATGCGTACCTTAGATGTGCAGGGAGTGGCTTTAGTTTCATCACTATCGGAGTCTCCAATGGCTCTTGAGGAATATCCGATGGTTCCTTAGAAGCGTCTAAGGAAGTAGAAGGTGTTGGAGAAGAATCAAGAGAATTTGAGGAAGAGACACAATTGCCTTCAGAATCACCCAAAATTACGGCTTCTCTGCATCCTCCACGGACGTGATTTTGGGCGTGGAAAATATTTACGGTTGCTCTGTTCTCTCCACGACCGTGTAAGCCTCTGGAGTGCTCCACGCTTTTGTTGGTGAAATCCACGGCCGTGGAATAGAGTGTATGACCGTGGATCCGTACGTTTTCTGCTTCATCGTGGAGTTTCTCAAACTCTTCTTCACACACTTCTTCTTGTGCTTCTAAGGCTTCAATTACCTCATTGCACTCCTCTTCTTCCCCTATATCCATTAAGCTCATAGAAATAACCTTTTGCAAAGGATCTTTGAAGAGAATAGCACTTACCTCTTCTCTAGATAGCCCTTCTTCATCTTGGATATTGAATATATCCTCATCAAAGATGGGTTCCTTCACTAGAGTGGAAAGAACGAACTCTACCTTCTCTTCTCCTATGTCAAAGGCGAGTCTAGCATTCTTGCAATCGACTATGCAGCCGGATGTTGCAAGAAACGGTCTTCCGAGAATGATCGGGACCGGACTATCTGCAGGAATGTCAAGCACAACAAAATCTATAGGGACATAGAATTTACCTAGCTTGACCGGGACGTCTTCAACAATACCGACGGGACGAGTTATGGATCGATCCGCCATGTACAACGTCATCTTCACCGGTTTAGGATCGCCAAAACCGATCTTCCTACATAATACAAGTGGGATGATGCTCACACTTGCTCCTAAATCACATAATCCGTCATATGTGACATCTCCCACTCCTATGGGAATACAAAATGACCCCGGATCCTTTAGCTTTGGGGGCATCTTTTCTTTCATAGTTTTGATGAGATCCGAAGAATCCGAACTCATCTTAACCTCTCCAAAATCCTCTAGCTTTCTCTTGTTAGAGAGGATCTCCTTTAGGAACTTACCATAAGCCGGCATACCTACAATAGCATCAATGAAAGGTATATTAATATGCAGTTTGCTCATGAGTTCAATAAACTTACCGAATTGCTTGTCTAGACGCGCTCTTGCTCTAGATTTCGGGAATGGTAGGGGAGGTTTGTAAGCTGGAGGAGGAACATAGACATCTTCCTTCTCCTTCCCCTTTTCTTTCTCTTTCTCAACGGGGACTTCTACAAACTTAGGCTGCGGGTCGGTAGTTGTCACCCCGCTCCTAGTTGTGATTGCCATCACCCTTCCTTTTGGGTTGTCCTCCGTCTTTCCTGGAAGTTTCCCTTGATTCCTAGGAACTTTCTCCGCATGGCTGAACATTTGGTTTTCTAAAACCTTTTGGGCTTTATCAACCTTAGTAATGTGATCATCAACCTTGATGATGCGAGTCTCCAACCCTTGAAGCTTGCCCAAAATTGTTTCCAACATGGGATCGGGCTTCTCTTTCCCCGAAGTACTTCCACCATTAGACGTTTGATGTTCGCTCCAAACGGTGTGTGCAAGCTTTAAATTTATAACCCTAGACTTAAGCTTAAAACAAGGATGCGAACCCGCAGTGTACGGGTCAATCGTAGTAAAAAGCAAGGAATTCCAGGGGTCGATCACAGGGACTTGGTGAAACAAAGTCAATAACGGTATGCTTAAGTGAATACTAACCACAAGAGCAATTAACACAATCAAAGATGAATAAGAAGTCAATAAAGCAAACATGCAATTCTAGGGATTTAAGCATCTAGTTGTGGTTCCAACTCAAGATCTATAGATAAGCGGACAAAGCTGAGATTTTTTGCATAGGGAAGGTGTTAATAAAGTGGAATAGATCACCGGGTAAGTCTCACTATTCACTAATCCTAAACCGTAACTCCTATTACCGGGTAAGTCTCAAGGAATTAAGATAAAGAACTATAATCTCAAACTAACATACCATCTAAGGGAATAGAATCAACCTTTACCGGGTAAGTCTCAGGCTAACTCACAAAGATGGGATAGAAGCACACTCAAACCCCAATAAAGGATAAACCTTTATTACCTACACTTATGATTGTTGGTAAACAAACTAAGGAATTACCGGGTAAGTCTCATCCTAAGCTTGCATTGAATCAGAAAGGTGTAATAAGAATAGGATTTGGCAAACTCTAACACTTAACTCTCAGTTTAGGATCAGATAAGTCACCTCGGTTAGAAGAATTCAACCCCGGCCGAGATGTTCATCGACTGAGCGAGATGCTTAGGGTTAAGGTTAAAGACTCGAACTTTCAGGATCCTACTGGAATCTAAGGTTATTCTATCATTGTTTTTCCCACAACCTTCAGCCAATCACCCTAGAATCACACAAGGAAATTAGCCACTCATCATCATTATGAAAGTATTAAATATATGGGAAGAAGGTGAATATTTGAACAAGAAAAATTTAATGAAAAAGACTTCAATAACTGAATCAAATATCACAACAAAAGCGTTCCTTGGATAGCAATCCAACAAGACAAGACAACAAGGAAGGGAATTAAAGACAATCTTACAAAACCCTCCAAAAATGCTATAAAAGCTATGATCTTCGATCTTCCTTCAACCTTCAAAAAGGTTCTTCAAAACTTCCAACTGGAGTATGGCTGCTGTGTGTAAGCGAGATGTATGCGAGATCTTGCGCTGATAGCCGATCTCCAACTGTATGCGGATGTCGGATTTGTGGGAAATCCGATCTTTTTTATAGGAAAATAACCCTCCAAAGATAAGATATCTTAGAAAGATCTTTTCCCATAAAAATAGGTAAAATATAAGATCTTCTTCCTTCCAAGAGCCAAGCCCAAAAATATAAGATCACTTTCCAAAGATAAAAGATCTCAGCCAAGAATAAAATATTCTCGCCGCGTCCTAGGTGTTCGCCTCGGTCGAGTCGGCGTCTTTGGATCACCTCGGTCGAGATGAATCTCTGGTCAACCGAGGTGAATCACAACTGAATGTGAAATCTCTCAAAACTGGTCCAAAGTGAATCTTTATCCATGGCTATGCTTCTTGGATGGTTCCTTATGTTCCTCTATGTAGCTCCAATGACTCCATAGCTCCTTTTTTATGCAAAACGTGCCATTTTACCTACAATTATAACAAAACCAGGTGTAGACCTCGATTCTCGCAAAGGTAGATGAAATGGTAATGTAATCTCAAATTATACATACAAACATGCAGATTATGAAAGATAAAACGTCCAAACAAACCCCAAAATATAGATTATAATTCATGCTATCAAAATAGAATGGATTATAAGTCATGAAAATCAATAAAAAATCTTTCAAAAACATTTTTATGGTGTGTTACAATCATAGATCACTCTAAGAGAGTACTTCATGGAATTTAAAATCCGAACATGATCAAAACATTTTATAAATATAGAAAAGTTGTTCATCTTTGCATAAAATCATAGAATGCATAATAAGTCATAATTATCAAAATTAATCATGTATAATCCAGTTTAAACCACTAAGTCAATCAACAAGCTCAAGGTCTCAAGGGCTTCCCAAAAGAAAAGGTCAAGAAACGTGTAGAGTAGGGATGTATGTAAGGTAATGTGGTGCTAGAATCCGGGAAAAGGATGAACTTCACTTTCACTTTTGACTTGCAACATCTTCCACCAATAAGCTTTGCTTATTTCACACTTTTTCTTTTTACTTTACTTTTTGGGATGCATGGACAGAGGTGCACAATAACCGAAGCCTAGGAGATCCGCAATCATCAATTTCTTGAGATGCATCAAACCCTTGATGCACATACCATGACCCGTTAGGAATATCGCTCAATCCGACTTTGGCAAGACACAAACACCCGGCTATGTGAATGGTGCCGAGTTACTCATCTTCATGATTGACTTCCCCAAACCTAAGATTACTTTCTAACACTTTCACTTCCAGCCAACTTCTCAACTTTAACTTCACTTGCTTTCACCACTTCGCTTGCTTCCAAATTCCCGGATAGGTAAACGGAGGCAAAATGTATATGAGGGGCTAAGCATGAATAAGAAGAAGAAGAAGAGAGAAGAATGAATTGCCTTGGTCTTTCCTGGAAGAAAGTGAGAGAACTTATCTTGTGGTGTCAACCTTCAAATTCAACATAATTTAGATAAAAACAAGGTATTAAACATGCCAATAATTCCAAACAAAGCATTTAGCAACTTAAACATATTATAAAACCTTTCAAACACATAAAGAATTTAAAACCAATCAGTAAACAAGATCTTCACTGAGATGATATCCAGATAAGAAACACAAAAATCGTTTTCGAAAACTCTCAGTTAACCCACCTCGGTCGAGGTGTTCTTGGTTCAACCGAGGTGAAACGCCTCGTTTGGCCAAGACTGACTCGGTCGAGGTAGAATTTTTTTTTTTTAAAAACCTTTTTTTTTCAGTTTCGACGTTTTTCTCAATCAAATAACCTGTAAATATGCATGCAATCTCAGATAAACATATAAATGTAGAAGTGAAGCATAAACATGAAATATCTAATAAAGTACGAATCATACATCAAAGTGATCAAATAAGTACATCGAGTCGTCATCAAATAAGTACAACAAATACCCCATACTTGGGACACACTGTCCCAGTGGGTCAATATAAGTCTAAAATAAGAGTACTCACCGGATAAATAGCTGAACTGCATAAAAATATAATAAAGGAAGTCCTGCAGCTCATCAATAGTCGCAATCCGGTGGTGGTGGTGGTGGCATGTATGGATATTGGGATGGGTCGAATGGATAACCCATAGTCTGCTGGAACTGTATCTCCATCATCCTGCGCTGATAGTGCTGCCCCTCCAACATCTGATGAGTCCAGCTGTCAATTTGTCGGTGCTGGGCAGCAAATCTCTCATGCATGTCCACAGTGAGGGCAACATAAGAATCTATCATCTGATCTGTCAGATCATCGATCCGACGATGAGCCTTTGAATCTCTATGACAACGTGTCCTACGCCTAGCATGTCTAGCAGGTGATGCAGCAGGCGCAGGCTCAGTATCCTCCTCATCATCCAGATCTATGATCGGCGGCGCGCTCGTACCTGTAGTATTCGTCCTTGTATCCATCGGAACTCCACCATCTCTCTCATCTACTGTCTCCTCGTCGTCAGCCTCCTCCTCCTCATCATCCTCAGCTGGGGCAGCTGCTGCCTCTCTATGATCCTCCATCAGTGGAGCCCAGGCGGTCTGCCAATAATGCGGATCGTAAACGGTGAACTGGGCAGACCAACGGATGCCCTGTGGCGCAGTCAGCTCCCACGGCATAGCAACATATGGAGTGGTCAGACCTCGGGGAACTAGAATCCTCCGAGTGATCATCTCCTGCAATCCAAGCGGCTTCGGAGCCGCCGCCATCGTACAAGCACTGAGGTCCATCCCGTGAAAAGCAGTTATGTGGGTGACAAGACCTCCGCAGCAGATGTCTCCCTTTGCTTTGGCCTTGATCTTGTGCAGGTCCTCTGCCAAGATCAAGCCAAAGTCTGGGAAACCCCCCGTAACCATACAGTACAGACTGAAGAGCTCGCCCTGTCGGATCTTCTAGGGCGTCTCAATATGCGCCAGAAGTGTCTCGCTGAATATCCTATGGGCTAACCTAAAGGCTAGGTGGAAGATGACCTTCTCCCTGGAATCTCCAGAGCGCCATCTATCTGCGTGCTCAGTAATATGGGCGATCTGCCCCCAGAACTGCCTAGCTACAGATCGGGAAGGGAAGTCAGTGGCGGTGGGCTCAGGAAAGCCGAAAATCTCTCTCCAAACCTCTAAGGGAACTATGAAGTTCCGGTTCATCAACCGGTACTTCACAGACTGCTCTGTGGGAAGGTAGGAAAAGGAGCTAACGAACTCTAGGGTCGGCTCCAAGTAAGCTGGGGCTCAGATCTCAGTAAACTGCTCCAGCCCGACTGTAGTAATCATCCTCCTAAGGTCTCCATCTACCCCTAGGTAATCAAAAGCGGACACGTCCAGGAAACGTGGTGCAATCACTAGACGGCTAGCTATACGCTCATAATCTACACGGCATCTCTCGTGGATCACCGGGTGGTAAGGTCGGGAAGAAGAGGAAGGAGGGGAAGGTGAGGATCTATCTCTGAGGGCTAGGCGGCGTTCGGAACTCATTTTCAATCCAGTTACTGTCAGATCACCTCGGTCGCTAACAACCCTCAAGAATCACCTCGGTCGAGGTGCAGTTCGACTGGACCGAGGCGTAACAGTTTGCGATTCAACTCTCAGAAATCCAGTTCTTTTCTCCCAAAAATCACTACAATTGCTTCCTATGGGGTACTTAAGCCTTTTCTCAGCAGATTCAAGGGCAACCAAAGCCCAAATCGAAACGAATGAACGAGTTAGGGTTGCGACTATTTTTACCTCATTTCGGTCGATTCGTTCGATTTCTTCGCAGATCTGTACTTGCAATGGGATCCTCTACCCTTCAATCGCAGTTTGGAAGCGGAAATCTTCGAAAACGAGCAAGATTTGAGGAAGCGAGGTGAAGAGGCGCCGCGGTCGAGTCGAAGAAGGTAAAAAGTGAAAAAAAAAAATTTCCCCTTTTTATACTGTTCCTGGAACTGCTGTCACCTCGGTCGAGATGGTCTCGACTGGACCGAGGTGGTACGGACCGAGGTGGTTCTGCAGAAACCCTAGTCGCCTCGGTTGCTCAAGAATCAACTCGGTCGAGGTGGCCTCGACTGGACCGAGGTGTCTCAGTCAAACTTCGTCTTCTCGAACTTCTGTACTTCCAGTTATGCTCTTCCTTAGGTGTCTCCTGTTATCTGTCTAGGACGCCAAAAACAAACAAAACAAAGCAAAAGCAAACTATCTATGCTAGACTAGAAAACGGGAAAAGAAAGCAATACCTTGGGTTGCCTTCCAAGAAGCGCTTGATTTAAGGTCGCTAGCTGGACCATGATGCGTCTCAAATGAGGTATATTGGTGCAACCTCCTCAACCGGAGTTTCCGGTTGGTACTTCTTAAGTCTATGACCGTTGACCTTGAAGCTTCCGCTAGTTTCGCCCCATATCTCAACTGCACCATGAGGGTAAACATGTTTCACAACATAAGGTCCGGTCCACCTAGATTTTAACTTACCTGGAAAAAGGAGGAGGCGGGAGTTGAAGAGTAGAACTAAGTCTCCTTCGTTAAGCTCCTTTGGAATGATACGCTTGTCATGCCATCTCTTCGTCCTCTCCTTATAGATTTTGGCATTCTCATAGGCGTTCAAATGCAGCTCCTCCAGCTCGTTGATCTCCAAAAGTCGCTTCTCCCCGGCCTCCTTAATGTCGAAGTTCAACCATTTGATTGCCCAATATGCTTTGTGTTCCAATTCGACGGGCAAATGGCAAGACTTCCCATATACCAAATTATAAGGGGTGGTACCTATGGGAGTCTTAAATGCGGTCCTGTACACCCAAAGAGCATCGTCCAATTTCATGGACCAATCCTTCCTCGTTCTAGAGACGGTCTTCTCCAAAATTGCTTTGATTTCTCTATTCGAGATCTCGACCTGTCCACTAGTTTGAGGGTGATAAGCAGTTGATACCTTGTGGGTTACCCCATACTTCGATAGAAGTGCTTTGAACTTCCGGTTGATGAAATGTGTTCCTCCATCGCTGATGATGATGCGTGGAGTTCCAAACCGTGGAAAGATGGTCCTGTTTAGGAACTTCACAACCACCTTGGCATCATTAGTGGGCGAGGCAATGGCTTCAACCCATCTAGAAACGTAATCCACAGCAAGAAGGATATAGAGGTTTCCTCCGGAGGATGGGAAAGGTCCCATGAAGTCAATCCCCCATACATCAAAGATTTCCACCTCTTGGATGTTATTAAGTGGCATCTTGTTCCTCCTTGATAGATTTCCTGTTCTTTGGCATGCATCACAAGAGACAACAAAAGCTTGTACATCCTTAAATAATGTAGGCCAAAAGAAACCGGAACGCAATACCTTAGCGCATGTTTTATCGGTGCTAGCATGTCCTCCACAAGGAAGTGAATGGCAATGCCTTATAACGCTATTAACTTCATCTTCCGGAATGCATCTTCGAAGCATCCCATCCGGTCCGCGCTTGAATAGCAGCGGCTCGTCCTAGTAATAATGTCGTACTTCTTTGAAGAATCTCTTTTTTTGAGAGTACGTCAATCCGGGCGGTGTTTCCTGGCAAACAAGATAATTCACAATATCAGCATACCAAGGTCCGTTTTTATCAGAAAGTTGGTGGATGGAATGTTCCACCAACTGAGGATGAATGTCAGAGAAAGGAGTAAGAAGTTTATTATTCTCAGTAGCCTCAGTTGACATCATCTCGCCATCGACCTCGGTCGAGGCGCAGAGGCGTTGACCGAGATGTTCTTCGGTCGCCTCGTTCAGTCCAAGAAGTGCCTCGGTCGAGGTACTGTAACTGGAACCGAAACTGGAGATCTTCGTCTCCTGAAGTAGTGTCTCAGTTTTAGCTCCTAGATCTTCTTCCAGGGCCTTCAAGCTCCTTATATCTGCATCACAAGAAGCATCTATACCTTCCTCCATTAAACTGAAGCTAATAAATCTTTCGAGTGGATCGTTAATAAGGATAGAGCTCACCAATTCTCTTGATTCTTCTTCATCGTAGATGTTGAAGATATCATCAGTTAGTTGCTCCCCTTTCATGGCTGCAAGTAGTGCGAACTCCACCTCATCGCCACCAACGTTGAATTTCAACTTGGCGTTCTTGCAATCCACGTTGCAACCCGAAGTTGCTAGAAATGGCCTCCCGAGAATAATAGGAACAGGATAATCTGCGGGAATGTCAAGTACAACAAAATCTATAGGTAGATAGAAGTTACCTAACTTGACCGGAACGTCCTCCAAGATGCCCACGGGATGGGTAATGGAGCGATCCGCCATATAAAGTCGAATCTTGACCGGCTTGGGCTCTCCAAGACCGATCTTCACACATAGCTCCAGCGGAATGATGCTCACGCTGGCTCCTAGATCGCAAAGGGCTTCACAAGTGACATCCCCAACTTAAATGGGAATGCAAAATGAGCCGGGATCTCTCAATTTAGGTGGCATCTTCTCCTTCATGATTTGTATGAGCTCCGAAGATTTAGATGTCATCCTAACTTCACCAACATCCTCTAGCTTCCTCTTCCTTGATAGGATCTCCTTTAAGAACTTCCCATAGGCGGGCATACCTAAAATAGCATCAAGGAAAGGAATATTAATATGTAGCTTATTCATCAAGTCAAGGAACTTACCAAAGTGCTTGTCTAGATGTGCTTTGGCTCTGGACTGGGGGAATGGGAGTGGTGGTTTGTATGCAGGAGGTGGAATATAAGTTTTAGTTGTCCCTCCTACTTTCTGTTGCTCCGCCTCGGGTGGTATCTCGGTCGAGGTGTTCTTCGACTGGATCTGGACCGAGGTGGTCTGCGTCGAACGAGGTACTAGATCTGCAGTCTTGAGTCCACTCCTCGTCGTTATGGCCATGCACTGGCCCTTAGGGTTGCTTTCCGCCCTTGCTGGAAGCTTCCCTGGATCTCTTGGCGCTTCATTCGCCCTACTTGCAAGTTGTTGTTCGAAGGACTTTTGGGCCCTCGAAAATGAAGTCATAGAAGTCTCCATAGCACTAAGCTTGATCAAGATAGCCTCTAGAACTGCGTCTTTCTTTTCCGGCTGAGACGAACTTGATCCTTGCCCCTGGCTCTTTAATGGAGTAGAAGAAGAAGAAGGGGAAGAGAGGAAAGGGTTAGAGGAATTATTAGAGTTGGAGTTAGAATAATTGTTACCAGGATTCTGGTTGTTTTGATTGTTCGTCCTCCAATTGTTGCTATTGGATCCTCTATTGTTGTTGTTGTAGTTGTTGTTTTGGGGACCGTTGTTGTTGTTACGGTACCCGTTGTTGTTGTTCCTTTGCCCTTGTTCTTCCTTCTTGGTTTGGGCAACCAAGAGTTCCTTCAATTGCTTCACGTCATTTGTCAAAGACGTGAGTTGATTGTTGTTGGATTGAGTCTCTTGAAAGTTGACTCTTTTAACTCCACCTTCAGCTCCTTGGTGGGTGTATTTCTCCATGTGCAAGGCTTGCTTCTCGATGAAGTCCCAAGCCTCGTCAACCGCCATGTCCATAAAGGTGCCGGCGGAGAGTAGTTGGAGATTGAACTGGGTGCTTCCGTCCAGCCCTTTGAAGTATATCTCCAATAACTCTAGTTTTGGAATCCCATGATGTGGGCAATCTAAAAGAATGTCCTTGAACCGCTCCCATGACTTGGACAAGCTCTCCTTGTTCCTCATAATGAAAGCATTAATCTTCCCTCTCATTTCGGCTGTTTTTGAGGGGGGAAAGAATTTGGTCAAGAATTCCATTGTTATCTCCTCCCATGTGCTGATTTTTCCTGGAGGAAGAGATTGATACCAAGTAAGAGCTCTATCTTTTAAAGAAAAGTAAAAAGGTCTTAGCTTGTAGTTGTCGTTTTCGATTCTTGGAGGTCTCAAGGTCTCCATCAAGATCTCATAGTTTTGAAGATGTTGATGTGGTGATTCCTTCTCCAGCCCTCCGAATTGGCATTGGCGAATCATGGATAGAACTTGCGGTCAAAGTTCATAGTCATGGTTCGCTGGATCTCCTAGGTTAACTCCTGGACGCCTTAGTTGCTGATTAGGGTCCATCCTTTGACCTAGGGTTTGTGGAACTCCTGCAAGAAGAACATCTCGGACTGGCCTTCGAGGTGGAAGTACATCGGCCGGGGCGTCAGGTACTGGAACCTGCCTCGGTCGAGGGTCAGCTACTGGATCCTGCATCGGTCGAGGATCAACAGGAGGATCTTCCCTCGGTCGAAGTAGAATATGGTCACATATGACCGCCATCTCCGCCTCGATTGCTTCTGTCTTGGTGCGAGTTTCTTCCTTCTCTCGCCTCAGTTCTTCCTTGTTGAGGCGTAGCAGTTCTAACGCCTCTTTCAATTCGGCCTCAAGATCGCGGTTGTCTTGTTGGGCCATCTTTGCTTCTCTTAAACGTCGCTTGTATGTCTTTTCTGGTTCGGGATCGTAAGGAACGATTTCCTTCCCAGTGCGGGTTCTTCGCATAAACCTAAAAGAGAACCTGCAAAAGTCACTCAAGTAGAGTGGTTAGAAGACACTGGGGCAAGTGCCCCAAGAGCAAACCGTACCGGCTCGGTCTAGACCAAATCCCCGGCAACGGCGCCAAAAACTTGTTCGCTCTAAACGGTGTGTGCAAGCTTTAAATTTATAACCCTAGACTTAAGCTTAAAACAAGGATGCGAACCCGCAGTGTACGGGTCAATCGTAGTAAAAAGCAAGGAATTCCAGGGGTCGATCACAGGGACTTGGTGAAACAAAGTCAATAACGGTATGCTTAAGTGAATACTAACCACAAGAGCAATTAACACAATCAAAGATGAATAAGAAGTCAATAAAGCAAACATGCAATTCTAGGGATTTAAGCATCTAGTTGTGGTTCCAACTCAAGATCTATAGATAAGCGGACAAAGCTGAGATTTTTTGCATAGGGAAGGTGTTAATAAAGTGGAATAGATCACCGGGTAAGTCTCACTATTCACTAATCCTAAACCGTAACTCCTATTACCGGGTAAGTCTCAAGGAATTAAGATAAAGAACTATAATCTCAAACTAACATACCATCTTAGGGAATAGAATCAACCTTTACCGGGTAAGTCTCAGGCTAACTCACAAAGATGGGATAGAAGCACACTCAAACCCCAATAAAGGATAAACCTTTATTACCTACACTTATGATTGTTGGTAAACAAACTAAGGAATTACCGGGTAAGTCTCATCCTAAGTTTGCATTGAATCAGAAAGGTGTAATAAGAATAGGATTTGGCAAACTCTAACACTTAACTCTCAGTTTAGGATCAAATAAGTCACCTCGGTCAGAAGAATTCCACCCCGGCCGAGATGTTCATCGACTGAGCGAGATGCTTAGGGTTAAGGTTAAAGACTCGAACTTTCAGGATCCTACTAGAATCTAAGGTTATTCTATCATTGTTTTTCCCACAACCTTCAGCCAATCACCCTAGAATCACACAAGGAAATTAGCCACTCATCATCATTATGAAAGTATTAAATATATGGGAAGAAGGTGAATATTTGAATAAGAAAAATTTAATGAAAAAGACTTCAATAACTGAATCAAATATCACAACAAAAGCGTTCCTTGGATAGCAATCCAACAAGACAAGACAACAAGGAAGGGAATTAAAGACAATCTTACAAAACCCTCCAAAAATGCTATAAAAGATATGATCTTCGATCTTCCTTCAACCTTCAAAAAGGTTCTTCAAAACTTCCAACTGGAGTATGGCTGCTGTGTGTAAGCGAGATGTATGCGAGATCTTGCGCTGATAGCCGATCTCCAACTGTATGCGGATGTCGGATTTGTGGGAAATCCGATCCTTTTTATAGGAAAATAACCCTCCAAAGATAAGATATCTTAGAAAGATCTTTTCCCATAAAAATAGGTAAAATATAAGATCTTCTTCCTTCCAGGAGCCAAGCCCAAAAATATAAGATCACTTTCCAAAGATAAAAGATCTCAGCCAAGAATAAAATATTCTCGCCGCGTCCTAGGTGTTCGCCTCGGTCGAGTCGGCGTCTTTGGATCACCTCGGTCGAGATGAATCTCTGGTCAACCGAGGTGAATCACAACTGAATGTGAAATCTCTCAAAACTGGTCCAAAGTGAATCTTTATCCATGGCTATGCTTCCTGGATGGTTGCTTATGTTCCTCAATGTAGCTCCAATGACTCCATAGCTCCTTTTTGATGCAAAACGTGCCATTTTACCTACAATTATAACAAAACCAGGTGTAGACCTCGATTCTCGCAAAGGTAGATGAAATGGTAATGTAATCTCATATTATACATACAAACATGCAGATTATGAAAGATAAAACGTCCAAACAAACCCCAAAATATAGATTATAATTCATGCTATCATTTTCCCCTGGCTTTTCAAAGGAGCGGAAGAAGAGGAAGGTGGAGTTAGTGAATTTCCTGAATTGGAAGAATAAGAATTACCGGAATTTTGTTGGTTGGGGCGCCAATTGTTGTTGTTTGAACCCCTATTGTTGTTCCAATTGTTGTTCCGGTTGTTGTTGTTGTTGTTCCAATTGTTCCGGTTGTTGTTCCGGTTATTGCGATTGGTATTCTCATTACCGTTGTGGTTATTGTTGTTGCCTAAATAACCCACATCTTGCTCCTTGAGTTTGAGCTGCTTGTGATAGCTTTGCTCCTTGATCCACATGATTCACCTCCACTTTCCGATGAGAATACTTCTCTATAACTCGCGCTTGCTTCTCAATGAAGTCCCAAGCGTCATCTTCCCTCATGTCCATGAATGTACCACATGAGAGGGATTGGAGCTTGAATTGTGTCTCCACATCCAGCCCCTTATAGTATATCTCCAATAGTGCAAGCTTAGATATGCCATGATGAGGGCAATCCAATAGCAAATCCTGAAATCTTTCCCAAGATTGAAACAAACTTTCGTTAGATCTCATAGAAAATGCATTAATCTTACCTCTTAACTCCGCCGTTTTGGATGGCGGAAAGAACTTAGTGAGGAATTCCGAAGAAAGATCCTCCCATGTTTCAAGCTTTCTACTTGGAAGAGCTTGATACCAAGACAATGCTTTCCCCTTCAAGGAGAAGAAGAAACGCTTGAGTTTGTAGCTGTTGGTAGTTGCGTTCTTTGGCTTCATTGTCTCCATCATGATCTCAAAATTTTGTAGATGTTGGTGTGGAGATTCAGCGCTTGTTCCACCAAATTGATTTTGGCGAACAATGGTAATAACTTGAGGGTTGAAGCTAAACCCTTGTGCATCATCAGCATCAAAGTTCACACCTAAACGGCGTGGTTGCTGCGTTGGATCCATCCTTTGGCCAAGAGTTCTTGGCTCCTCATCCACACGTTCGACTCTCGCACCTCTAGGTGGAACACGGCGATTTGCAGTTGGCCGTAGAAAGAATAGATTCACATTGATCGTGGGATCAATTTCCTCTAGTGGTGGCATGGAGGAGTCGCTATCCCCATTGGATGAGTTGGCTCTAACCGATCTTCCCGGTCTTCTTCTTCTCTTTTTCTCCTTGAGGTTGTTTATTTCCAACCTCATTTGGAACATCATGTCCGATAGATCATCAACCTTCGTTTGATGACGATCCATCTCTTCCCTACGAGTCTTCTCACTCCATTGGAGTTGAGCTTCTTTCTCCGCTAACTCCGTTTGGTAATCACGTTCTCTTTCTTCAGCCATTTTTCTTTCCTTAAGCTTTCTCCTCAAAGTCCTCTCAAGCTCTTGATCAAGAGGTAAGAGGTCTTCGTTATTCCTAGACTGTGCATACATTCGAAAAGATATCAAATAACAAGGGAGAAGCTCCCAAGCTTGACAACCGATAACCGAATTCGGCCTAAACCAAATCCCCGGCAACGGCGCCAAAAACTTGTTCGCCACTTAGCGTGCGTGCAAATAAGTCTTAAATTTATAAAACTAGAATCAAGCAAGCGAACCCGCACTGTACGGATCGATATAGTTAAGCAAGAATTCTATAGTATCGAACACAGGGATTTGGGGGGTTAAATCCAATTATAGAATTGTCAAGCGAGTAAATGTATGAGCTTTTGTAAATTATTGGAAAAACAACAATCCTAAAGATCCAAGAATCCAGCTGTGGCAATCGATTCAAGATATACTAAAGGTATAAGGACAGAGTTGAGGTATGCAAAGGTATACGAATGTAAGGCAATGTACGGTGAAGTTCCAAGACCTTATATGATTCACCCAAAAGCACTCTCTATAAAGGTTGTTGAGGCTTCAGTATAGAAAGGTTCTAAAGGTAAATATTAACGTCAAATACCCAAACTTATAATCCAAGGATCAAGACTAACTAAACCGATTAAGGTTGCGACACTCGAAATCGAGGTAGAGGGTGTTGAGGCTTCACTACCACCTAGAAAAGGCAAGCCAAGACTAAGTTAAAGCAAATCTTTAACTTTGGATTAAAGTAAAAGCAAGGTTCGTAACTGACACAAAATTACGGGTAGTTCTTGAGTTCCACGGCCGTGGAAGCTCAAGAACAGACCGTGGATTAGGTTCGTCGGCGATTCTCTCTAACTCTCAGGATCCAATCTGTTTACGATCGATCTATCATCATCTAAGCCACAACTATCAACCCTTCACCTTAGAATTGCTAAAGGGTTTTAGCCAACAACAGTCATATTGATATCAAATTCAAGATTTAAAAGAATGAAAGATGAAAACCTTCGAAAACCTTGAATAAATCTCAAATCAATCTCAAATCCACAAACAAGAACAATGGTGTAAGTAGATTCAGAATAACACAAACAATCACAATCCTTGATAAGAACGAAGAACGGGATGTCAACCCGTCTTCTAATCAAACCTAAAGACAAAGACGCAATCTCCGTACGAACAATCTTCCAAATCTTCACTCTTTCCGTAAGTTTTTCCGTCAATTCGGAAATCTCAATAGGGCTAAGCGCAGTCTCTCAACGGGGGTCTAAGTGAAGGTGACGGAATCTCTCTCTTTCCGTCCTTTTATAGGACAAGATAAAATATGAGCCCAACCCATTGCGTAAAAGATCATGGCTTCAAAGTGTACGTTAAAAGATCGTCAGAATCACGGTTTCCTAAGATTCCACGCCCGTGGTTTAGAGCGTGGAAACTCATCACAGTTTGTCACAACTTCCACGACCGTATAACTTGTTGGAATGCTCCACGCTTGTCTTGCTAAAGTTCCACGGCCGTGGTTTAGAGCGTGGACTCTAGTACGGCCGTATTTTAGAGTGTGGAACATTAAGTGCTCGTAAATCTCCTTTGTCTTATGTCATTCTTCACTAGCATCTTCCTTAGCTCCTAATGATGTCCTCAATCCTTGGACATGCTCAATCTATCTCCATTCTCCCTCGATTCGTCCGGTTTTAGCTCTTAATTGCCTACAATCAACACAAAGCTTATGTAAACCTCTACATCGACAATATAGGCAAACTAACTCACAATTGCTTTAATGCTTTATCAATGAATACCAATATGGATGAAATACACTTAGAAAACGTGCCTAAAATATCACAATATTTCATGCTAACAATGAACAAATACCAAAAAAGATACCAGAAAGTAATACATCAATATGCAATACCAGAAACCCTAACCAGAAACACATACCAGAATTTTAAACTAAAGAAAATACTAGAAAACATTAAACCAAAAACCTCATATGAACAAATACCAAACAAGATACCAGAAAGTAATACATCAACATGCAATACCAGAAACCCTAACCATAAACACATACTAGAATCTTAAACTAAAGCAAATACCAGAAAACTTGAAACAAAAACCCTCATATGAACAAATACCATAAAACATACCACAAAGTAATACACCAACCTGCAATACCAGAACCCTAACAATAAACACATACCAGAATCTTAAACTAAAGCAAATACTAGAAAACTTGAAACCAATAACATATCAGAAAATATAATAACATACAAACATACTAGAAAACTCATGTAAATATAAAGACGAAACAAAACATAGAACAAACCATATCAAAACAAATACCAGAAACGATGAATAAACTTACAAACCCTAATATGAACAAATACTAGAAACTATGATACCATAAAATATGAAAGAGTATCAAAGTAATACTAACCACATGTATATCGACTGTTCGAGAACCAGATAATACAATTTGAAGGCCTGATTCATCATGAGACACAGCAGAAGCCTCGCCTTCGTTTGGTATGGCATCTTCAACAGGTAAAGGAGGCGTAGGAGTTAGAAGGTTGAAGGTAGGAGCATCACAAGAAGATTGGTTAGCAACGACTTTTGATCGAGTCGACATTTTCACTTTCTTATGGTTTACAAAAATTGAATAATTTCTGGTGTGTTTGGGGTAAAAACGAAGACAAAAATGACAGATCAAGTGAAGGAGATGGCCGGAGATAGACGAAGAAGGAATCAAAGTTGAAGAAAATGGAGATTACGAGAGAGATTGAAGAAGATGAGAGTTGAAGTTGAGGAGTCGGGCGAATGATTTCTTCTTCTCTAGTATAAACGAAAACGAACTTGTGAATGAGCGGGATGACGATAAGTGAAAGTAATTTACTCATAAATTCAAGTAAAAATATTAGATCAAATTTTGCCAAAATATCACCTCACCATTTATAAATTATAAATTATAAATCATTGAATAGCAGTTGCAGTAAGCCCCGACAACCCCTTACCGTAACCGGCCCCTTAAATATTTAAGAAAAACAAAAACGTATGAGTGCCCTCCTTCCGGATCTGATCGTCAAACCCTCCGTGGGTCGTCCTTCTCCGGCTCTACTTCTTCTCCCGAAGCCTCGTCCTCTCCCTGTACCCCTTCTCCCTACGATCAACACCAGCACGCTAAACCTCTATCACCCCTTAATTGAGCTTCCAAACAATTCAAGGTATCTCCACCTTGATTCTGTTACAAAGTTTTTATTTTATTGTAAATGTTATTATTTTCATGTTGTTTGATTTTCCTCGCATGCTACCCCTTTCTGGTGGCTACTTCTCTTGCTCTGTAATTCACCCCTTTCTCATATCGACTTAGCTTTTGGTATTTTTAGGTTTCTTTTCTAATGGCCAAAGCTAATTTGGATTTTAGAGAAATTGTGCAGATTTGTTGTCCATACTGTTCAGATATTCAATTGCATATCTCAATTATAAATCCTCTTAATTAATATTTTTAGGTTAAGTGCAGCGTAGTCTATTGCTTTCAGCTGGATGAATGATCTTTTTTTTTTTTGGTTTCGACGTTCATGTTACGAATGAACTTACTTTCGCCAATTCTGCTGCAATTAATCAAGTTTTTAATTCCTATATTAATTCCTACGGAGCTATAACTGAAACATTTGAAGCTTATGTAGAGAGCTTAGTGAACCAAGCAATTTTTAAGGATGCAGTGCTGCAATTGGTGCCATTGTACCCTTTGTTTCTTGATCTATGTATATATTTTCCAAGTGCACTTTGAGTGTCAAGTAGGAATGTAGCATCTAGTTTGGCTTTCTATGAAATTAGCCTTCATCTTCCACATGTAAATGCAGGAATATGCGTCTCCATTTTTTCATTGTCTACTAGGAAAACTTATGTTCGATTTGCATTTAGGAATGATAAGAATTTCAATTGCAAGGCATTTTGCTTTGTGTTCACACCAAGCGGTGATAATTATTTCCTGCAGGTGTACATAATTAGGAGTATGCTTTCCGTGATAAAGTAAATGACAGTGCAACATACTGAGGAATACGACAAAAATGCTTGCAGTAAATGTAGCAGGGAGAAAATTACGATAAATAGTTGTATTGCTGGGTAAAATTTCATATAATGCAATTAACCATTCATTTCTAATGTCTTTAACATCTTAAAAATTAGTAAAATATCATGCAAATCAAATAAACACCATTGTAGTTGAGTTTTGAAGCTGTCCAACTCAAACTTCAAAACACAACACAAATAGGTTCATGAGAATGAAACACCCATAATCATCATGCAATCTACTCTTCAATATCTGTCATTTCCATAGTTTTGTAATTTAATCCCTCTGTCCAACTCAAAGACAAACTCTTAAAATTAAATTGTTGAACACTGCTTTAAACTAATAGGAGGTATGGTCTGATGCTGTTCAGCTTTGAGACGGCGTCCAGATGGCCTTCCAGATGTTTTTTACAACTAGTTTATAAGACAGAGTATATATGTGTTTATTGACGGTATCTGTTACTATTGTTATTGTTATTTTCCTTTTTAACCTTGTTTTTGTAAACCAAATTCAAATTGTTATTGTTATTGTCCTTTTCAATCAAATTTTTACATTTTACAAATTCAAATTGGTCCAACACAAAGCCAAACTCTTCAAAAAAGGCCTTCCAGACCTTTATTTACAACTAGTATATATGACAGATCTTGATCTTTCTATCTAGTTTTTTCTACTGACATTTTTTTAGTTTTCGCGTTCCGATCACCCAGATTTCTGACTCGAATGCCCGATTTTCCCCCGAATATTTCAGGGTGTGGCTGCTCTCCAGATTTTCGTATATGCAAAGACATTCACGGTGACAACACTTCGGATAGAAAATGATAAAGGCAGTGATTGTCCTTAACACCCAGGGGAAGCCTCGTTTGGTCAAGTTTTACAGTTTTCAGGTTTCCTTCACCTTTCCTGTGCAATTACCCTCGTTCCCACACTCTCTGGTCCAAATCTCTTGAATTTGAATTTTTTTTCCTTCTTTTACCCTGATGTCAACTTAGCCTTCTGAGAAGCAGCATCAGCTCATTCGCACAGTATACTCAGGTTGAAATCTTCATTGCATGTTCAATGTTTGGTGTTATTTCGACAGAACTGAAACTTCTGTATACAGTATTCATTGTTTAATGTTCGATGTAATTTTTCCATAAACTGAAACATGGAGTTCGTGCCGATCTTGATTTGTAGTATTATGCAGTCGGCCCCAGAATGTGAGCAATTTCGTGGACGCTGAATCTATATTTGGCCCGGTGTGTCTTTCTTTTCCCCTCTTGCATATGTTAAGAATTAGGCTACGGTTGAAAACTTGTTTCTTCTGATGAGAATTAAGAAGGAACTTTGAACTTTGTGACGGGGATATGTTTATGCAATTAGAACTATAGTAATATAAACTCTATTTAATCAAGATTTAAAATATATTGCTAAAAAATGGAGCTTTAATCAACTCGGTCTCATTTGTGTATATGTATTATTCTGCAGGATTCTCGACTTGTATACAAGCATTATGCAACTTTGTACTTTGTATTTGTATACGACAGCGGTGAAAATGAACTAGCAATGCTTGATTTAATACAAGGTACACTATTATCGTCAGTAGTCTTATGGGTTTTAACATTTTTCTGAACAAGAAGACCGGATGAATTTTGATAATGGTTCCTTGAAAAGGGAAAAAAAATTACTTAAATCAGCCTCACTCTTTTTGAATAAAAATTCAAATACCTAACTGGGCATTTTGTTGTAGAAAATAGTTGCTGGTTGATGAGTGTCCTCATGATTGGTGCATATGACTGGTAACGTGCGCAGTTAAATAGTCTGGTGTTTGCTGATCAACTAAAAAAAAGGAATTCTCTTCGAGAGTATGTTTAATATGACAACCATAAAAAGTACCAAGTTTCCATCCATTATTCATGCATTTATCGTTTATCTTTTGATGTAAAAGGGTTGTCTTCAAGGGTATCCTCACGAGTTTAAAGGGAATGAGCAGGGTGGGGTGGGGGATTTACAGTGTTAAGTTTCCATCCTTATTGATGCTGTGTGTTTAACATGATGATTTACGGTGTTGAGTTTTGTGATACGACAGACAAAATTAATGATGCATTTATCTTCTCTTGTTTGTTTATGTCATTAATGCAATACTGTAAAGTCAACATATGGGCAACCAATGATCTCAGAATGCCCTTTTCCTTCTTTTTGCCAGAGGATTCTTATGAAAGAGCAAAAGAGATAGCCTGTTTACCATGTTTGTAGTTTAGGTGTATTATGGTGTTCCTGTTTTACTAGCTTATCATACACACTATATGCAGAAGATAATACTGACATCTAACAATGTTGCATTCTCAGTTTTTGTGGAAACACTGGACAGGTGCTTCAAGAATGTGTGTGAACTTGATATTGTATTCAACTACAGCAAGGTTGTTTAAACCCACTACTTCTTCCTTGAAATGTTTCTATTGCTAATTTTTCATTCCAAATACATTGCCTTTGTCTAAGATGTTTACAACAATATCGGTTGTCCAAGATACTGACAATTGGAACATTGGGCTTTAATCTTCCTACTATGCACCATTTTCTTCTATTACCTGATTCTTGGAGGCCAATCTGTAATGTTTGAGAAAGTGAAAATAAAGTTTGACTGAATCAGTTAAATTCCGCAGATGAATACTATCCTTGACGAGATAATCTTTGGAGGTCAAGTTTTAGAGACAAGTTCAACAGAAGTCATCAGGGCTGTTGAAGAAATATCCAAGTAGTCTCTCCTCTCATTCTCGTCTATCTGCTTTGGCAGCAATGTGCTGTGTTTGAACAAAACGACCAACTGACCAATGTTGGCCTTGCAGATTAGAAGCAGCCTCAAGCTCCATCACTCTGATTCCCAAATCTGTAACAGGCTGGCGGGGCCGATGATACCAGCTTACTGACCGAGGTGTATGGACAACGGTACTTGTACTGCAGCGTATCTGTTTCACAAACTTGAGAGTTCTGGCCACAGAGGTTTCCACCACATATTTGATGGCAAAATTTGCTTACTCTTTTTAACACCATCTTAACGGTCATTTCAGACATTAAAAAGGAACAAAATTCTGCAATTTCCTTTTATATTCTTCGTGTGTAAAGTTGGAGTTCATTATTTTCCGAACAATGTGCGAACTGGCTCATGGTAACGTTGGTACTACACAATGAACATAGGCACCATCCACGGGTCGTCCCCATGGTTTACCGGCGATAAATAATACTATTTAGGGCCCGCTTGGGTTTAACTCCGGAATAAAAAAAATAGAATAAAAACGAATCTAGTTCATATGTATATCTTTGTTCATGAAAATTTTTGGAATCATTCATTGTGGTTTGAAGTAATTAGAGTTGAATTTGATTACTTTTGATACCCCACAGGGAAACAAAATGTGGGGAGAGTGGGAGACAAGTGTATTTTGCATCAAACTATAATGAATGATTCCATAAAATTTCATGAATATACATATGAACTAAATTCGTTTTCATTCTGTTTCCGTTTCCGGAGTTGGAACCAAACGAGTCATTAGTAGTTACAAAATACTTGTAATTCTACACTTTTCACATTATAAAATAAACAAATATTAAATCCTTATTTTTGCTTATTAAAAACTACATATAAAAATTGTTGCAAATAGTAAAAATTTATACGGATAAGTAGAGCTGACAAAACATGATCCGACCCGACAAATCCGACCTGACTCCAAAAATTTTAAAAAAAAAGAAAATACCCGGAAATGACCCGCTTGAACTCGTTTTAACCCGAAATAATAAATAACCAGAATGGTCGAACCTGAAAATGACCCGGACTCGATAAAACCCGAGTAGAATAACCCGTAACGATCCGACAACCCGAAGTAACCTGACCCGAAATGACCCGATAGCCCGAAGCAACCTGACCCAAAATGACCCGATAGCCCGAAGTAACCCAACCCAAAATGACTCGATAGTTCGAAGTGACCCAACCCGAAATGACATGTTAGCCCAAAGTAATCCGACTTGAAATGACCCGTTAGCCTAATACAACCCGACCCTAAATAACCTTGATAATATGAAGTAAATTGATGTGATAGTATTGTAACACCCCAAATTCATAGGACTCGGAGTACTACGGGGCTAGGACCTCACAATGGGTCATGACCCTTGCTTGACAACAAGTTCTTTGGATCTTACAACAAATAAATATAAAACAACCTTTATAAAACAGAAACATTAAGTATCATAATACATACAAAGGGTGTTGTTCAGGTAAGACACATTATACCGGTACGGGCGTGCGGCTGAACGTACAACCGACACATGTCCCGAAAATATATATATATATATATATATATATATATATATATATATATATATATATATATATATATTCAGAAACGAGTGAAAATAATAGTTCAAAACTTATTAAGGAATAGTTCATAGCTTATAAAAGGATAGTTCATGAATTATAATAGAATAGTTCAAATTGCAAAATTTATAAAGGAGTGAAAGTAATAGTTCAAAACATATTATGGGATAGTTCATTATTTATAATTGAATACTTCATGGATTATATTAAAAAGTAATAGTTCATGGATTATATGGGAATAGTTCAAAGTTTATAGGAGAATAGTGCATAAATTATAACATGGTAGTTCAAACAAATTTTCATTCGTTTTTGGAAAAAAAAAACATTCGTTTCGGGAAAAAAAATTTCGGGACACGTTTCGGTCGTACCGCATTAAATGAACCGTACCTGAACAAAAACCTATATATATATAGGGTGTGCTTCCCATGGGAACACCCCTAACGTGTATACATGAGAACAATCGTACACCGTTGGATGATGAGTATTAAGGGTTGAGATTTAGAGTAGATATCATAATTAATAATAACTACGAATAATAATAATTAGGAATCCAACAATAACTACGAATAATCCACCCAAACAACAATAACTATGAATAATACATTAAACGATATGACACCTTCGTAACAAAACTAATAATAATTACGAATTTGTTCTCATGATTACACGATAAGTATGTTCTCATAGGATTCATACTCTATATATATATATATATATATATATATATATATAT
>BSUD01000006.1:100309590-100327124 GCA_033239045.1 Fagopyrum esculentum | reverse complement strand
TATATATATATATATATATATATATATATATATATATATATATATATATATATATATATATATATATATATATATATATATATATATATATATATATATATATATATATACAAAGCAGTAAATGATCATAAAGTATCTTTGTAGAAAACATGAATACCCCTTCATATTGTGCTTCATGTAGCCCTCTAACTTATGTTTTTATTGAGCTATGAAATAGCCAAAAACAGGAGCCAAACATGAACAATTATTGCAAGAACCAAAGCAGTCTTCTTGTGCGATGGAGCTTCATTTGAGACACGAGGTGTAAAATCTGCATCAAAGTGTTGCAATGTAAATAATCAATTAATAAGCAAAATATTTGTTTAAAAAAGTGTTAAACTCACTTGGGGAAATGCTCACAGCCGATATAGATGCAACATAAGTCCCTTGAACTGGCACACAGCAAGTTCCTTTGCCAGCCCAGAAGAGATGAATTTCCAACAAGTTTGCTGTCACCGGAGCTACAAATTTTTTGTTTACAGCAGAGAATGACAGTCCACCAGCCTCCTTGCGTGTGTCAAAGTTCTTCACTACCAGGTTTCCCTGATTTTAAGAGAGACTATTACTTGATTATTTCACAGGAATTCGGTTCAGAAAGCCATTCTTAAAGTCAGATGACCATGCATGTGTAACATGTGTTCTGTTAGTAAAATAAGTCTTGGGTTTGTGATGTATGAAGTATGAACGATTTTGTTCCGTACCAAAAGAGAGTTGTGCATATGCATATTGATGGAAAATATTATAACCTTACAAAGATTGATGGCAAATAAGTAGAATAATTAAACAAACTGACTTTTAGTGCTAAAATTATTAGCAACTAAATTCCTGCATTCAGAAGAAAGTTAATTAGAAAGTGAGAACTTCCACAAAGACATGGCACATGATATATATATAATGAATTTTCTTTCCAAGGTGTACACAAACTAATGATCGAAGATCTAGCCTTGATAAATATTGGGGTATCCCTAAATTCATGACACTATTTCCATCCCTATCATATTCATATCAATGTAAATATTCTTTTAGGTTAGATTATGCTTTTCAGTAGGATATGTTTCCTTATTATTTTTTTTTGGTGTGAAGGAGAGTCAGTGGTCTCCGGCGCATCTAGACGCGCTTTTATTAATTGAAAAGAAGGCTAAGTAGTCATCACACGGGGATAGCCCGACCCCTTACATCATCAAGTAAAAGATCAACTACACCCTCCAGCGGGTCACTCAATACATTCAATCCAAAAGGAAGGTTTATAGCAAAGCTAGCAATAAAATCCGCTACTCTATTTGCCTCGCGGTAGGCCTGACGACACTGGATGTTTTTCTTGATGAGTTCGGTTACTAGTTGGGAGTCCGATTCAACAATTACCAACCGATAACCCAACTCCCAAGCAATCTTAAGACCATGTAAAATTCCCCACAATTCAGCTGTTGGAACTGTACACAATCCTAAGTTAACACCAAACCCACTCAACCACTCTCCTGCATGATTACGGATCACACCCGCTGCAGAGGCGAACCCGAACTTATTCTTCGCTTCGTCCGTGTTGACCTTGATGTATCCTTCCGGGGGAGGGCACCAAGCAACATTGATAATGCTTCTCAAGTTGGTTTTCTGATGCTTATCTCTCTTACTCCATGTGTATATATATTCCTTCACTTTTGCTTGGACGATCTTGCTTCTCACTTCTCCCAGGTTTGATTGTCTAAACACTTTCTCGTTTCTCCACTTCCATGTCCACCACAAGCTAACTGCAAAGATTTCATTCCAGAAACACAAATTTTTGAAAGGAGTTTTAGAAGAAATATTACCTCGAATCCACGATGCAAAAGGAAGCCTAAAGAAGTTCGTATCCACCTGGAAGCTTGAAGGTCTCTCCAAAGCTCAACATTCTTATTGCAGTCTCGGAACAAATGGCCAAGGGTTTCGGGTTCCAACTCGCAACAGGCGCAGAGATCCTCTGGAGCAATGTGCCTCCGTTTTCTCTCGACATTACACAGGACCCCGCCTTGAAGAAGTTTCCAAACGAACGTTTTTACACGTTCCTGAACTCGAAGTTTCCAAACCTGCGTAAACAGGCCATCGTCCGATTGTTGAAGATCGTCAACTCCAAGCAACAGCCTGTATGCAGTTGAGGTAGTGAACCCTCCGTCTTGTGCTGGACCCCAGGCGATTTCATCACGATGCTCGTTTGGAAGACTGTCCGACGTATCCCCATAGAAGGGCTCCATGATGCTCACTGGTGCAAGTTTCATCATATCCGAAGCAGTGAGCTTACCATCCAGGGCTGCCCAGTTCCATCCTCCAGTAGGAAGCCAGTACTGCCTTGCCGTCTTCGTGAGGTCAGTCGGATCAATGCACTGCAAAGCTGTCGTGATCAGAGGGTCGTTCGAAACCCAGCAGTCAGACTAGAAAAGGATGGTATTCCCATCTCCTAATACCCACTTCGCGCCTTTTGTCACTACATGCTGAATACCATGCAGTATACCATTCCACACGTAAGAAACCTGGGTTTGAATCAAACTATTGCTCCTCGTGTACTTACCTCGAAGCACCTTCACCCAAAGACTCTCTGGATCCTTTAGAAATCTCCACCCAAGCTTGCCAAGCAGGGCTTTGTTAGTAGCATGGATATTCCTAATGCAAAGGCCCCCTTTATCCCTAGGGAGACACATCGTACTCCATTTAACCGTGTGCATGCTGCGGTGATTCTCCGTGTCACCCCAAACAAAGTTGCGGCACATTTTATCCACCTCATTACAAACACCCTTAGGAAGGAGGAGAGTAACCATAGAATACATGGGAAGAGATGTAAGAACGGTCTTAGTTAAGGTGACTCTATCGGCAAAACTGAGCGTCTTACTTCTCCACCCATTTAGCTTCCCGTTAATCTTGTCCAGAAGGCTAGAGAAGGTAGATTTGTTGACTCTCCCTTGGAGGATAGGTATACCAAGATAGTTGTCGAGGTTCTTCGTGACTTCAACCCCACTAAGGCGTTCAATGTCGCTACACAAATCTCTAGACACATTAGGAGAGACAAAAATTTTTTATTTTTGAATACTAACCTTCTGACCTGAGGCGTTGCAGAACACCTCAATGCAGTGCATGATAACTCTAATCTGAGAGAGAGAAGCTTCCGCGAAAAGAGTAATGTCATCTGCAAAGAAAAGGTGTGACAAGGGGGGGGACCTCCTCTTGAGAGAGTAATGGGCTTCCAATCTCCTTTATCCACTGACTCTAGGATAAGATGGCTAAGTCTCTCAACACAAAGAACGAAGAGGTAAGGAGAAATCGGATCACCCTGTCTAATACCTCTCTCCGGGATAAACTGCTCGGTGACTTCTCCGTTCCAAATAACTTGCATTCTAGCAGTATTAACACATTCCTTGATCATCTTGCCCCAATCCTCAGGAAAGCCCGCCTTGGTGATCGTGTCCTCTTTAAAGTCCCATCTTATTCTATCATAAGCTTTCTCAAGATCGAGCTTAAGGAGCATCCATCTCTTTTCGGTTTTCTTCTTCCTAATGGAGTGAATCACTTTCTGCATAAGAACAATGTTATCTTGGATGAGGCGACCAGGTATGAAGCTGCCTTGGACCGGTCCACAAGATTGCCTATGATAGTCTACATCCGCTGAACTAGAACTTTGGAGATGATCTTGTAGCTAACATTGCAGAGGGCTATGGGTCGAAACTGGCTAATATACTCTGGTTTACCAACCTTGGCAATAAGGGAGATCAAAGTATCATTGCTTCCCGGGTAGAGCTTTTGAGTATTGAAGAAACGGGAAACTTCATCTTTCACCGATTGTCCTACAGTACCCCAAACATTTCTGATAAAACACAGGTTGGAAACCATCAAAGCCGGGGGCTTTGAACGCCCCCATGCTTTTAGTAGCATTCCAGACTTCAGCCATACTAACCGGATTCATAATGCTCGTCCAGGCAGTACTCTCGATCCTCGGGAATTCCAAAGTATCAAGCTGATGAATGTGTTACTGAGTAATGTTCCTCAGGCTATATAGCTCCCTGAAATAACTAACTGCGTGTTGTTCAAGAAGGGTATGATCTTCCACCCAAGTGTCATTAACCATCTTGAGGCCAACAACTCTATTTCTGCTTCTTTTGATAATAGTAGACGTGTGAAAGAAGGAGGTGTTGCGATCACCAAGCTCCAGCCATTGTTCTCTAGATTTTTAAAACCATAAGATATCCTCCTGTTCTAGCGACATTTCCACTTAGTTTTGCAAACTTTTCTCCTCCATTTGCAATCTAGGTGAATCATTATGACATCTTTTTGTTTGGACCTTAGTGAGTTTAGCGATGGCTTCATGTTTCCTGTGGAAAATGTTACCAAACACATACCTATTCCAAACAATGAGAGCATTTCTAAGATTAGGAAGAGCTAGGTTTACCTCAGGGTTATTGAACCAACACGCCTCGACCATGGGTTGAAAATCGCGATGAGTCATCCAAGCCGCTTCAAATCTGAAAGGTCTCCGCTCTTTCCTGCAGTTAAGAGTAGCGTCTAACGAAAGGAAAAGAGGAGAGTGATCAGAGGAAAACCTGGCGATATGTCTAACTTGGGCTTCCGGCCATTTGAGTCGACCCTCAAGATTCATGAGAACTCGATCAAGTCTTTTGAAAACATTTCTCTTGGCCGATTTCCCATCATCCCAAGTGAAGTCCGGACCTGAGTAGCCCAAATCTATCAAACCGTGCTTTAGAATGATATCATTAAACTCACTTGAGTCCGCATGCAGTTTTCCAGATCCTCCTTGTCTTTCATGCAAAAACCTAATGACATTAAAGTCTCCGCCAATGATAAGAGGTCCTTATATAGAGGCTAGTTCCTTATCAAGCTCAGGCCAGAATTCCTTTCTCCGGGCATAGGACGGAGCAACATACACAACAATCAGGTTATAACAATCAGAACCAACATCAATAATGGCATGAATGAAATACTTGTTGCTGTTGTGAATGTGCAGATTCACTTTATCACTTAACCACAAGAGCCATAAGCCTCCTTCAAATCCCGTAGCTTCAACTCGAAAGCACCCAATGTAGTTGAGGCGATCACAGATATCTTGTGCCTTAACACCGGAGATTCTTGGTTCAAATATCGCTAGCTAGTACATCAATGCTATGATGGAGACATAGGTATTTGATGGCTCGTCGGAACCCATTCTTACAGGCTCCATATACATTCCATAGAAGAACATTCATGATAATAATAGAAAGGGGACTAGGAATAGAGAAGCACATTACATACCCTGTGATCCATCCTTACTGTTGCTGGATTCAGGTGAGTTCCCCAACACCATTTCAGTATCAGTGTCTTTGTCACTCCTCTTCCCCTCAGACGATGATTCCTCAGTATTACCATCAGCATGGCTCTGTCCCTCCCGGACCAACGTTGCATCCATACCAGTTTGAGTGTGAAGGCCCAGATTAGTCTTTGGGTTAACCTTATCTTGGTTGGTACCCATCGGCACTGCTATGGGTGATATGTCTACCTTGCTTGCATTTTCATCGAAACGTTGTCGCTTGAGAGCTCTTGGAATGGGGGTTGTCTCTTCGGCCTTCTTGGCCCTCCAGGCGGCTCGCCTAGCCTCGTTTTTGACCTTGCTGCAAGACTTTTTCTTACCTTTACTATCAGTAACCACTGTTAAAGGGCTTGGTTTCGCACTAAAAATAACCGTCGCAGCATTGTGTTTTGATTTCTCTGTAGAAATGTCTTTAGTTACTTCTTTACCTTTTGTGTTCTCCTTGGGCTGACTAACTGCATGGTGTTGGTTGGACGCAGTAACTTGGGTTGTACTGGATGATGCAACAGTTAGGCTGGATTTATTAGTAATAACGTTTGGGCCCACTACAATGTTGATGTTTCCACCAGACTTCCCTTTTTGAATGATGATGTTGCTTTTCCCTTTCACATGCTGATTCTTACCTTGGTTATTAAGATTGATATTTCTGTTAGGGTTTACATTGTTGTCATAGTTATACCCCAAAATATTCTTTCCTATGTCGGCTCTTCTGCGACGCGCCACCATCATCCAAGGGCCGAAACCGGAATCCTCGTTCGCCTGAGCAATGTCTGATGCTCGTTGTTCCGACGACTCTGGTCTACTTGGATTGGTTATCTCTTTGATTCCTTCTTGAATAGTAGACCCATTCTTCATAGCTGACTCATCTTGTATCGTAGCAGCAACTCCATTGTTACAGTGGGATGCGAGGTGTCCGTATCTACCACATTTAAAGCAGATGGTGTCTAGCCCTTCATACTCAATAGGGCACCTTTTTCCATTGATAACAATAGCTTTCTTCAAAGGTCGGCTGAGGTCAATTTCAATGCATACTCTGGCAAATCTCCCTCTATTAAAGTGGAGAGTTTTAGGATCTATAGTTAGCGGGATACCTACTCTTTCCGCCATAGTCCAAATAATTGCTTCATGATACCATTGAACTGGGACTCCCGTGACTCTAACCCATATAGGTGCTGAAGTTATGGGGTTAGAAGTAACAAAGTCTGGCGTCCATCTCTTCATAATAAGACATCTACCAAATACCGCCCAAGGGCCACCGGTAAGGATCATCATCAGCTCGTTTTCATTGGTGAATCTTGCTAGGAAGTAATTGTTGTCCAGGTCTATAAGTTGCATGTTGTCGCCACACTTCCAAAGCTCTCTTATCTTGCGTTCCATAACCGGAAAAGCAATCGGATAGTCTAGGACTTTGAACACAATAGAGCTTTGCCATCTGTTCTCCAGTTCTTTAGTTACATCCTTGTCTATTTCTAATACAGGGTCACCTTCTGGACCATAAGGAAAACTGATTTTTATCTTTCCACTTAGGGCTTCTTTAGTAACCCTATCTTTGACGTTCGTGTCGGTTTGAGCACCTCCTAATACATCGCTCCAGGTTCTCGCATTGGTATGTCCAGATCCAACAGTACTCGTGTTAGGAGATACTTCGATAGAGATAGAGTTTTGGATCGCATTCGGAGCAAGGTTTACAGCCTCCTCACGAGTTTCATCTTTTCCTGGCATGTTTTCTGTACCATCTTCCATATCTTTGTCATTGCAAGCTTCAGATGAAGCGATAGCATTCACGGTAGTAGATTCTGGATTAACACCTACTATTGAGAGATTAGAAACCTCCATAGCAGTGTGGATAGCCAAGTTCACTCCCTCCCTCTTAGTAACAACTGCCGCCGGAGGAGGAGTATCCCCCATCGGACCAAAAGTTCAAAACCTAATCTTTTCGCACCAGGGTTTTTTTCAGAGAAGAGAGAGAAGAGAGCAATCGGATATGTTTCCTTATTATGTTCTATATAATTGTAATCTCTTTTCCTAAATAAATCAGAAAAGCAATTCTATAACAGCAATTTATTCCTATAATAAATTCAGGATACCAAACCAGAATCAAAGATAGTAGAGAAGCATAAGCTCTAGCCCTAGTTAGAGAGAAGTGAAAGATTTAGGACATACAACTGTAGAATACTATCAGTAACCCAGGAAGGCAAGCCACCAGACAACTGATTGTAGGATACATCTCTGCATGGATGGATACAAAACCAAATATCACAAAGAATCGTATTAAATCATTCTGCAACGAAATAGATTTGGTTATACAATAAACCAGCTAGAAAAAAGAAGGAAAAATAACCCTCAAGATTGCATGCTCAATTTCAATATGGTTCAAAACTTACATATTTACAAGGGATGAACTCTTTTTCAAAGGAAGGCTGCCAGTTAGTCTATTATTTCCAAGAAACCTACAATGAAGATTGAAAATCAATTAAAATAAAACATCAACAAAAATCATCCGAGGTATCTCACCGAAATATTATTGTCCTCCCGGGGGAGCCTTACAACTTACAAGTAAGAAAGAGAACCAAGAGAGAAAACTGTGCCTGGAATTTCTCCTATTATGTTGTTGAAGCTCAAATTCCTGTCAAGTTTAAATTCCAAGAACGATCAAGGAGATATCAAGGCATAAGAACAAATATAAACTTGATTCTTCACCGGAGTCAAATGTCAACAAAACACAGGGAACAACTAATTTAGAAGTTTAGATGAATATATAACCAAAAAAAAAAAAAGCCATTCATACAGATAATGCCTTGCCAGAAACAAGATAAAAGTTTGACACCGCAATTTCAAAGCTTTTCATGTAGAGCCGACAAGGAAACAACTTAAGGTAGTTCAACTTTGTCAATCCTCCAATACCAGATGGAATAGAATCTGAAAAAATGATATTCCTTAACACTCTACATATCATATCACCAACTTGTCAAATGAGGCCTTAAATTTAGAAGGACGCAGTACACTTCTGAAGTAAAGACAAGAACTTGTGTGCCTCACAAGATGTTAAGAGATGTCAAATTTGTTGTAAATGCTAGAAACGAGCTTCCATTTGATAAATCACCTATTCTCCTTCACGAAACAAACAAGCAAATTAGTTAGTCCTCAGACCACAGATTCATGTACTTGCCCAGCAGAGACATAGAGAGAGAATGAAAGACTAACAAAGTCTGCAAGGCTGTTAAATTTGAAAAAGAAGACGGTATTGATCCAACAAATGAATTCCCTTCAAGCCTCCTACAAAAATTCAAGGAAATTAATGACAATATATTTTCAGTATAGATTCTTGAAAATAAATAATATTCAAGAGTAACAAGATCACAATTACATTTCTATATCAATTACTTACAGGTCAGTAAGTTGTATCCAGTTCCCAGAGAAATCGGGTATACTTCCTGTCAATCCAGTGTCTGATGCCCATCTAAAAGTTGCACATGATCATATAAATATCGTCAAATCAGAATATCCAATGAATTATAAATGCATCTCTCGGGCAAGGAGAAAAAGTAAGCACTCACAAAGTTTGCATGTTTGCTAGATTAGCAAAGGTTGAAGGGACCTTACCACTAAGTCCTGAACTGTCCATGTTACTGTTACCGAGGCAAACTCATCAGATTTGTGGGAGATGGATAATCAAGATCGAAAGGTATGAGGGCAATAAAGTTCATAGCAAGAATTGCATTCTCTACAGTCATTTACAATTTCCAGGGTCTACATATGAAAAACTGATAATTTAGTTTAAAAATAGATCAGCGGCATTTGGAGAGCAAATAAATTCTCGACAAATTGATAGTCATTATCTGGAAAATTTAGACACACAGTACACATCTAATCAAAATACATTTACAAGAAAGTGAAGCATATTATTGAAGCTAAGAAAATTGTATAGGAACAGATAATGTATAATGTTTTACTAGATGCTTATATATTGATTGACTTGTGTTTAAAGTGCATACCTTGGTCATGGAGAGCAATACCGAACCCTCAGACTGATCAGATTTGGCAGTCCGTACATCCAACTAACTTCAAATAGGACATAGTATTTTAAATTCAATACAACTAGAGAGTCTTAGGTTAAGTAAAAGAGTGGCCAAGTGGGGAACCAAACACCAGTTCTAGCAGGGAGGAACTGTAGACGGACGGATAATAATAATAATAACTTACAGTTGCTGCAAGCCCACTATATTTCCAATCTCAGAAGGTAGAGATCCAGAGAATTTGTTTGTTCCAAACGCCCTAAAGATTGAAGAGAAAAACAAAACACGGGTAATTTCCATTGTTCCAGATCAATAGACATAGAAGACTGGGGAAAATAAAATGGGAGCCATCTTAAAAATCAAGAACTATTGCATGGCCAAGAACTTTTCACCTGAGTTGTGCATGATTTTCTTTACACTTTGTGATGATGGAGCTTCTCAACAATGTTAGTGTTTTGAGTTTTTCTTCAGGGAAAATGGTGAAGAACGGAACGTTGTCATTTAATCTTTTTTGAATTAAACAATAAGTGCCATTTCTCAAAGTGTGCACATGACCCCACATGCGCATTAGGCTCAAGCCCACTACATAAACTCGACGAGGTTTCACCCTAAAACCGACCTTATATACTAGGTTCGGAATGTCCCAACTTTCGATGTGGGAACTTATTATCTCCAACACCATTCATGTGAAAACAGCATTGAAATTATCATGAAAAAAAGAAGAAGAAACTGCACATTCTTAGTTGTCACACTACATCACAAAATACATTGTCCTCTAAACTCTATCTTTTTTATCGTGTTTGGTTCACCTGGGTCTAGTACAATTCTTGATAGCGAAAGATGCAGAATGCTAGGAAGAAAGAGTTTCACCTGTGTTTGGTTCAAGTGAAGTTGTCATTCACTTGAAGACAATTGAACTTACAGTGATTGAGTTGAGTGAGTTGTCCTAGTTCCTTAGGTAGCTCCCCTGTGATTAAGTTGAGTGAGTTGTCCTAGTTCCTTAGGTAGCTCCCCTGATAACGCGTTGATCCCAAATGTCCTTCAAATATTTAAAAAACAACTTGAGTTCAAAAACTGAGCTTAAAGAAATAAAAAGTAGTATTGCAGCAGTATTCAGTGTGGTTACAAATATTGCATGTTCTTAAGATTTCCAATGGCTGGTGATATAGAACCTGTCAGGTAATTTTGAGCTAAATTCCTGCAACAATGGAAAAATATAGGATCAATATGAAAATTTAACAAAGAAGGTAATTTTCCTCAAGTGGAAATCATAAATGGGCATTGATTAAGTGCCTACAGAGAAGTGAGGAAAGACAAGTTCCAAAGATCATCAGGGATTTCCCCTGCGACATCCAAAGCATAAACCTTCCTGTTAAGACATCACAATAAGAAACAAACACAAATATAGTAAGGAAGCCGAGATTCACCAAAACAAAACAGAAGTACCAGCACAAATGAACAACAATAGACAACTGTGAAAGGATTCTAGACTCTTCTTAGGATGGGGACACTTGTCTCTTGATTATTGCTTGAACTCTTTATAAATAGACTACTCTACCATTAATAGAAATGCACTGCAGAATATTGTCATTACTCTTAAAAGTGTCTAATACATTTCCTCCACTATGGCATCAGAGCCATAGAAAGGCAAACGCCTTAAACAAACCACCATCCCTTCACCATGAGTGTCTTGTTCGCCCCTAGAGGTGTGTGCAAATAAGCTTTAAATTTATAAAACTAGAATCAAGCAGCGAACCCGCAGTGTACGGATCGAGGTAGCTAAGCAAGAATTCCAGAGTATCGAACACAGGGATTTGGGTGGGAACAAATTCGATTTCAGGTTATCAAGCAATAAATATAGGAGTTTTGCAAATATTGGGAAAACAACAATCCTAAAGATCCGGGTATTCAGTTGTGGCAACAGATTCAAGATGTACTAATGATATAAAGACAGAGTAGAGATATGCAAAGGTACACTAATGTAAGGTAATCGTACGGTTGAGGTTCCAAAAACCTTATGTAACTCACCTAAAAGATACTCCTTATACAGGTTGTTGAGGCTCAATATAAAGAGGTTCTAAAAGCAAGGATTAGTATCAAATACCCAAACCTATAATCTAAAGGTCAAGACTAACTTATCCGATTGAGGTTATTGAGGCTCACAATCGAGGTAGAGGTTGTTGAGGCTTCACTACCACCTAGAAAAGACAAGTCTAAACTAAGCTAAAGCAAATCTTTAACTTTGGATTAAGGTAAAAGCAGGCTCGTGAACTCATGGAAATTACGGTTGGATCTTGAGGTTCCACGGCCGTGGAACTCAAGAACAGCCCGTAATTTAGGGTTGTCGGCGACAATTCTCTAACTCTCAGGGTCTAATCTGTTTGCGATCGATCTATCATCATCTAAGCCACAACTATCAACCCTTCACCTTAGAATTGTTAAGGGTTTTTAGCCAATAACAGCCATTTGATATCAATTCAAGATTTATAAGATAAAAGATGGAAACTTTCAAGAACCTTCAATAATCTTCAAACGAATCTCAGAATCACAATCAAGAACAAGCGTTTATCAAGAGATTCAAATCAGAACAATCAATCACAATCTTAGGAAAGAAAGGAAACGGGATGTCAATCCGATCCTAAATCAAACCTAAGCAAGAAGAGGAGATTTCTTGCAAAATCCTCCAAGAACTTCGATCTTCCTCAACACAAAGATCGCTAGCAGCAATTCTCTAATCACGAACTTTGATCTTCTATGAGATCTCCCAAAATCACCTCCAAGAATGAAGGTTTGTGTGTTGCTAAGCTTGCGTTCTTGCCGCTAAACTTAGGGTTTGAAAAGTCGTAAGCTAGGTAGCGAGGTAAGGCGAGGTGATAGCGAGATGACGGAATCTTGCCTCATCCGTCCTTTTTATAATGCAGGGCAAAATGTCGGCCCGGCCCGATCTTCAAGAGATCATGGTTTCGAAACGTGGCGAAAGAATTCGCCAAGATCACGGTCGTGGAAGATTCCACGACCGTAATTCTGAGGCGTGGAAACAAATACGGGTAGCTTCCACGGCCGTAATATCCCCTGGAATGAACATCGAATTCTGCATCACAATCCACGGCCGTAATCTAGGGTTAAACCGTGATTTTTGCCTTCATTCGTGCATTCCTCAATCTAATACTCCAAATTGCTTCCAAAAGGTGTCCTTAATTTGGATGTACTTCAACTCAACTTCCCTTTGCTCGTTTTCGTTCGGAAATAGCTCCAAATCACCTATAATCAACATAGAACTCGTGTAGACACCCATATCGACAATATAGGCAATACTAGCTCATATATGCATAAAGCTCCATCAAAGACTATCAATATGAATCAAATACGATCATAAAACGTGCCTAAAATATCACAATATTTCATGCTAACAAATAACCCCATACTTAACACTTGCTTGTCCCTGAGCAAGGTCTTTCAAAAAGCTTTAAACAAGAGTTAGGATGAAATATGTGTACCTTCTTTTTGGATGGAAGTGACTTCTAAAGAATAGATCATTCTCAAACCTTGCTTCATTCGTTTTCAAACTTTCACGCACTTAATTAGAGAGTAAGAGGTAAAGAAAGCTCATGAAACAATTTAACTTCCAAGCAAGCATTATAACCTTCAAACATTATCAAAATCAATCATAAGAACTTCAATTTAGATCACCAAGCCATATATCATTCTTTTGATCTTAAGGACTTTCAAAGGAAAAGGTCTAGAGTATGGAAGGGAGGGGAAATTTTAAGGGAGAGTGGTGCATAAATCCGGGAAAATGGACTACTACCTTCTTCTCCTTTTGCGGTTTCCGCAACTCTTCACTTTGAGCTTCGCTCTTACTTTTCATTTTTCGACTTTACTTTTGGAGTTATGGATAGAGGTGCACAAAAACCGAAGCCTAGGAGATTGGCGTTTCTCATTTTTGCGAGATGCCTCAAACCCTTAGCGCACATGCCATAATCCGCTAGGAATATCACTCAATCCGACTTTGGCAAGACACAAACACCCGGCTATGTGAATGGTGCCGAGTTACTCATCGTCATGATTGACTTCCCCAAACCTATAATTTCTTTCTATTCAATTGATTGCAAATATATGCTCTCATGGCCCTCCCACATCATACATGCCTTTTTCTCATTCACTTTCCAAGTTCCCGGATGGGTAAGGGAGGCTAATATTTCAATGAGGAGTTAGATGATCAAAGGAAAGAAGAAAGAAAATATCAAATTGCCTTAATCATTTCAAAAAGAAGCATAAGAACTTATAATGTGATTTCAACTTCGATTTCTTACATGATTTAGGTAACATTTTCACATTATAAAACTTGCAAAAGAGGTAAAATCTATTCATTCAATTTCTTTTCGAATTACTATCCTTTCAAGCATGCAATCGTTATCAACTTAATTCACAAGTAGTGTTTATCATAGAATTCATCTCAATTCATTAGAAGCATCAAATTTTTCAAAAATTTTCAATTTTTATGGGTTTTTAAAGTTCTTTTTCATGCAATGCAAGAATGAAACGTGTGACATATGATGAACATGCAATAATAGTCTCGTAATAGAAGCAACATATAGAGTAGAGTTATTACAAACATTTAGTACATCCCACCCCATACTTAGGACGAACATTGTCTCTAATGTTCACAAGAAAGAACAAAAGAAAGAAAAGAGAAGAAAACTCACAAATGGCGGCGGGGATGTCTAAAACGAGCAGTCCGGTCATCTATCACTGCGGTGCCGGTGGAGGTGGGAATGGAGAGAAACTCGGGTCATAGTATCGCCCAAACTGCTGGCGGTAGACGTCCCTCATCATGTGGTCGAGGTCGTCCAAATGTCTGTCTCTAGCGTCCGCCCGGATCTCTAATGCTCCGACTCTCTCTGAAAGTCCGGTAGCCCACTCCGGCATCCTCTCATACCATCCCGGAGCGCGATCATACCATCCGGGAGCGTCTGCTGGTGCTGCTGCTGGTGGTGGCGGTGGTGCTGCTGCTGCTGCGTGCGTAGTGGACCAAGGAGGAGGTGTCTCGTACCAGGTGGGAGGTGTGGTCATCCACGTGGGTCTCTCGCTCACGCTAGCGCGGCGAGATGACGAGCCTGAAGCTCCAGTCGGACGCGGAGAGCGTCTAGGTACATCCTGCTGATCCGGCTGATCCGGAAACGAGCCGAACTCCTGCTCTGCTCCTGCACCACTCTCATACGGCTCTCCCATATCCTCCTCATCTACAACCGGCGGTGGGACGTAAGGGGGAGCTACAAGCCTGTTCGCATGCATCGCAGCGAACGTCTCCTTCCAGTTGTGGCGTCCTGCCACAATGGAATACTCCGGCAGCCACTCAATACCCCTGCCGGTCCTACTCTCCCAGGGCATGCCCGCGTAAGGCGGACCTCTATGTGTGGGGAAGATGAGTCCCCTAACCATGAAAGCGTGTAGCCCTAATGGAACTGCCGGTATACGTGTGCAAGCTGAGAAATCCACTCCAAAAGTCCTAGCTATGTGGGTCACTATCCCACCGTACCCAATGTTCCCTCTCGATTTGTTCTTCAATTTACTCATAGTCGCTGCCAAAAGGGTAGCACAATCGGCGCGGCATCCGTGAAGCATAGCATAGAGAAGGAATAGCTCATCCGTCTTGATCTTTTGGGGCGTCTCCGTCCTAGGGAAGAGACACTCCGAAAGAACACGGTGAGCTATCTTCAAGGCCAAATGGTACATCAATTTGGCCTTGGTGTCAGCTGGATGCCAACGGTCCTCGTCGGCATAGATCATAGCTACATCTCCCCAAAAGTCCTTAGCGGACACGTTCCTAGGAATGCGACCGTTGTAGGTCTCGTGGAACCCAAAAATGGCCCCAAACTCAACTATACTCAACTGGTAGTCTCGATTCATGAGACGGAAGGAGACGGTTCTATCAACTGGGCTGTGCTCGAAAGACGTCACAACCTCGCGGGTGATCTCCTCATAAGCGTCCTCACGAATATTCGTGAAGACAAGCAAACCGGCTCTATCCAAGAGCCATGTAAGGTCATCTACAATGTTGAGAGGATGTAGATCCTCCAACAACAAGTATCTAGGGCCAATTACTGCCCTCTTCTCGATCCTCTCAAATGCGGCTTGGTGGTTTTCGTGTATGGTCGGTATGCTAGGAGGAGGGGGTGAAGATGGAGGTGAAGGTGAGGATGGTGGTGAAGGGGATGAGGGTGGTGGTGGTGCCCTAGAGGTGGAGGGGTTACCCTTTCTCTTCTTATTCTGTTCCCCTTTCTTCTCCTTAATTCTCCCAGAAACTCTCCTCACAAAATCCATTCTGTTGGAAATTACGGTCTGTTCTTCACAAACCACGGCCGTGGAACCTGTGTAGACCGTAATTCGACACGGAATTTCTCAATCCTCAGCAAATCAGCAATCAAACTTCACAGCAATCAGTCCTAATCTAATTTCTTCCAATCTCAATCAGTTCTTCCTAATAATCTCTAACAAAAACGAACAAAAACGGCTAAAATCAAGAAGAGAGCAAAAACCTCTTTTTTCGGATTGAGAAATCCAAAATGCGGGTTTGTTGATCGTTTTCCGCGCGATTTGTTGCTTGGATCTTGTTCTTGGTTGGATTTGCTTCGGTTTAGGAGGAAGAATCGTTAAAAACGATTAGAGAACGAAGATTTGGGAGGGGCTGCGTGTTTTCGGCGTTTAGGGCGTGGAAATTGGGGGTTTTTGTGGTGTTTTTGTGGTGAAGTGTGGCTTTTATACTTGCAGGCAAAATTTCAAAAATTACGGTCTATCGGGGTATTCCACGGCCGTGGAAATGTACGGACCCGTAATTTTGGTGATTTTTCACAGGCCTTTGAGAATTACGGCCACTGTAGCAATGACGACCGTAATTTAGACCGTGGAACTCTCTGTAAAGCTTCAAAGTCCAAATTTCGTCACTTCTCTTCGACATTGTCCTTCCTTTCCCCTTTTTCATCGATCCTACAACCAAAAACACGAACATACCGGGAGAAATCGAGGCAAAAATAAAGCAAAAACTTCTATTCTAAGCTAATCTATGAATCGAAAGCAAAAACGAAAATGCAATACCTTGGGTTGCCTCCCAAGAAGCGCTTTGTTTAAGGTCCGTAGCTAGACCATACTCGCACTTATTCGAGTGCGGTAGGTGCAAACTCCTCAGCTTGGAGTTCCGGTGAGTACTTCTTGAGTCGTTGACCGTTCACCTTAAAACTTCCGCTAGCTTCACCCCATACTTCAACTGCACCATGGGGGAAAATACGCTTAATTAGAAAAGGCCCAGTCCAACGAGATTTTAACTTACCTGGAAAGAGGCGAAGTCTCGAATTGAAGAGGAGAACTTGATCTCCCTCTTGGAAGTCCTTTGGAATGATATGCTTATCATGCCAACGCTTTGCTCTTTCCTTGTAGATCTTAGCGTTTTCGTAGGCGTTCAAACGGAGTTCATCCAGCTTGTTGATGTCTAGGAGACGCTTCTCTCCCGCTTCTTTCATGCTGAAATTCAGCCACTTGATAGCCCAAAACGCTTTGTGCTCTAGCTCTACCGGCAAGTGACAAGACTTCCCATACACAAGGTTGTATGGTGTGGTTCCTATGGGAGTCTTGTATGCAGTCCGGTATGCCCACAACGCATCATCTAGTTTCAAGGACCAATCCTTCCTAGTCCTTGAAACCGTCTTCTCTAGAATTCCCTTGATCTCCCTATTTGAGATCTCAACTTGTCCACTCGTTTGTGGATGGTAAGGGGTGGCGATCTTGTGAGTAACCCCATACTTGGATAGAAGAGCTTCAAAGCGACGGGCTATGAAGTGAGAACCTCCATCACTAATGATCGTCCTTGGCGTCCCGAATCGCGGAAAAATGGTCTTGTTGAAGAACTTAACCACCACCATGGCATCATTTGTGGGAGAGGCAATGGCTTCCACCCATCTAGAAACGTAGTCTACCGCCAATAATATGTATTGGTTCCCACAAGAAGAAGGGAATGGTCCCATGAAGTCAACTCCCCAAACGTCAAAAATCTCCACCTCTTGGATGTTGTTGAGGGGCATCTCGTTCCTTCTAGAGATATTGCCTGTTCTTTGACAAGCATCGCAACAAGAAACAAAGGATTGCACATCTTTAAACAAAGTAGG
>BSUD01000006.1:100263322-100309580 GCA_033239045.1 Fagopyrum esculentum | reverse complement strand
ATAAAGTAGGCCAATAGAATCCGGATTGCAATACCTTTGCGCTAGTTTTGTTCGAACTAGCGTGTCCTCCACAAGGTAGTGAATGACAATGACGGATGACACTTTGCATCTCATCTTCCGGCACACATCGCCGAATGATGCCATCCGGACCTCTCTTGAAGAGAAGAGGCTCGTTCCAATGGTATTCCCGGACGTCCTTGAAGAACTTCTTCCTTTGCGCATATGATAGTCCGGGTGGTATTTCCTGGCAAACCAAATAATTAACGAAATCAGCAAACCATGGTTCGTCACCCTTGGAGATTACCTTGATGCACTCCTCAATGATGTGTAGGTGTTCGTCCGGAAAGGAGTCATCAATGGGTAAATGGTCGTCCTCTAGATGTGTTAGGCGACTCAAATGATCTGCAACAGAATTTTCCGAGCCTTTCTTGTCGCGGATCTCAAGATCAAATTCTTGTAGGAGAAGAATCCATCTAATCAGCCTTGGCTTCGCATCCTTCTTTGCAAGGAGGTACCGGATCGCAGCATGATCCGTGTAGACAATCACCTTTGCACCTACAAGATAAGAGCGAAACTTGTCAATAGCGTAGACAATGGCTAGAAATTCCTTCTCCGTAGTGGCGTAGTTGAGCTGGGCTTCGTCTAGCGTCTTGCTAGCGTAGTATATGGCATGGGTTCGTCCTTCCTTTCGTTGCCCAAGAACAGCTCCAATGGCTACGTCACTAGCATCGCACATAATCTCGAAAGGGAGAGTCCAATCCGGTGGTTGGATAATGGGTGCTGAAATTAGAGCTTGCCGGATGGTGTTGAACGCATCTAGACATTCCTGCGAAAACTCAAAAACCGCATCCTTCATCAATAGATTAGTGAGAGGTTTTGATATCTTAGAAAAGTCTTGGATAAAACGTCTATAAAATCCAGCATGTCCTAGGAAACTTCTTATTCCCTTCACCGAAACTGGGGGAGGAAGTTTCTCTATGGTCTCTATTTTAGCCTTGTCTACCTCTATCCCTCTACTAGAGACTAAGTGACCTAAAACGATTCCTTCTTTAACCATAAATTGACACTTCTCCCAATTAAGAACTAGGTTAGTGTCTTCACATCTTTGCAAAACAAGAGAAAGGTTAGAAAGACAATCGTTAAAAGAGGAACCGTAAACGGAGAAGTCGTCCATGAAGACCTCCATGATTTCCTCTACGTATTCGGAGAAGATGGCCATCATGCACCGTTGAAAGGTGGCTGGGGCGTTGCAAAGCCCGAACGGCATCCTCCTATAAGCGAACGTACCCCAAGGGCACGTGAATGTGGTCTTCTCTTGATCATCCGGATGTATCGGGATCTGAAAGAAACCACTATAACCGTCAAGGTAGCAAAAGTATGAATGTTGTGCTAACCTTTCAAGCATTTGGTCGATGAATGGCAATGGAAAGTGATCTTTCCGCGTTGCGTTGTTGAGCTTGCGGTAGTCTATGCACATTCGCCATCCAGTCACGGTTCGGGTAGGAATGAGTTCGTTGTTCTTATTGGTGATGACCGTCATTCCTCCCTTCTTCGGAACTACTTGAACTGGGCTCACCCACTTGCTATCGGAGATAGGATAGATGATACCTGCATCAAGAAGTTTAAGAATTTCCTTCTTGACAACCTCCTTCATGGTCGGATTCAACCGCCTTTGAGGTTGTCTTGAAGTTCTAAAATCCTCCTCCATTAGTATTTTATGCATGCATAGGGAGGGTTTAATTCATACTAAGTCCTCAATAGTATAGCCTATGGCTTTTCTATGTTTCCTAAGGACAATCATGAGCTGTTCATGTTCATCTATGCTTAATTCGGAACTAACGATAACCGGGAAGGTAGAATTAGATCCAAGAAAAGCGTACCTTAGATGAGTAGGAAGTGGTTTGAGTTCTATCGCTTTCGGAGCTTCCAATGATCCTTGAGGAGCTTCCGATGTTTCCTTAGAGGTTTCTAAGGATGTTGAATGGTTTGGAGAAGAATTAGGAGAAGTTGAAGAAGCGTGCTGATCATTATTTTCCACGGTCAAAATCACGTTCTCCCCTGCTTTTCCACGGCCGTAATATCCTCTGGAATGGAGGTCGAATTTGGTTGTGGAATCCACGGCCGTGGAATAAAGAGTATGGCCGTGGAATCTTGTATTCTCAGCCTCATCGTGGAGTTTCTCAAACTCTACTTCATGCATCTCTTCTTGTGCTTCCAAGGCTTCAATTTCCTCTTTGCACTCTCCTTCTTCTCCTTCATGGGTTAGACTCATAGTGATAACCTTTTGTAAAGGATCGTTAAAGAGAATCGCACTTACCTCCTCCCTAGACAAGCCTTCTTCGTCTTGGATGTTGTAAATATCCTCATCAAAGATTGGCTCCTTCACTAGAGTGGAAAGAACGAACTCCACTTTCTCTTCCCCAATGTCAAAGGCGAGTCTCCCATTCTTGCAATCGACCATGCAGCCGGAAGTTGCAAGAAACGGTCTTCCGAGTATGATCGGGACCGGACTATCTGCAGGAATGTCAAGCACAACAAAATCAATGGGGACAAAGAACTTGCCTAGCTTGACAGGGACGTCCTCTACAATGCCGACGGGACGAGTAATGGATCGATCCGCCATGTATAACGTCATCTTCACCGGTTTAGGGTCGCCTAAACCGATCTTCCTGCACAATGCAAGTGGTATGATGCTCACACTTGCTCCTAAGTCACATAAAGCGTCATATGTGACCTCTCCCACTCCTATGGGAATGCAAAATGACCCCGGATCCTTCAGCTTTGGGGGCATTTTCTCCTTCATAGTCTTGATGAGGTCCGAAGAATCCAAACTCATCTTGACTTCTCCAAAATCTTCTAGCTTCCTCTTGTTAGAGAGGAGCTCCTTCAAGAACTTGCCATAAGCCGGCATACCTACAATAGCATCAATGAAAGGTATATTAATATGCAGTTTGCTCATGAGTTCTATGAACTTACCGAATTGCTTGTCTAGGCGCGCTCGCGCTCTAGATTGAGGGAATGGTAGGGGAGGTTTGAAAGCTGGAGGTGGAACATAGACGTCCTCCTTCTCCTTCCCCTTTTCTTTGCTTTTCTCTACGGGGACTTCAACAAACGTAGGCTGCGGATCGGTGGTAGTCACTCCGCTCCTAGTTGTAATCGCCATTACCCTTCCCTTAGGGTTGTCCTCCGTCTTTCCTGGAAGTTTCCCTTGATTCCTAGGAACTTCCTCCGCATGGTTGAACATTTGATTCTCCAAAACCTTTTGAGCTTTGTCAACCTTAGAAATTTGGTCATCAACCTTGATGATGCGGTTCTCCAACCCTTGAAGCTTTCCCAAGATCGTTTCCAACATGGGATCCGGCTTTTCCTTTCCCGTATTGTTTCCTCCATTTGATGATTGCCCCTGGCTTTTCAAAGGAGTAGAGGAAGAAGAGGGTGGAGTTAGTGAATTGGAATTGGAAGGGTAGGAGTTACCGGAATTTTGTTGATTGGAGCGCCAATTGTTGTTGTTTGAACCACGATTGTTGTTCCAATTGTTGTTGTTCCGGTTGTTGTTGTTTCCATTCCAATTGTTGTTCCGGTTATTGTTCCGGTTATTGTTGTTGCGGTTGGTGTTGTCACCGCCGTTGTTATTGCCCAAATAGCCAACATCCTTCTCTTGCTGCTTTGGGAAGTTGGTCTTGATAGCCTCCTTCAACTCTTTGATCTCATTGTTGAGGGAGAAAATCTGATTTTGAGCTTCATGTGTGAGCTTCGCTCCTTGCTCCACACGATTTCCCTCCACCTTCCGGTGAGAATACTTCTCTATGACTCTTGCTTGCTTCTCAATGAAGTCCCAAGCGTCATCTTCTCTCATGTCCATGAACGTTCCACATGAGAGGGATTGAAGGTTGAATTGCGTTCCCGCATCCAGCCCCTTGTAGTAAATTTCCAGCAAGGCAAGCTTGGATATGCCGTGATGAGGACAATCCAAGAGCAAATCTTGAAACCTTTCCCAAGATTGAAACAAACTTTCGTTAGGTCTCATAGAAAAAGCATTAATCTTACCTCTAAGTTCCGCCGTTTTGGAGGGCGGAAAGAACTTAGTGAGAAACTCTGCGGAGAGGTCTTCCCACGTCTCTAGCTTTCCACTAGGAAGAGCTTGGTACCAAGATAGCGCTTTCCCTTTCAAAGAGAAAAAGAAAGGTTTGAGCTTATAGCTGTTAGTATTGGCGTTCTTTGGTCTCATTGTCTCCATCATGCACTCAAAGTTTTGCAAGTGTTGGTGTGGAGATTCAGCGCTTGTACCGCCAAACTGACTTTGGCGAACAAGAGTGATAACTTGAGGGTTGAAACTAAACCCTTGTACATCTTCAGCATCAAAGTTCACACCTAAGCGGCGTGGTTGTTGTGTTGGATCCATCCGCTGGCCAAGAGTTCTTGGCTCATTATCCACACGTTCTACTCTCACATTCCTAGGTGGAATGCGGCGGTTAGCAGCTCCTTGTGTGTTGAAAGGATTTATATTGATCGTGGGATCAATCTCTTCTAGCGCGGGCATGGAAGAATCACTATCATCAGCGGATGAGTTACCTCTTCTTCTAGACCTTGTCCTTCTTCTCGAGGACTTCTTTCCCACCTTATCTTCAAGATCGCTCATCTTTATCTTCATTTGAACGATCATGTCTTGTAGACCGTTAACTTGAGTTTGATGACGATCCATCTCATCCTGGAGGAGATTCTCATTCCATCGGAGTTGAGCTTCCTTCTCCGCTAACTTAGTTTGAAGATCGTTTTCGTTTTCTTGAGCCATCCTCTTCTCTTTGCGTTTTTGTCTTAAAGTTTTCTCTAGCTCTTGATCAAGAGGTAAGAGATCTTCGGTGTTCCTAGACCTGCGCATGCACTCAAGAAGAATCAAATAGCGAGAGCAAGCTCCCAAGCTTGACAACCGGTTACCGAATTCGGCCGAAACCAAATCCCCGGCAACGGCGCCAAAAACTTGTTCGCCCCTAGAGGTGTGTGCAAATAAGTTTTAAATTTATAAAACTAGAATCAAGCAGCGAACCCGCAGTGTACGGATCGGCGTAGATTAGCAAGAATTCCAGAGTATCGAACACAGGGATTTGGGTGGGAACAAATTCGATTTCAAGTTATCAAGCAATAAATATGGGAGTTTTGCAAATATTGGGAAAACAACAATCCTAAAGATCCGGGTATTCAGTTGCGGCAATAGATTCAAGATATACTAATGATGTAAAGACAGAGTAGAGATATGCAAAGGTATACTAATGTAAGGTAATCGTACGGTTGAGGTTCCAAAAACCTTATGTAACTCACCTAAAAGATACTCCCTATACAGGTTGTTGAGGCTCAATATAAAGAGGTTCTAAAAGCAAGGATTAGTATCAAATACCCAAACCTATAATCTAAAGGTCAAGACTAACTTATCCGATTGAGGTTGTTGAGGCTCACAATCGAGGTAGAGGTTGTTGAGGCTTCACTACCACCTAGAAAAGACAAGTCTAAACTAAGCTAAAGCAAATCTTTAATTTTGGATTAAGGTAAAAGCAAGGCTCGTAAACTCATGGAAATTACGGTTGGATCTTGAGGTTCCACGGCCGTGGAACTCAAGAACAACCCGTAATTTAGGGTTGTCGGCGACACTTCTCTAACTCTCAGGGTCTAATCTGTTTGCGATCGATCTATCATCATCTATGCCACAACTATCAACCCTTCACCTTAGAATTGTTAAGAGTTTTTAGCCAATAACAGCCATTTGAAATCAATTCAAGATTTATAAGATAGAAGATGGAAACTTTCAAGAACCTTCAATAACCTTTCAGACGAATCTCAAAATCACAATCGAAAACAAGTGTTTGTCAAGAGATTCAAATCAAACAATCAATAACAATCTTAGGAAAGAAAGGAAACGGGATGTCAATCCGATCCTAAATCGAACCTAAGCAAGAAGAGAAGATTTCTTGCAAAATCCTCCAAGAACTTCGATCTTCCTCAACGCGAAGGACGCTCACCACAATCTTCCAATCACGAACTTTGATCTTCAATAAGATCCCCCCAGAAATCACCTCCAAGAATGAAGGTTTTTGTCTTGCTAAGCTCCGTTCTTGCCGCCCAACTTAGGGTTTTGAAAAGTCGTAAGCTAGGTAGCGGGGTAAAGCGAGGTGTAGCGAGGTGACGGAATCTTGCTTCATCCGTCCTTTTTATAATGCAGGGCAAAACGTCGGCCCGGCCCGATCTTCAAAAGATCATGGCTTCGAAACGTGGCGAAAGGATTCGCCAAGATCACGGTCGTGGAAGATTCCACGACCGTATTTTAGGGCGTGAAGAGAAATACGGTTGTGTTCCACGGCCGTAATATCCCCTGGAATGAACATCGAATTCTGCATCATACTCCACGGCCGTAATCTAGGGTCAAACCGTGATTTTCGCCTTCATTCGTGCATTCCTCAATCTAATACTCCAAATTGCTTCCAAAAGGTGTTCTAAATCTGGAAGTACTTCAACTCAACTCTCCCTTGCTCGATTTCGTTCGGAAATAGCTCCAAATTACCTATAATCAACATAGAACTCGTGTAGACATCCATATCGACAATATAGGTAATACTAGCTCATATATGCATAAAGCTCCATCGAAGACTATCAATATGAATCAAATACGGTTATAAAACGTGCCTAAAATGTCACAATATTTCATGCTAACATCCTCCGTCTTTCCTGGAAGTTTCCCTTGATTCCTAGGAACTTCCTCCGCATGGTTGAACATTTGATTCTCCAAAACCTTTTGAGCTTTGTCAACCTTAGAAATTTGGTCATCAACCTTGATGATGCGGTTCTCCAACCCTTGAAGCTTTCCCAAGATCGTTTCCAACATGGGATCCGGCTTTTCCTTTCCCGTATTGTTTCCTCCATTTGATGATTGCCCCTGGCTTTTCAAAGGAGTAGAGGAAGAAGAGGGTGGAGTTAGTGAATTGGAATTAGAAGGATAGGAGTTACCGGAATTTTGTTGATTGGAGCGCCAATTGTTGTTGTTCGAACCCCGATTGTTGTTCCAATTGTTGTTATTCCGGTTGTTGTTGTTTCCATTCCAATTGTTGTTCCGGTTATTGTTCCGGTTATTGTTGTTGCGGTTGGTGTTGTCACCGCCGTTGTTATTGCCCAAATAGCCAACATCCTTCTCTTGCTGCTTTGGGAAGTTGGTCTTGATAGCCTCCTTCAACTCTTTGATCTCATTGTTGAGGGAGAAAATCTGATTTTGAGCTTCATGTGTGAGCTTCGCTCCTTGCTCCACACGATTTCCCTCCACCTTCCGGTGAGAATACTTCTCTATGACTCTTGCTTGCTTCTCAATGAAGTCCCAAGCGTCATCTTCTCTCATGTCCATGAACGTTCCACATGAGAGGGATTGAAGGTTGAATTGCGTTCCCGCATCCAGCCCCTTGTAGTAAATTTCCAGCAAGGCAAGCTTGGATATGCCGTGATGAGGACAATCCAAGAGCAAATCTTGAAACCTTTCCCAAGATTGAAACAAACTTTCGTTAGGTCTCATAGAAAAAGCATTAATCTTACCTCTAAGTTCCGCCGTTTTGGAGGGCGGAAAGAACTTAGTGAGAAACTCTGCGGAGAGGTCTTCCCACGTCTCTAGCTTTCCACTAGGAAGAGCTTGGTACCAAGATAGCGCTTTCCCTTTCAAAGAGAAAAAGAAAGGTTTGAGCTTATAGCTGTTAGTATTGGCGTTCTTTGGTCTCATTGTCTCCATCATGCACTCAAAGTTTTGCAAGTGTTGGTGTGGAGATTCAGCGCTTGTACCGCCAAACTGACTTTGGCGAACAAGAGTGATAACTTGAGGGTTGAAACTAAACCCTTGTACATCTTCAGCATCAAAGTTCACACCTAAGCGGCGTGGTTGTTGTGTTGGATCCATCCGCTGGCCAAGAGTTCTTGGCTCATTATCCACACGTTCTACTCTCACATTCCTAGGTGGAATGCGGCGGTTAGCAGCTCCTTGTGTGTTGAAAGGATTTATATTGATCGTGGGATCAATCTCTTCTAGCGCGGGCATGGAAGAATCACTATCATCAGCGGATGAGTTACCTCTTCTTCTAGACCTTGTCCTTCTTCTCGAGGACTTCTTTCCCACCTTATCTTCAAGATCGCTCATCTTTATCTTCATTTGAACGATCATGTCTTGTAGACCGTTAACTTGAGTTTGATGACGATCCATCTCATCCTGGAGGAGATTCTCATTCCATCGGAGTTGAGCTTCCTTCTCCGCTAACTTAGTTTGAAGATCGTTTTCGTTTTCTTGAGCCATCCTCTTCTCTTTGCGTTTTTGTCTTAAAGTTTTCTCTAGCTCTTGATCAAGAGGTAAGAGATCTTCGGTGTTCCTAGACCTGCGCATGCACTCAAGAAGAATCAAATAGCGAGAGCAAGCTCCCAAGCTTGACAACCGGTTACCGAATTCGGCCGAAACCAACTCCCCGGCAACGGCGCCAAAAACTTGTTCGCCCCTAGAGGTGTGTGCAAATAAGCTTTAAATTTATAAAACTAGAATCAAGCAGCGAACCCGCAGTGTACGGATCGAGGTAGCTAAGCAAGAATTCCAGAGTATCGAACACAGGGATTTGGGTGGGAACAAATTCGATTTCAGGTTATCAAGCAATAAATATAGGAGTTTTGCAAATATTGGGAAAACAACAATCCTAAAGATCCGGGTATTCAGTTGTGGCAACAGATTCAAGATGTACTAATGATATAAAGACAGAGTAGAGATATGCAAAGGTACACTAATGTAAGGTAATCGTACGGTTGAGGTTCCAAAAACCTTATGTAACTCACCTAAAAGATACTCCTTATACAGGTTGTTGAGGCTCAATATAAAGAGGTTCTAAAAGCAAGGATTAGTATCAAATACCCAAACCTATAATCTAAAGGTCAAGACTAACTTATCCGATTGAGGTTATTGAGGCTCACAATCGAGGTAGAGGTTGTTGAGGCTTCACTACCACCTAGAAAAGACAAGTCTAAACTAAGCTAAAGCAAATCTTTAACTTTGGATTAAGGTAAAAGCAGGCTCGTGAACTCATGGAAATTACGGTTGGATCTTGAGGTTCCACGGCCGTGGAACTCAAGAACAGCCCGTAATTTAGGGTTTTCGGCGACAATTCTCTAACTCTCAGGGTCTAATCTGTTTGCGATCGATCTATCATCATCTAAGCCACAACTATCAACCCTTCACCTTAGAATTGTTAAGGGTTTTTAGCCAATAACAGCCATTTGATATCAATTCAAGATTTATAAGATAAAAGATGGAAACTTTCAAGAACCTTCAATAATCTTCAAACGAATCTCAGAATCACAATCAAGAACAAGCGTTTATCAAGAGATTCAAATCAGAACAATCAATCACAATCTTAGGAAAGAAAGGAAACGGGATGTCAATCCGATCCTAAATCAAACCTAAGCAAGAAGAGGAGATTTCTTGCAAAATCCTCCAAGAACTTCGATCTTCCTCAACACGAAGATCGCTAGCAGCAATTCTTCAACTCCGAACTTTGATCTTCAATGAAGTCTCCCAATTCACCTCCAAGAATGAGGGTTTGTGTGTTGCTCAGCTTCGTAGCGAGGTGAGGCGAGGTGATAGCGAGATGACGGAATCTTGCCTCATCCGTCCTTTTTATAATGCAGGGCAAAATGTCGGCCCGGCCCGATCTTCAAGAGATCATGGTTTCGAAACGTGGCGAAAGAATTCGCCAAGATCACGGTCGTGGAAGATTCCACGACCGTAATTCTGAGGCGTGGAAACAAATACGGGTAGCTTCCACGGCCGTAATATCCCCTGGAATGAACATCGAATTCTGCATCACAATCCACGGCCGTAATCTAGGGTCAAACCGTGATTTTTGCCTTCATTCGTGCATTCCTCAATCTAATACTCCAAATTGCTTCCAAAAGGTGTCCTTAATCTGGAGGTACGTCAACTCAACTTCCCTTTGCTCGTTTTCGTTCGGAAATAGCTCCAAATCACCTATAATCTACATAGAACTCGTGTAGACATCCATGTCGACAATATAGGCAATACTAGCTCATATATGCATAAAGCTTAATCAAAGACTATCAATATGAATCAAATACGATTATAAAACGTGCCTAAAATATCACAATATTTCATGCTAACAAATAACCCCATACTTAACACTTGCTTGTCCCTAAGCAAGGTCTTTCAAAAAGCTTTAAACAAGAGTTAGGATGAAATATGTGTACCTTCTTTTTGGATGGAAGTGACTTCTAAAGAATAGATCATTCTCAAACCTTGCTTCATTCGTTTTCAAACTTTCACGCACTTAATTAGAGAGTAAGAGGTAAAGAAAGCTCATGAAACAATTTAACTTCCAAGCAAGCATTATAACCTTCAAACATTATCAAAATCAATCATAAGAACTTCAATTTAGATCACCAAGCCATATAACATTCTTTTGATCTTAAGGACTTTCAAAGGAGAAGGTCTAGAGTATGGAAGGGAAGGGGAACTTTAAGGGAGAGTGGTGCATAAATCCGGGAAAATGGACTACTACCTTCTTCTTCTTTTGCGGTTTCCGCAACTCTTCACTTAGAGCTTCGCTCTTACTTTTCATTTTTCGACTTTACTTTTGGAGTTATGGATAGAGGTGCACAAAAACCGAAGCCTAGGAGATTGGCGTTTCTCATTTTTGCGAGATGCCTCAAACCCTTAGCGCACATACCATAATCCGCTAGGAATATCGCTCAATCCGACTTTGGCAAGACACAAACACCCGGCTATGTGAATGGTGCCGAGTTACTCATCGTCATGATTGACTTCCCCAAACCTATAATTTCTTTCTATTCAATTGATTGCAAATATATGCTCTCATGGCCCTCCCACATCATACATGCCTTTTTCTCATTCACTTTCCAAGTTCCCGGATGGGTAAGGGAGGCTAGTATTTCAATGAGGAGTTAGATGATCAAAGGAAAGAAGAAAGAAAGTATCGAATTGCCTTAATCATTTCAAAAAGAAGCATAAGAACTTATAATGTGATTTCAACTTCGATTTCTTACATGATTTAGGTAACATTTTCACATTATAAAACTTGCAAAAGAGGTAAAATCTATTCATTCAATTTCTTTTCGAATTACTATCCTTTCAAGCATGCAATCGTTATCAACTTAATTCACAAGTAGTGTTTATCATGGAATTCATCTCAATTCATTAGAAACATCAAATTTTTCAAAAATTTTCAATTTTTATGGGTTTTTAAAGTTCTTTTTCATGCGATGCAAGAATGAAACGTGTAACATATGATGAACATGCAATAATAGTCTCGGAATAGAAGCAACATATAGAGTAGAGTTATTACAAACATTTAGTACATCCCAATCAAGAATTACAAAAACTTGTTCGCCCCTAGAGGTGTGTGCAAATAAGCTTTAAATTTATAAAACTAGAATCAAGCAGCGAACCCGCAGTGTACGGATCGAGGTAGCTAAGCAAGAATTCCAGAGTATCGAACACAGGGATTTGGGTGGGAACAAATTCGATTTCAGGTTATCAAGCAATAAATATAGGAGTTTTGCAAATATTGGGAAAACAACAATCCTAAAGATCCGGGTATTCAGTTGTGGCAACAGATTCAAGATGTACTAATGATATAAAGACAGAGTAGAGATATGCAAAGGTACACTAATGTAAGGTAATCGTACGGTTGAGGTTCCAAAAACCTTATGTAACTCACCTAAAAGATACTCCTTATACAGGTTGTTGAGGCTCAATATAAAGAGGTTCTAAAAGCAAGGATTAGTATCAAATACCCAAACCTATAATCTAAAGGTCAAGACTAACTTATCCGATTGAGGTTATTGAGGCTCACAATCGAGGTAGAGGTTGTTGAGGCTTCACTACCACCTAGAAAAGACAAGTCTAAACTAAGCTAAAGCAAATCTTTAACTTTGGATTAAGGTAAAAGCAGGCTCGTGAACTCATGGAAATTACGGTTGGATCTTGAGGTTCCACGGCCGTGGAACTCAAGAACAGCCCGTAATTTAGGGTTTTCGGCGACAATTCTCTAACTCTCAGGGTCTAATCTGTTTGCGATCGATCTATCATCATCTAAGCCACAACTATCAACCCTTCACCTTAGAATTGTTAAGGGTTTTTAGCCAATAACAGCCATTTGATATCAATTCAAGATTTATAAGATAAAAGATGGAAACTTTCAAGAACCTTCAATAATCTTCAAACGAATCTCAGAATCACAATCAAGAACAAGCGTTTATCAAGAGATTCAAATCAGAACAATCAATCACAATCTTAGGAAAGAAAGGAAACGGGATGTCAATCCGATCCTAAATCAAACCTAAGCAAGAAGAGGAGATTTCTTGCAAAATCCTCCAAGAACTTCGATCTTCCTCAACACAAAGATCGCTAGCAGCAATTCTCTAATCACGAACTTTGATCTTCTATGAGATCTCCCAAAATCACCTCCAAGAATGAAGGTTTGTGTGTTGCTAAGCTTGCGTTCTTGCCGCTAAACTTAGGGTTTGAAAAGTCGTAAGCTAGGTAGCGAGGTAAGGCGAGGTGACGGAATCTTGCCTCATCCGTCCTTTTTATAATGCAGGGCAAAATGTCGGCCCGGCCCGATCTTCAAGAGATCATGGTTTCGAAACGTGGCGAAAGAATTCGCCAAGATCACGGTCGTGGAAGATTCCACGACCGTAATTCTGAGGCGTGGAAACAAATACGGGTAGCTTCCACGGCCGTAATATCCCCTGGAATGAACATCGAATTCTGCATCACAATCCACGGCCGTAATCTAGGGTTAAACCGTGATTTTTGCCTTCATTCGTGCATTCCTCAATCTAATACTCCAAATTGCTTCCAAAAGGTGTCCTTAATTTGGATGTACTTCAACTCAACTTCCCTTTGCTCGTTTTCGTTCGGAAATAGCTCCAAATCACCTATAATCAACATAGAACTCGTGTAGACACCCATATCGACAATATAGGCAATACTAGCTCATATATGCATAAAGCTCCATCAAAGACTATCAATATGAATCAAATACGATCATAAAACGTGCCTAAAATATCACAATATTTCATGCTAACATGTCTCAGAAGAATCAGAAGCAGGTTCTCATTCCAAAGCACAACCTAGGAAAAACATAATGAAACGCATTCATCCTCTTCTATTCTCCCAAATCAAACTCTTCCAAACTTTTCTACCCTAAACACTGTCAAGCTCACAACAAACAATTTTCCCATGTGGAAAGGTATCATCAAACCCTACCTTACTGCTACTCATCTCATTGGGTATGCAGAAAACACTATTTCCCCTCCCAACCCAGATGATGCTCAAGCTTTCCATTCTTGGCTCTCCAAGGATCAACTTGTTGTTGCCATCCTTCTATCTTCTCTCACTGAAAATGTGATGACCCAAGTCTTGGATTGTAGTACTTCTGCCCAAATCTGGTCTCGACTCCATGACCTCTTTGCATCCACATCCAATGCTCGAATCGTTCAGTCTAGGTTGAAACTTGCTTCTCTTAAAAAAGGTGGTGAATCCATTCTCACCTATTATAACAAGGCCCAGGGCCTAGTAAACAGCATCAAGGCTGCTGGACAAACCCTTCCAGACACCGAATTCGTTACTTACCTGCTGGCAGGACTGGGCTCTGAATATGACTCAATTGTAACCTCCCTTACAACTCTACCAGTATTTCCACTCTCACACCAAGTTCTCTCTCATCTCTTAAGCCATGAGGAACGTGTTACACGTAACAATTCCTCTCTGATGTCCTCTCACCACTCAAACACCTCTTCCATCCTTGGTACTCCTCCAGAAGCAAATTATACAACCAACAGAGGTCGTGGTCGTGGCAATTACAGAGGACGTGGAGGTGGTCACAGTGACACAGATAACAGAGGGGGAGGTAGAACAAACCAAACCTGGACCAATCGTTCTGATGGTGGTGTTCGAAGAGGAGGTAACAATAGAGGCTATAGACCATCAACAAACTTCTCAAACGCTCCAGACACACGCCTAATCTGTCAACTCTGCAACAAGCCTGGACACACAATAATTCAATGCTGGCACAGGTTTGATCATGCTTTCCAGGCTCCACCACCATCCTCTCTTCAGGCAAACAATACCACTTCAAACCGGTACCCAGATACAGCGGCCACACATCATTATACACTAGATTTTTCCAATCTGCGCATTGACAACCTTCCTTACTCAGGAATTGAGCAAGTCTCCCTTGGTGATGGTTCTACAATTCCAATTCACAATCATGGTTCTGCTTCCCTTTACTCTTCATGTCATATCTTCCATCTTCACAATTTGCTTCACACACCATCTCTATCTAAGAATCTTCTGTTTGTTAACAAATTCTGCATGGATAATGATGTGTTCTTTGAATTTCATGCTGACCATTTCCTTGTTAAACATTCACAGACTCGGGCTCCTCTTCTCAAGGGTATCGTTAGAAATGGTCTGTATGTCCTCTCTGCTTCGACAACCTCACCAGAACTACACTCCACCATCGTTGCCCCCACCACCGATCTTTGGCATTTCAGACTCGGCCATCCCTAAAAAAGAATTGTCCAATCTCTCTGTCCACTATAGACAACCCTAAACCTAAAGCCCAAATTGTAGATGATCTATGTACATCCTGCAGTTGGGCTAAGGCCCTGCCTTACCACACCCTACCAGTCCATCAACATCATCCCATGTTTTACAACTTTTGTTTTGTGATGTTTGGGGCCCAACCCATACCATATCAAATAATGGAAATCGGTATTATTTATCTATTCTAGATGATTATAGCAAATTTCTGTGACTTTTCCCTTGCAAACTCAAATCCGATGTTTCCCTCCTAATTCAATCATTTATCACCCGTGTCTCAAATTTCTTTTCACAAAAAGTAATTTTAATACAAACCGACAACGGAACCGAATTCAAACCCCTTAGACCTTTGTTCCATAAGTTGGGCATCACACATCGACTCACTTGTCCTTACTCTCATTCACAAAACGGGAGTATTGAAAATCGTCATCGACGGATTGTGGACATGGGCCTCACTATTCTCAAACATGCTTCCCTTCCTCTAGCATGTTGGGACTATGCCTTTGAGACTTCAGTCTACTTACAAAATCACCTTCCCTCTCCGGTCACTCACAACAAAAGTTCATAGACTTTTGTTAACAGAAGAAGCGCATAGAGGAAGATTAATGATATTTTGGACGAGATAAGACTTATCTTATTGTAGACACCCATTTATTTTATCCCCACATGTTGAGAGATGTTGAACACTTAGTGAAGAGATGCCTTGACTACTTAAAGGCCATATCAAGATTGCAACCACACGGTGTAACACCCCGAATCCGCGGGACTCGGGATGCTACGGGTTAGGACCTCACAATGGGTCCCGACCCTTAGCCTGACAATAATTTCACCGGATCTTGCAACAAGACACAAATAAAGGCCAAAACCGAAATACATTTTTATGCAATGCAAACAATCTCGAAAAGAAAGATACAACTTGGAAACTCAGCCGAGTCCTCAAAACAACACAACTCCAAAACATAAATCCCTAAGGTACAACATAAACCAAAACGACATAATCACATAACCATCCCCGTCCTATAATGTATGGAGACCCCGACTGTCCACTCCTCCACCTCACTCGGCGGCATCCCTAACCTGCAAGACAACTACAAAATCGGTATAAAACAGTTAGCTAGCATTCAAAGCATTAGAATCATGGTATTGACACACACACATAAGGCATCAAAACACACAACATGATCTAAACACACGTGTCCGGTTTATTATCTCTTTGTTATTATCAAGTCATATCCCTTACTATTCCACTTATGGTGTGACACGAGAATCATAACGATCTCGACCTTGTCCCCTTTCACCATACGAGTTTGTACTTGATGCGGATCAGCATCACCCATTGGACTGGTCGCAAGGCAACTCTCAATCATCCTTATTTTGGACTGGACAAGCGGTCACCGCCCGTTATCATACACTTGGGCCAAATATAAACATATAAAGGTCGGTAATCCTATTTCCGGTTTAGTTGTTATAAACAATAAACAATAAACACACACATAAACAATAAACACACACCACCAACACGCATCGAAACTAATACAGAGAATACGAGCTAAGTAAGTCTGGAGACTTACCTGTCCTAAAGCTAAACCCGCTAAATCCCGTACTCAATTTCCCGCAGGTATGTAACTCAACGCCTAATCAGACAAGACACACAATCAATAACTAACCAATAAGCTAGAAGCCCGAGGGCTTCTAGTTTTCCAAACCTATACGAGGTCGATCACAACCCTAGCATGCTAGGTCCAACACCAAATCCCGAAGATCATCCTATGATCGTACCGAAACATCACAACAATGTTCGTAAACCATCCAACAACGACAAACGGTTCAAGGCCACTACTTGGCATTCTCTCTAAGTTATGCTAGATCCAACCTAGCATGATACTAATACTAAACATAACTAGATCGAGGGAAAAATATACTCACACGATGTCAAAAGACGGAAGACGATCTATGGGTGTCGAGTTCGACTTGTTAGGTCTTTATCGGGACGCTTACGAACCTAAAACCAAAATTAGACAAATTTAGCTCGTACGCTAAATTTGATCTGAATATATAACATACATAAAACTAAAGAAAAGCTCGATTTCATTTTCCCACGTTAAACTCGCAAAAACCTTTTCGGGCAAAATACGGGAATTTAGCAACTTGGTCATAACCCGAAATTACAACTTGAACCGTAAATCCGAATTAATCCAACAAGGCATAAAACATCGTGTAAGAAATTACAAGACTATAACTCGAGGTAAAACCCAATTTTAAAATCCGTAAATATATTTTCTGGGCAACCTATACGAACCCAAGGTAAAACTCGTTTTCAAAAGTCAAGGACGAAACAAAACCGCTCAACCATTTTCCGGGGTAAAATACACAATCTTGCAAATGCGGCCATAAACCGTAAATAAACCTTGAGCTATATTTTGTAATTATACCAACAGGGGCAAATCTGCAACTTTCAGAAATTAGGGCTAAATCTGCAAATACAAAATATTGGGTCCATTTTGTAATTAACACTAAAAAGAGGGACCCGACTGTAATTAACAACAAGGGTTTTAAACCCAAAGCGCCTTCTTCAGCTGGAAAGAGAAGCAGCAGAGGCGGCTGAGAGAGGGCGCAGACAAGGGCCATCACCGGTGGCTGCGAAGCGTCTCCGGTGGAGGCAGGGGATCGCTGGCGTGGCTCGAGGGGGAGTCGCCCACTCGCAGGTAACAGATGACAGATAGGGGAGCAGAGGAAGGAGAGGCGGCGTGTGTTCATCCCGCTAGTGGCTCCGGTAGGGTTGGATCTCCCAGACACGGGTGGTGACGGTAGTTGTTGGCGGCCACTTCTCTGTTCTTTGGCGACTCGCAACGAAGAGGAAGAGATCGAGAGGCGACGGTGAAAGGCTTTCAGGGGGCTTTCCCGACGGTGAGTTTCGCAAGACGAAGGCAGGGCAATTGGTCCTTGGCGACGACGGTTGCTTCTACTGCTGCAGGTGAGGGCAAGGCTGGAGGTTGCAGTTGCTCTCCTCGGTCCGACTGGGGCACAGAGGGAGATATGGTGAGAATGGAGGGTTGCTGGTGTGTAAGGGCACTGGCGGAACCATAAAATTTTGGTTGGAGGGGTACAAAAAAATTTTTTATAAGGAAAGTAGAATATGAAGTTTGAAATTAAATAATAAAATATATAAATTAAATAAATAAATAAAAGTTTACTTTAGTTTTATACTATAAATTTGAGTTTTTAATTTATTTTTTACTTAGATAAAATTTAAAATTATTTTATATATTTAATTTCTTTTATAAATATATTGTCATATAAATTAGATAGTTATTGATCAATTATTATATTAAAAATTATAGTAATTTTATTGTATTAGTTAAGAATACATGAAATAATAAACATCATTTAATCTCTCCATCTAAATATATTGTAATTTGTTTAAAATAAAAAGGAACCTTTTGCTACTCCCAAAACTCAAAACCATGACTTCATGTACCTCCTTCCATTCCTCTACCAGATGAACTAGTAGAACAGTATATAACATAATTCGTTTTAAAGAGGATTTTTTCCTTCTTTTTTTCCTTCCTAAGGCAAAACGACGTCGCAAGCCGGGACATCGTACCCTCATTACCCCCCTTGGATCCGCCACTGTGTAAGGGGAAACAAAGGAGGGTAAGTCAATGAGGGGTGGGACGAGGGGTCATGTAGCCTGAGTAGGCGCAGAGGCTAGGTGTAGGGCTGGGCGGCATGGTAAGCAGATCCAGAGGAGGAGGCAGCCTCCTAGTCCTAGCTGGGCGGGAAGGGACAAGGCATAAGCTCCCAAGAGAAGGAACATGCCATCATCCTGGCGTGGAGAAGAACCAGAGAAGAGAGAAGGGGGGAAAATAATAATAATAATAATAATAAAAGAAAAGGAAAAATTGAAATGAACTCGATCGAAATAATCGGGACGGAAATTTCGGATCGTAAAACTTTTCCGTACCTTTCCGAAAAAATAAAAAAAATACGGGAAATAAATGTGGATCGAGTATATAAATAAACTCACAAAATATCCTTTGCGACATAGAGATCAATCTCGTAACTAATATTACGAGATTCCAATAATAATTAAATACCATTAAAAAGTTAATATAAAAATTATACTCGTAAAATCAAATTTTACGACGTAAAATATTCATAAACATACTTAAGATATTAAACTATTGATAACCGTCGGAAAATAAATATCGAAAAACGCGCCAAAATTTTGGGCGTTACACACGGCCTATGCACTCCTTTTCCGATTCCCACATCTCCTTGGGAAGGCATCACCATGGATTTTATTGTTGGAATAACCGTTACTAAGAGAGGGAGAGACTCCATATAGGTTGTTGTCGACATGTTCTTTATGATAGCTCATTTCATTGCAAGCAATAAAACTGATGATGTTACCAACATTGTCAAATTTTTATTTAGGAAAATCGTAAGACTACATGGAGTTCCCAAGACAATTGTAAGTGTTAGAGATGTCAAGTTCCTTAGTTCTTTTTGGAGGACTCTTTGGTAAACTCGTAACAAAGCTTATATTCTCTACATCTAACCACCCCATACAGATGGGAAAACTAAGGTGACCAATAGAAATCTTTCCACCATCATTCGGACTATCATCCGGAAGAACCTTTAATCTTGGGAAGGTGCTTAACCTCATGTAGAGTTTTCTTAAAACCGTACTTACATTCATCTATGCAGCTTTCACCTTTTGAATGTGTATATGGTATGAACCCTTTAACCCCACTTGATCTTACTCCTTTTCCAATGCGGGAGCGAGAAAATTTTAATGCAGGAAAACATGTAAAATTCATCAAGGAGCTACACGAAAGGAAAAGAAGTTGTCTTCTCAAGAAATCCGAGACACTAGTTGCATGAGCAAACCAAGGACATTGTCGGGTTGTTTTCCAGCCCGGTGATCTTGTATGGGTACACTTAAGGAAAGAGAGGTTTCCAACCCGGTGGAAGAACAAGTTGGATGCAAGAGGTGATGGATGAAAGAGGTGATGGACCATTCAAAATTCTCAAGAAGATTGGTGATAATGCATATCAAATCGAACTTCCATGAGAATATAAAGTGAGCGCTACTTTCAATGTTGCGGATCTTACCCTTTCCTTGACGATGAAGATATATAGGATTTTTGAGGACAAATCATTTACAAGAGAGAGAGAATGATGAGGGACCATCCCAATCATTACCAAAAGGACCGATCACAAGAGCTCAAGCATTGGAAGGAAGCATGAGGATAGTAATGTACATTTAGTTAGGAAAGCCAACAATCGCACTTGTGAATGAGGAGGAAGCACGCGAGCCATGTGGCCGATTTTAGCCTAACTTGGATCTTATTTTCAGCCCATAATGGACACTTATTATTATGGGTTTTGTTTTATGTTTTTGGGCCTCTTAATTATATTTTTCAACTCATGGTTTAATTAAATCATAGCTAGTAGGGTTTTGATTCTTTGCCTATATTAGGCTTTGGATACTTCTTTTTCCAAGGACCAATTCACTATTCAAATTTTGATATTTTTTAGTATTTCTCTGCACGGAGTTCGTGTGTCTTCTCGGAGAAGAGAGAGTGGATTTCTCGTTCGACTTTATAACTTGAACTGTTTTGTGCTGTGTCACCTTGAATTGTCGTGCTCTCAATCATTCACAAGCCTCCCTCTCGTGCTCTAGGGACAATCACTTTCCCTTCTGTGTAAGATTGTAGCGGAAGGGTTATACGATCATTCATGGTTGTGTGTTAGAGCCTTAGTTTCCCTAGTGTTCTCTATGTTGTTTCATAGGGTTCGACCTTGATCTATCAATCTACCGATCCATATCATCATTAAATCATTCACCCATCCCATTTTGACCATTCGACCAACCGATCCTCACCCATCATTCATCTTCTTTGTTGGTGTCGAAAGATCGGAACTTTAAAGCGGTTAATCCCTACATCACCTTGATAGAAGCTTAAGAAGTATTGTGTAGAATATAGAAGCCTAAGAAGTATTGTGTATTCTAGTAATCCTACAACTTGAATTTGCCTTTTGGTGGTAAGATGATCGTGCTTAGTGATGAGATTAGACAAACTTTACCCGTTAGGTTTTCAAATTGACACGAGTATAAGGGTATTGAACCAATTATGAGTGTCTTGAGTAAATCCATTGAACTAGATGCACGGGACCCCCAAAGTTTATTTTAGATTGGATATTACGCATTAAAAGTGGGTACATAAGGTGAGATTATAGGTTGTGAAGCGGTCATTAAAAACTATCAAGGATATGATACTTACGTATAAATGTGATCCAATTATCACTATATATATATATATTCTTCGTAGTTATTATAAGTTTAATATATTATTCGCAGTTATTATAAGTTTAATATATTATTCGTAGTTATTGGTGGTTGAATGGATTATTCGTTTAATGTATTATTCGTAGTTATTGTTGGTTGAATGAATTATTCGTAATTATTATTATTCGTAGTTATTATTAATTTTGATATCTACCATAAATCTTGACCTCTAATACTCACCATCTGACGGTCTAAAATTGTTCTCATGATACACAATAAGGCTTGTTCTCATGGAACCATATATATATATATATATATATATATATATTAGTTTAGGACTTGTGTTGTGCATGAGTGGTTTGGTGGCGTCCATAAGCGTCCGACGGCGGCAGCGGTTCCCTTTGACATACTGCAACGAGGTCTCCCTATTGTTGGTGGTGGCGATAGCGGGCGTGACCGGATCCAGCGGTGGCTGCGGTTTGAAGGTGGGATGTTGGAGGGGTTGAAATCACTGGTTTTAGGGCGGTTGCGGGGGTGTTGGCGGCAGTTTCTAGGCTGCTCAGGTAAGCATCGGGGGGCGACAATGGGCTCCCTCAATAGCCGGGAGTGAGGGATACCCCCAGGTGGGTCTATATTTTGCAGTGGCTCCCTCGTGGCTTCGGTGGAGGTCGATAAACAGAGAGGAGAAAGGGATCGAACTCTTGTATTTGGGTAGCGATGAAGCTGCTCATGGGCGACTAGCTGGATGGGTAAGACTCATAGGAGAGTTAGAAGATGAAGGGAAGAGTGAAGAAAGGAGGAGGAGATAAGAGAAAGATGTGGTAGTTCCCGGGAGGCTGAGGGTGATAGAGGGTGCAGATGACTGTTAACTTGCATGGTGAGCTCAACAAAAAGGGAGTGTAAGCTAAGATTGAAAGAGTGAAGTGAAAGGAAAAAGGAGAGTTAAGTAAGGGAGTTGGAGTGATAGGTTGTGGGTACAAGGAAAAAAAAGAGGTCGGCGATGAGTTGGGGTCCAGGGTAGGAAAAAAGGCTCGTACAGGAGTAGTGATGTGGTTGGGAGTTGTAAGCTACTGCAAATTGCTTGTGAAGGTAAAGGATCAAAGGAGAGGGCCAACTAGAGTTGTAGGCGTCAAGGGCTCCACCACATGGTAGGGAAGTAGGGCTAGGTGTTAGGCGGCAAGGAGATAACGTCAGGTGGTAGGCCGAATGGTGAGCTATCATGAGGAGGCAAAGGAAGGTGCATATGTAACACACCGAATTCGCAGGACTCGGGACGTTACGGGTTGGGACCTTACAATGGGTCGTGACCCTTAGTTTAACAACAATTTCACCGGATCTTGCAACAAGGCACAAATAAAGGCCAAAACCAAATACATTTTATACAATGCAATGAAGCCCAAAACCAGACAAACCAAAGACTTCAGCCGAGATATATCCGAAAGACCAAATGCCATACACGCGGCATACAATATATAATGAATACAAAACTCAAACACGACTCCAACCAAAACCCAATCCTAAAATGTACGGAACCCCGGCTGCCCACTCTTCCGGATCTCTCGGCCGCATTCCTAACCTGCAAGGCAATCTACAACAATCGGTATAAAACCGTTAGCTCATATTCGAGGCATTAGAATCAAGGTGAAAGGCACAAACACAAGTCAATCATCATAAAACCCAATACACTCCAAAGCACACAAATCCGGTTTATTATCTTATTATTATTAAGTCATATCCCGTTCTAATTCAACTTAGGTTGTGACACGAGAATCACCGAAACTCGCCTCGGTCCCTACTTACCAGCATGGAATGGTACTGATGCATCGGACCGTCTACCAGCACGGTATAGTCGCCGAGAACCTCCTAGCTCTCGCGGGAGCCAGGCAAGTTGTCACCGCCCGTTATCATACACTTGAGCCAAAATAATATAAAGGTCGGTAATCCTATTTCCAGTTTAGTTGTTATAAAAAATAAACACACACCACCAAACACACATCAATGCTAATACAAGGAATACGAGCTAAGTAAGTCCGGAGACTTACCTCGTCCCAAAGATAATCCCGCTATATCCCGCTCTCAACTTCCCGCAAGAAGACACTCAACGCCTGTAAAAAGGCACACGATCAACATCTCTCTCACATGCTAGAAGTCCTTAGACTTCTAGTCCGAAAGATCTCGCAAGATCATAAACCATAACCATGATAGGATAACAACTCCTAATCCTCACGATCTCACAAGTTCATAACCATCACTACACATGCTAGGATACTCTCGTCCTAGTCACCACAATCTCAACAATCATACAACCTCAACCCCTAAATTCTCAAAAGCTCAACATACAACTTAAAGCCATAAACAACCTCACAAGCCTCACAAACTGACATCAACACCTTAAGTCATAAAACATTTCACAATCCTCAAACACTCACCTAAGGTCCATAACCACCACTTGGTATTCACTCTAGTTTATGCTAAATCCAACCTAACATGATGGTAATACTAAACATAACAAGATTGAGGAAGAAGGTACTCACACGACGTCAAAAGACGGATGTCGAACTTGGACTCGTTAGGCCTTTATTGGGGCGCTTCCGGACCTAAAACCAAAGCTAAGCAAATTTAGCTAAAAGCTAAATTTGAAAGGAATATTTAACGCATAAAATGTTCTAATGACACTCGCTTTCAAAACCGAGGTTAAAACTCGTAAAAACATTTTCTGAGAATTTAATTTTAGAAATTTGGGTCATAAACCACAAATTAAATCCTTCGGCCATATTCCGAAAATAATCCAACAAAGGGCATTATATAGTGTATATAAATATAAGAATATCCCCGTAATTAAAATCCGAGGTTTAAAAACTGCTAACGCATTTTCCGGGCAAATAATACAACTCTAGAAACTTGTGTCATATTCTGAAAATAAAACTTTGGTCATATTATGTAATTACTTCAAGAGAGGGCATCATAGTTAAATCCAAAAACTTGGGCATAAATCATAAATAAAAAACCAGTCCACTATTTGTAAATACAGATGCAAGGATATATTTGCAAGATTCCAAAATTAGGGACAAAAATGTAATTAGAAAGTAGTGGGGCTTTTGTAATTATACCCTTATTTGTAAGTTCCCGTTAGGATTTAGGAATCCAGGCTCAACAGCTGCTGAAATCTCTTCCTCCCCAACAGCGTGGCATCGAGGCTGTCAGGGTAGCGAGTTGGCGAGGGTGGCGAGGCTGCAAGGAGGCGACAAGGAGCGGCTAGCTACTAGGAGTCTGCCCCAACTCCGGCAGCAGCGGCTGCTTCCCCGCGACAAAGAAGAACAGAGAAGAAGGGAAAGAAAAGGCGGAGGCCATGGCTCCACAAAAGCGACGAGATCTGTCCAGCGGGGCGGCGTCGGGCAAGGTCCGGTGGTGGTCCTTGCTACAGAAGCAAACAGAGAAGGGAGAAAAGAAGGGGGAGGAGGGCTGCACTGGCTTCCCTGGTGGTTGCAGAAGGGTTGCGGTCAGCTCCGGCAAGGATCTAGGCGGCAGGGCAAGGCATAGGGTCCTCGATTCCGGTGGCGCAGCTTTGCCGGCAAGGCTCGAAGAGAGAACTGGGGCTGTTTCAGGAGATTGAAGATGGAAACTGCAGAGGGAGACTCCGAGAGAGCAAGGCAGAGGAGGAAAAGCAGAGGGAAGGCTGAGAGCTGCACAAGTGAGGCTGAACGAGGGGAGAAGGAGAGATTGGGTGCAGGTGATATCCAGGAGTCGGCTAGGTAGCTTGGGCGGGGAAGGATTAAACAACGATAGGTCCTGCATCTTCTGATGGCGTGAAGGCTGGGAGAAGGTAAAAAAGAAATCGGCCATAAAAGAGGAAAATAAAAAGAAATAGGAAAAAGATAAAAAAAAATAAAAAAAAATTGGACATCGACATTAAAATAAACCCGATTAAAACAATCGGAACGGGAATTTCAGATCAACAACTTTTTGGAAAAATAAATATCCGGAAAATATATGTGATCTAATATATAAATAAACTCGCAAAAAAATACTTTGAAATACAAAAATCATTCTCTCAATTTATATTCCGAGATTATATGATAGTTTAAACGTGGATAATAAAATATATCGGTGTATGTATACATATATACTCATCGAATATAATTTACGACGTAAAATACTCGTAAAATATATGTACGCTATTAAAATATCGATAAATGCCGGAAGGAATAAAAAAATCGCAAACGCGCCAAAATTTGGGGCGTTACATTAGATCCCCCTAAAAACAAGTTTCGTCCCGAAACTTGCCACACGCCGAACTTTTCGGTCCCTAAGGTCGAGGTATAAACTCACAACTAGGAAGGCTTAGACCTTGTAATCTATATACACAAACTGCTCCAACCACAATTGCGACAAATATAACCGGACATAAAACACATTCCCGCACGGGGCACAAAACCACATATAACATCACACAAAAACACAAATAAATTAAGGGAAGAACTAGGTCTAACTGTCGATTCTATCAAAGCTACTAACTCGACGTAAAACTCAACCAAATATACTTTACTCCGTCTTCCTATTAGCCTATTCGGTTCTTCGTCTGCAATTAAATCACCATAACTGACAATCTGTCTCGAGTCATGTATGTACTCTCTCGACTGATACACATGAACACCGGGTAAATGCTATCTACTCTTGGCGGCTACGCCAACTGGTAAACCACTTTCCTAACTCGCGCTAACATCTCACAATGGTCCGATATATCGGAACTCAACTTCCTTCTCGGGTCTTTCTCAATGCACCATTTACATTATGTTTCCCTTTGATTTCTCTATCAAAGAAGATCAAACTTCTAATTTACACCTTTGGCTTGGTTCTTGTCAAACCAAGCTTCGACTTACGTTTCCTCAATTCTTGTTGCAAGTGCTAAGTAATCAGGGGAGCACTTTAGTTTGACATTGCTTGACAAGGCACGTGTGTTATTACTTTTACATCGCTCCTCAATACTCGATCAAGACCTTGTCTTGAAGAATCACTTGTCCATTTCAAACCCATAATACCTCGAGGTAAATCAAAACAGTTGCACCAATGAATCCCCTCTTAACTCTCAACAACTCTATTGTCGATTCTTCGTCCCATTCAATACTTCATCGTCATCCATAGCAGGTTACCATAAAAGGTGCTACCCAACTTCTCCCTTCACATATCTGGTAAAGCTCAAAACATCTAAGATAACTTGTAACTCCTTCCATATCTATCGGGGTTTGCCATCCCGAGACATATTGTCACACGTCTTCTCGCTCTAGTGACTCTAGTAGGTCCAAAATGCCATGTTTGAATATCCGAGTCTCTAATTCTCAATTGGTGACAGTCAAACCTTAAACAATTTAGAAGAGACTACCGACCCTTGCAACTGATTGAGTAGATCGTCTATACGCGGGAAGGGCCGGGTACTTGTTCTTCATTGTAATCTTGTTCAACTCATTGTAATCGATGGACAACGAAGATAACGTCTCTCTTCTCGCAAACTGGTGTTCTACATAACAACTTCAAATCAAGAGTTTAAGATAACTATCGGAGTTCTCCATAACATTTCACTAATTCTAATGAACTCTTATCAATAAGTTCTTGCAATTGCTCCTTTACTTGCTTCCACAACTCATGTCTCTTCACAAGTGTCATTCCGTACGGCGCCTTAGATATCGGAATAGAGTCGAGCTTGACCATAGTGGAAACATCCACATTTTGACGTATTAAGACTCTGTGGTATCTCAAGTTCCATCTTTTATCTCCCCGTCACATATCGTAATAACCGACACAATCTTGTCTTATCACTTCACAAGTGGTCATGACACAATTGATCTACCTAGATATATTGAGGAGACGTCCTTTAAACACGTATATTGTTTCATCTGTAGCTACAATGTTGACCGTTCTCTTTCAAAGATTCTTCATCTCCTAAAATCCAGAAACTTGCTCGAGTCTTTTGACTCTTGGGGCCTTATTTAATTATTCCTTTAACTTACTCTCATTCTCCCTCTCTGATGACATGATTGTAAAAATCTTCTAAGGTTTCTCACTTATGTGCAGCCATAAGGGTCCAAATTGTAGGAATTAACCGTGTTTCAAAACAATTGACCATATCTTCTTTGCTTTACATGACATTCCAACACAATGGAGGAGCTCTTCGTATTGTACATAGGCTTTCACCATAGACATCCTTTCTTTAAGTAGAAATTATACTTCACTTTCCTTTTGTAAAGTCAACCCGACGGTAGAGGTTCTAACCTCAATCTTCCATATACTTTTTGTACTTCTCTTGTCGACATCAAACTTCAAAACTTCAATCTTCTCTTACTCTTATTGGTCACCTTATGCATCTCTCGGTATCCCATAAACAACTTCACAACCGTGCCAGTATGCCCTGTGGAAAATGCTAGAACAAATTTCCCATCCAACACCACTGAAATATCCAACTCATTACTTCACCAAGCACTAACATCGTAATTCCAAGCTTGAAGCGTTGCCCTAATCTAGGTCCTCCCTTTTGACGCCATAGTCACCATGGCTCTTCCGTGTGAGTCTGAAACATCTTACTCGGCTTTTTTTTTTTTCGCGAAACATATTATCCAATTTATTAGAACGATCATTTTGTGCATCCTCTTATTATGCTCCCGTCTACATACCACAAACAATGAAAACCTCACCTTTCTCTTGATCTACTAGTTCCCCTTACCATGATCAAACCTTAAAACTTCTAATCTGGTTCGTTCTCCCATATGCCGTTCTCATGACCTAAGAAGGTCGCGAAGGGCCATCTCTATCCTCCCCTAAAAGTACTGTAACAACTACTTACTTAAATTTAATCAACATTATTTGATTTAAGACAAATGTGCTTCCGTTGACGTACTCCCTTACCATTGGCATTGATTCACCGCAAATACTTTAAGTTGTTGTTGTCGATCCTCTATATACCCATAATCCTGTTTATTCATCCCCTCTTCACTCACCAATAGACAACCCGCACCTGTGCGTTCTCAGTTGTCACCGATTAACTTATAGCTGACCTTCTCCAAGTTCAATAGCTCACCATTCTTCTATACTTCCATGTCATCATCCTCATGAAGATTACCCTCTTAATGTATTCTGCTTTAACTCTACTAGCTTGATCTACACTCCACACTTCCTTCTTCTTTTGTAAGGTAATACTACCACTCTCAGAGGCTTAAGTACTCTTCCATGATGTTTTGCAATGCACTTCTCGAATATTCTGACCTTAATTAGCATCCACCCTCATTCCTATTGGTTGATATCTTTAGTCTTTCCATCAAAGCTCTTCGTTTCATCTTTTATCTTCTTGAGATCATAATTTATACACACTTCCTCCTCCTTGGCGTTGCTTAGTCTTATCATCAAAACAGAAACCGGTCAAGTCCACGTGAATCCCCACCATGCCCTTCTTCTTATAACTTCAGTAATGTTGACACTTCACTTATTGGTACTTCGTAAGCTTAACTTACGTTATCTTAAAGATTCTTTTGTGGTTGGTTCATCCACGTCTCTCATCTCGACTCCCATGCCTAGGAGCGCTTAGGGAAAAAAACTTTTACTTCTTAATGGAATACCACATTTAACCTTGCTTAAACATACCCATCTTCTCCTCGATTCGCATCTTTAGTTGTCCACGCGTCTTCTTGAAGACTTAAGTTCGTTATCTCAATTGGGCTCGTCGTCATACAATCACGGTTTCTTTATAACAACTTATACACCTTAACGTTGCTCTCTCCACTTGTAGTTCTTCCATCTCAAATTCTATTAAGTTGACTCAAAGTTCGTTTTCATTTGTTTGTCCTTCGATAACGTCGTCTCTAATCTTCCTCTTCGACATCCTTTTAAAGGAATCCGAGAACCGCCATGGTGTTCGTTAGCACGAAATGCTCAACTCGATACTTGAGTGTACTCCTCCATGTATGAACGCTATCTCAAGCCAACAACATCGTCTTAAAGATGATGATATCTTACTATCATATTTTCTATTAGGTCTCGTACTATCTACTACTATATATAATAAAAATCCGCATAAACGACTATATAGGTCCTATGTTCATATCATTACTAATATGCCAAATCTAGAAAATACATTACAAAAATACAAGGTTCAGAAGATAATAAGATCCTATCATACTACATATATAAGTATACATCAATATAAAGCCATGCCACTACTATACATAACAAGTCCATCATACATGTGTACAATCCACAAATACATATCTACATATATACACACATATATATATATATATATATATATATATATATATATATATATATATATATATATATATATATATATATATAAAGTCCAATAAACTAAGCTGCCGAGATCCGCGGAAGAAGTGGTGGTCCGTACATTCTACCCCGACTCATGCATGTGATTTTGAAAACAAAAAGTCAGAACCCGTGTGGGTTCTGTTTATTCCTCATTCGGCCTTTTGAAGATTGCGATTACCATTTGTTACGTCTAGGAATTGATGCACGCAAAAGTCTTAAATTTATACTCGATATATTTCTCCTAACTACTAGCGAACCCGCAGTGTACGGGACATTTTGTAGTAGGGATAGTATTCCGAGGTCGAACACAAAGACTGAGGTGAAATTGAATCGATTAGTGACTAAGGATAGTGTTGATCTAGGCTAAGAAAAGAGAAAGAAACAAATAAATGAAAATCTCAATGTTTTTGGTTTGGTTTTGAGGTGATCAATCAAAGATCTCAAATCATGCGAAATCAACAAACAACTAAGCTAACAACACAAATAAACAAACAAGCACGAGATAGGTAATCAAAGAGAGAAAAGCGGATTCTAGGGGTTGGAAATTCCGGTTATGGCATTGGACTGAAGCTTCTAATCATTCTTTGGATTAACTATGGTATGTTGGGAAGGAATGTTTCTCACATGGGGTCAATTACCGGGTAGGTCTCATGATCCACTAACCCCGCACCTAAGGTCCTATCACCGGGTAAGTCTCTAGGAGCCTAAGGAAGGGATATCTACGCAAACCAGATGATATTCTAGGGATCTAACCTCTCCTTACCGGGTAAGTCTCGGGAAGGCAAGTCCTAAACACCGATCCTAGCACACTCAGTCCAATAGCGGTTTGTTAGGCTCACTACTACCTAGAGTTCGTCATCTTTGGTCTCTAAGAGCAAGAATCACCGGGTAGGTCTCTTCTAACACTTAGTTGCTAACACTAGGTCACCCTAGGATAGGTTTAACTCAACAAACACTAGGATTTCAACAATCTAACATCCTAGCACTTAAATTCATCAAAACAAGCAAGTCAGTCAAAATCACGGGTTGTTCATCAAGAACTACGGCCGTGGAATGTATAGAACAAACCGTGGTTTACAACAGAGGCTAGGTTCGAGCAAACAATTCATCCAAAGGTACATCTAAATCCATTCTATCATAGTCCAAGCCATAACCATCTTTCCCTTACCCTAGAATCGCATCTATTTAGCCAACAACATGCATCATCATAATCAAACTCATCAAGCATAAAATCATGGAATCCATATCAAGAAGATGAAATGAAAGGGAGATGAACAAGTAAAACAAAGAAAACAAAGCTGAATATAAGTTCAAGAAGGACTTACAACCCTTCAAAAGAAGGTTCAATCGTTTCTTACAAACACTTGCAAAACGGCTTCACAAATCTCACTCAAAACTATGAAAAACTAAGAATGATGTGTTCTTCTCTTCTTCTCCAATGGAGCCTTTTCTTCTCCTCCAAGAGTAGCTCCCATCCAATCTTCCAATGAGAGAATATGTGTTGTTGAGAGTGTGGAGAGAATGGGAGTGAGGGGTCTGTCCATAACAACCTGCAGGACCACCTTTTATCCTCAACAAATTGCAAGAGTCGGCCATGAAGATCGTGGGACAGCTGTCGCAGCTGTCTGGGGAAAACCACGGCCCATTTCCACACCCGTGGAAGTCCCAGTGGCCGTGGTTTTGGCGCCTCAGCTTGTTTTGGATCATCAAGCCTCAATTTGGTGCAAGACATGCACCAACAAGGTCCCATGTGTCCTCCTTAGCTCCTAGCTTGCTTCCCAATGAGTCCGAAGGTGTGTCATCTCGAGGAACGATCCTCAAATGTATCGATTAAGCTCCTAAAGTTCCCAAAATACCTACAAAGCATGCAAAAGTCCGTATAGACGTCTATCTTGACAAAATACATGAATTGAGTGCAAATCGTTACGAACTAGTGCAAACCATGCATGAATGAGCGGAAAAACTATCTAAATGAGTGTCTAAACCTAAGTCATAAATCGTATTATCAAAAATACCCCATACTTAAGGTTTGCTCGTCCCCGAGCAAGTCCCCAACTATAGACTAAGAGATGACATGATTTATGCATGCAGAAAAACGACAAAATCCTTTTGGAGTTGTGCTTCTAATATTGGATCACCTTCATAGTCATGTTTCATGGCAATGGACAAGCAATCATGCATTAAATAAATGAAAGCATGGAAAGACAATTATACTTAACTCGAAAGCATGCATGAAACGTAAAAATGAAGAAGTCAAGATGATCATGAGCATATCTAATCTAGATCACTAAGCCTTACACACATGCAAGTAGGTCACAAGGGCTTGTGAAATGAGAGGCCAATAAACGTTGTGATTAGGTGGGGATTGTTCTAGGTTATGTGATGCTAATCCGGGAATGGAACTAACTCCACAATTTTGTCTTTGATCAACTTCCCACAAGTGTATATTTTCTCCATCTTTTCTTTTTCTCTCACTTATTTTTGAGACAATGGCATTGGTGTACAAAAGCCGAAACCTTGGTGATTAGCCGTCCTCGAGCTTTTTTAATTTTCGAGGTGCATCCACACCGGGCACACATACCAAAGCTCGTTAGGACTATCGGTTTACTTGACTTTGGCAAGGCACAAACACCCGATTATGTGAATGGTGCCGAGTTACTCGTCATTTAAACCAACGTCCCCAAACCTATATTTTTTTGTCTACACTTTCACAACAAATTCAGCACTTCATTCACAACATTCTTTCATCAACAACTTCACCCCACACTTGCTTTTCACACACTCAACACACTAACATGCTCCTATTCCCGGATGGGTCAAAAGAGGTCAAATTTATATCAATTGAGGTGCTCAAACAACATGATCAAGATGAGAAGTAGAGAAAGATGAATTGTCTTAATCACTCCTAGATGATGTGCAAGAACTAGCATGTAATTTCGACTTTCAATACTCAATCCAATCAAGACAAACATCATGATCATAAATCATTCATGAGATTCAAGATAAGTACTTTAAGTCCACATATGCATGCATCAATTCAACACATAAGGCCATCCATAGCCAATTCACAAGACAATCTCATCATAAGGGTCATTCCCAAGCTTAGAAGCACTAAATTTTTTTTAAATTTTCTGATTTTTTTGGATTTTTCGAAATGTGTATGTACAATGCAAGACATAATGAAGCATGTGACTAAAAGAAACTACCCTAGATGCTAATCATGCAAACCCCACCCCATACTTAGAAACACATTGTCCCCAATGTGTAAATGAAGTAAAGAAGAGTGAAAGAGGGTTCTCACAATGTAAAAAAAATGGCTTGCTTTGGTATTTGGGATTACTCAAATGGAGTGATGTAGGATTATCCTATCAACGATGGTAGAGAGCTCAAAGTGTTTGTTATGGCGTCGGGATCCGCGTTAGGCGCCGCTAGCCGTCCAAGTCCCGCGTCCGCTCCACCCACAATTGATGAGGGACTCATCATCATCATCCATATGCCATGCAAGGCTTCCATGATACCAAGACTCTAGCACACACACAAAGCACACTAAACACACAAAAACAGAAAAATCAAAACAAAAACAAAAACGAAAAAGGGAAAGATGTCTACCAATGGGTTGCCTCCCATCAAGCGCTTCTTTAAGGTCATTAGCTTGACCAAACTTGGGGGCATCTCACTCTAGGTGAAGTGGGGCAATCATATCCACCTGAGCTCCCGGGATATACTTCTTCAACCGATTCCCATTCACCTTAAAATCTCCACAATGCTCCCCTCCTATCTCAACCGCTCCATGGGGAAAGATCTTCTTCACCAGATAAGGACCCGTCCATCTTGACTTTAGCTTTCCGGGGAAGAGCCGCAGCCTTGAGTTGAAGAGAAGGACAAGGTCACCTTCACTCAACTCTTTCGGGATGAGACGCTTGTCATGCCAACGTTTGGTCCTTTCCTTGTAGATCCGGGCGTTTTCGTAGGCATCCAACCGGATCTCCTCAAGAGCATTCATGTCTAGCAACCTTTTCTCTCCGGCCACCTTGAGGTCAAAATTCAACCATCTAATGTCCCAATATGCTCTATGCTCCATCTCTACCGGAAGATGGCAAGACTTGCCATAAACTAGCTTGTAGGGAGTGGTGCCGATCGGTGTCTTGAAAGCGGTTCTATAAGCCCACAAAGCATCATTGAGCTTCATAGCCCAATCCTTTCTCGTCCTAGAAACCGTCTTCTCAAGAATTCCCTTTATCTCCCGGTTGAAGATCTCCACTTGGCCACTAGTTTGGGGGTGGTAAGGTGTTGCCACCTTATGAGTCACCCCATACTTAGCCAAAAGTGTCCCAAAGTTCCTATTAGTGAAGTGCTTCCCTCCATCACTTATGATCACCCTTGGTGTTCCAAACCTAGGGAAGATCACTCGGTTGAAGAACCGTACCACAACCTTGGCATCATTTGTGGGAGAGGCGATTGCCTCTACCCATCTCGAGACATAGTCCACCGCCAATAGGATGTAGAGGTTGCCACAAGAAGAGGGGAATGGTCCCATGAAGTCCACACCCCACACATCGAATATCTCCACCTCTTGTATATTGTTCAAGGGCATCTCATTCCTCCTGGAGATGTTGCCCGTTCTTTGGCAAGCATCACAAGCTACCACAAAATTCTGCACATCCTTGAACAAACTTGGCCAAAAGAAACCCGATTGCAACACCTTCGCACATGTCTTGTGTGAGCTAGCATGCCCTCCACATGGCAAGGAATGACAATGGCGGATCACACTCTCCACCTCATCCTCCGGTATGCATCTCCTAAAGACTCCATCCGGCCCTCTCTTGAACAAAAGCGGTTCACTCCAATAGTAATGCCTCACATCCTTGAAGAATTTCTTCCTTTGGGCATAGGATAAACCGGGTGGCACCTCCTCACACACAAGGTAGTTTACAATGTCGGCATACCATGGCTCATTACTCCTTGACACTTGAAAAAAGCACTCCTCCACCATTTGCAATTGCTCATCCCGGAATGAGTCATCAATCGAGATGTCATCTCTCTCAATCTCTAAGGGAGGTGGTCTACTAAGGTGATCCGCCACAAAATTTTCGGACCCTTTCTTATCCCGGATTTCCAAGTCAAACTCTTGAAGAAGAAGGATCCACCAAATCAACCGAGGCTTGGCATCCTTCTTTGTAAGGAGATAACGGATTGCAGCATGATCCGTATACACAATGACCTTCGCTCCAACAAGATACGAGCGGAATTTCTCAAATGCATACACAACCGCTAGCAATTCTTTCTCGGTGGTAGCATAATTGAGTTGGGCATCATATAGCGTCTTGCTAGCATAATAGATGGTATATGTACGCCCATCTTTCTTTTGTCCCAAAATAGCCCCGGCGGCTACATCACTTCCGTCACACATGATCTCAAACGGTAGACTCCAATCCGGCGGTTGCATGATGGGTGCGGAGATCAAAGCATTCTTCAACCTACAAAAAGCCTCAGGGCAATCCTTGGAGAAAACAAACTCAACATCTTTCATTAGTAGGTTAGTAAGAGGCTTAGAAATCTTAGAGAAATCTTTAATGAATCTCCGGTAAAAACCGGCATGCCCTAGAAAACTCCTTACCCCCTTCACCGAGGTAGGTGGTGGCAATTTCTCTATCGTCTCTATCTTAGCCCTATCAACCTCAATGCCATGGTTGGACACCAAGTGTCCCAACACAATGCCTTCACTTACAATGAAGTGGCATTTTTCCCAATTTAAGACAAGGTTTGTCTCCTCACATCTCTTAAGCACTAGAGACAAGTTAGCTAGGCAGGGCCGGCCCTGGGCATGTGCGAGGTGAGCACGTGCACATGACCTCAAAATAAATGGGGCCTCAGGTGCGTGTTAGTTTGTATTATATTACATACTTGTTGATACTTTGCACAATGTTTCTATGGCTCAGTGGTTGCGCAGAGGCCCCTGTTTCTTGATGTCTAGTGTTCGATTCCTACCGGGTAGTATTTTAAAGTTTTTTTGGTTGCATTCAAAATGTTCACTTGTTCAACCTTTTTACATATTACTGGATTCCTTCATAAAAACATAATTACCTTCTTAGTAGAAACATAATCCAATATAAATATTAGAATATTGTCAATTTAAATACTAATTTACCCTCTTTTTGTTTTACTTATTACCTTCTTGTAAAAACATGAGCTAATATAAATATTAATTCATTGTCAATTTCCGTTTACTATGTATGATTGAATATATTTCTTGCATAATTTTACAAGTATATTATAAATAACGTAATTTTGTTATAAAGTAAAAGGTACAAAATTATTAATTTAAATTCTAAAAAATTATTTATGACTATGATATATCAATCTTACTCTTATTAGAAATCTAAGAACAATACGTTTGAACTAGAATTGATGTATTTAATAATTTATATATTATACAAATTTAAGAATTTTAATTTACTACTATAATTAAATTTATTTAATATTAATATTAAAATAAAATATATTTTAATATTTTAGCCCGGGCCTCCGTAAATCATTGGCCGGCCCTGTAGCTAGGCAATCATCAAAAGAAGATCCATAAACAGAAAAGTCATCCATAAACACTTCCATGATGTTTTCAATATACTCAGAAAAGATAGCCATCATACACCTTTGAAAGGTGGCGGGTGCATTACACAACCCAAATGGCATTCTCCTATATGCAAAAGTACCCCAAGGACATGTGAATGTAGTTTTCTCTTGGTCATCGGGGTGGATAGGGATTTGGAAGAATCCACTATAGCCGTCTAAGTAGCAAAAATGGGAATGTTGAGCTAATCTCTCTAGCATTTGGTCAATAAAGGGAAGAGGGAAGTGATCTTTCCTAGAGACAACATTTAGTTTCCTATAGTCTATACACATCCTCCATCCCGTAACCGTTCTAGTTGGGATTAGTTCATTATTCTCATTGGTTACTACGGTCATCCCACCCTCTTAGGAACCACATGCACGGGACTAACCCATTTACTATCCGAAATCGGGAAAATGATTCCCGCATCTAGCAATTTAAGGATCTCCTTCTTTAATACTTCTTTCATGATTGGGTTTAGTCTTCTTTGAGGTTCAATTGATGGTTTATGGTTGTCTTCCATTAAGATCTTATGCATACACAAAGAAGGTTTGATGCCAACTAAATCATCAATGGTATAGCCAATGGCTTTCCTATGTAATCTCAACTCATGCAACAATCTAGCAAGTTCATCATCATTCAAGCATGCATTCACAATAACCGGATATGTAGAATTCTCATCAAGAAAAGCATACTTCAAATGAGAGGGGAGGGGTTTGAGTTCAAGTTTAGGAGGACCTTTATCGAGTGGAGACGATCCATATAATGTTGGTTGAGATGAATCCAAAGCCATGGAAGACTCCTCAAGGCTCCTTGAAGCTTGATCATCAACTAAGGCAGTTTCCGGAGAAACCACGGGCAAAACCACGGGCTCTGGCATAACCACGGCCGTGGAAGTTGCTAAGCTAGCATTTCGGAGCACTCCAGTAGGTTCCACGGTGCAAACCACGGGCGTGGTTTTCCCTACATGGCCGTGGTTTTTACAGAAATTCAGCACACCTTTGTGTGCTTCAAATTCAGCTCTTATCTCCTTTTCCAATGCTTCCAAAGCCTTGATTTCTTCATTGCAAGCCTCATCAACTCCTTCCTCCATCAAACTTAAGCTAAGAACCTTCTCCAAGGGGTCCTTGATCAAAATCGAGCTCATAATCTCTCTACAATCCTCTTGCTCGACAATGTTGAACACATCTTCACCAAGGGCTGGCCCTTTCATCATTGTGGACAGCTTGAACTTGATATTCTCTTCTCCAATGTTGAAGGAGAGAATTCCATTTTTACAATCCACCAAGCATCCAGATGTAGCCAAGAAAGGTCTCCCTAAGATGATGGGAACCGGATAGTCCGCCGGGATGTCCAAGACAACAAAATCAATCGGCACATAGAACTTCCCGAGTTGCACCGGTATATCCTACAAGATTCCAACCGGGTGAGTGATCGAACGGTCCGCCATGTAAAGGGTCATCTTGACCGGCTTTGGCTCTCCTAACCCAATCTTGTTGCAAAGTGCAAGCGGTATGATGCTTACACTTGCCCCAAGATCACATAGGGCTTCATACTTCACTTCTCCCACTCCAATTGGCACACAAAAGGATCCCGGATCTCTTAGCTTAAGAGGCATCTCCTCCTTCATGGTTTGGATCAATTCCGAGGATCTCTTCGTCATCCTCACTTCCCCATACTCATCCAACTTCCTTTTGTTGGAGAGTATCTCCTTCAAAAACTTTCCATATGCCGGCATTTCTAGAATAACATCCATAAACGGAATGTTAATATGCAATTTAGACATAAGTTCAAGGAATTTACCGAAGTATTTATCCAAGCGAGCCCTTGCTCGTGATTGTGGGAACGGTAGTGGTGGCTTGTATGGAGGCGGCACCACATATGTTGGCTCATCATTCTTGCTCTTGCCTCCATCTTCTTGCAATGGCTCTTCCTCTACCACTACTTGCTTCCCCTTGTCACTTCCCTTAGGTAAGGGATCCTTCATGCTCAACCCGCTCCTTGTTGTGATGGCCAACACTTGGCCTCTTGGGTTGTCTTCGGTTCTTCCGGAAAGCTTTCCCGGATCTCTATGAGCTTCACCTGCCTTTTGGAACACTTGTGCTTCCAACACCTTTTGAGCTTTAGAAATGGAAGTCATCGTGCTCTCAAGACCACTCAACCTCCCAAGCAATTACTCAAACATCATCTCGGTTCTATCCTTTGAAGGTTGAGTAAATCCGGGTGGAGGTTCTTGTGAAGCCTTTGGTGGTGGAGCTGCGTTTGTGGAAGCGGGAGGGTTCAAGGCTCCATCCGGGTTAGAATAGGAAAACCCGGGATGGTTATGGTTAGGCCGGTAATTGTTGAATTGCCGGTTATTGTTGAAGTTCCTTGGGCCTTGATAGTTGTTGTAGTTTCCCCTTCCCATATAGTTCACATCTTCCTCCTTGGAAGACAAGTTTGCTTGCACTTGCACTTGAGGGTTGCTTGATTCTTCAAAGTTGTAGCATACAACTCCCTCAAAGATTTCAGCTCATTGTTGATTGCATCAAGCTTGAAGCTACTCATGGTGACTTCACTCACCTCATATGCTCCCACTTTCCTCCCATCACTCTTCCTATGGGAGTACTTCTCAATCACCAAAGCTTGTTTCTCTACAAACTCCCAAGCTTCATCCACATTCTTTTCCATGAAAGTCCCACCGGAAAGAGATTGAAGCTTGAATTGGCTATCTTCATCAAGTCCTTTGAAGTAGATCTCCAATAGCTCAATTTTTGGTATACCATGGTGTGGACAATCTAGGAGAAGGTCCTTGAACCTCTCCCAAGACTTGAATAGGCTTTCTCTATCCTTCATTACAAAGGCATTGATCTTCCCTCTTAGCTCGGTAGTCTTGGAAGGTGGGAAGAACTTAGTCAAAAACTCGGTTGTCATCTCCTCCCAAGTACTCACTCGCCCTTGTGGAATAGATTGATACCAAGCCAAGGCTTTATCCTTAAGTGAGAAGGAGAAAGCCCTAAGCTTATGGTTGTTGCTCTCCAATCTAGGCGGCCTTAGAGTCTCCATCAAGATCTTATAGTTCATCAAGTGTTGATGAGGAGACTCTCCTTACATCCCTCCAAATTGATTATGCCGGATCATTTGTAGAACTTGAGGATGGAGCTCGTAATCATGGGCTGCGGGATCTCCTAAGTTCACACCCGGACGGTGTGCTCTTTGTGCCGGATCCATACATTGCCCTAACGTTTGTGGCTCTTCAATAGTAATGGGCACAACCTGAATATTAACCGCTGGCTGCAGTTGTGGTGGAGGTGGAGGTTGTTGACGACTAAGCTCTCTTTGCATAAGGGCTTGCCTAATCTTTTCAATCTCCCTCCTAGTTGTTTCTTGCCTCTCATTGGCAAGTCTCCTTTCATTCTCCAAGGCTTCATCTCTTAGCCTAATTTGATCTAAAGCTTCATCCAACTCAGCTTGGAGATCTCTTCCGGCCATCTCTTTTCCCTTTCTAATGCTCTTGGATCTAGATCTAAGGGTTTTCTCCGGTTCGGGATCGAATGGAGCTAAATCCTTGCCACGAGATCTTCGCATACACCTAAAGAGTTAGAGATGTCCTGAAAAGCAAAGACACAAAACCAAATGAGATCAAAAGCAACAAGAAAGACCTACACTATAAACAATCACAAAAATGACTCAATCTAGACCTAATCCCTGGCAACGACGCCAAAAACTTGTTACGTCTAGGAATTGATGCATGCAAAAGTCTTAAATTTATACTCGATATATTTCTCCTAACTCCTAGCGAACCCGCAGTGTACGGAACGTTTTGTAGTAGGGATAGTATTCCGAGGTCGAACACAAAGAATGAGGTGAAATTGAATCGATTAGTGACTAAGGATAGTGTTGATCTAGGCTAAGAAAAGAGAAAGAAACAAATAAATGAAAATCTCAATGTTTTTGGTTTGGTTTTGAGGTGATCAATCAAAGATCTCAAATCATGCGAAATCAACAAACAACTAAGCTAACAACACAAATAAACAAACAAGCACGAGATAGGTAATCAAAGAGAAAAAAGCGGATTCTAGGGGTTTGAAATTCCGGTTATGGCATTGGACTGAAGCTTCTAATCATTCTTTGGATTAACTATGGTATGTTGGGAAGGAATGTTTCTCACATGGGGTCAATTACCGGGTAGGTCTCATGATCCATGTAACGCCCCAATTTTTGGCGCGTTTGCGATATTTATCTTTGCGGCTACTATTGATATTTTAATATCTTAAGTATGTTTTATGAGTATTTTAAGTCGTAAACGTTATTTTACGAGTATACGTTATATTAATATGTTAATGGTATTTTTTTTTAATTTATTTATTTAAAATCTCGTTATTTAATACGAGATCGTTTTACACGTCGCAAGTATAAAATTTGTGAGTTTAATTATATATTCGATCCAAATATTTTATTCCCGAGTACTTTTATCATTTTTGGATACGAGTACGTATGACCGTATTATATTTTGTCGGAAAAATTGGGAATTTTCCCGGATTCGAAAATCCCGTTCCGAATACTTTAATCGGATTTGTTATTATTTATTCCTTTTATTTTATTTTATTTTGGCCCAACTACGTGCAGATCTACCCTAGCTTGACCCCTTGTTCTTGCAGCTACCTCTACCCAGCTACATGATTTCCCTCTCCCACACTCAATGACTGATTGGTCTTACTATTGCTCGGCCTCACACGCAAGCTTCACGACCTTCTGCCTAGGAAACATGAGCTACAGGCATCTTCAATCTCTCTTCACCAACCTCACCTTCTCATCCTCTCGTTTCTTCTTTCTGTCGCTGGCCACCATTGGAGTTGTCGAGCCTTGCTAGAAGAACCAGTGGATCCCCACCTTCCTCTCATCTCTCCTCTTGCACGAACCGACAGGCCCTTATTGGACCAGTGGCCTCCTCTGTTTCTCACAACTTGAACCTCACCGGCACCATCTCTTCCCGATCTCCCTCTAGACAATCACTAGCGGCCCTCACTCTCTTCTTCGCCACCCATCGCCACGATTCTCAGCCTCCATCTCCTCGCCACTCTTTGCCAGCCTCTCCTGCAGCTTTCCTCACTTTTGTTGTCTCCTCTCCAACGACACCACCGGAAGACCGCCTGTAACCTTTGCTCTCACCTCCGATCGATCTCTCTTTTTGACCCCAACTTGCAAATCTCTGGATTTCACACCTCTTGCTGCCCTTCGTCGCCGGAGATCGGGACAATCCTCCTCTGCTGCGCCTCCACCAGTATCCAAGGGAAGAGTCGCCGTCTTGCTGCTGCCGCTTCACCGCCTCTGTCTCCATCGAAGCCAGTCGGGGAGTGCTCCACCCTTGCTTCGCCCAGCCTGCCGGAGCCAGCACGTTTCAGCCGCCGCCTGTGTCGTCTTCACCATCAGGTTGAAGAAAGCCCTTTTGGGTATTTACAATCGGCCCCCCTCAGTTTTGGTTAATTACAAATATGACCCACTGTTGTGTATTTATAGTTTTTACCCACATTTTTAGAAGTTGCATTTATACCCCTGCTGGACTTATTTGTTTATTTGGCCCATATTTTTATTTACAAAAATGACTCATATTTATAAAATTGGATATATTTGCCCCGGAAAATGTGATAGCGGTTTTTAACCTTGGTTTTAATTACGGGGATATCCTTAGGTTTATATACACTATATATTATGCCTTGGTTGGATTAAATTCGGTTTATTACTCAAAATTAATTGCGGTTTATGACCAAATTTCCATATTTGTATGATTGCCTCGAAAAAAGGTTTTAACGAGTTTTAACCCTGGTCTTGAAAGCAAATTTTCATTAAGACTTTTATAAGTTAAATCTTCCGTTCAAATTTAGCGTATAAGCTAAATTTGTTTAGTTTTGGTGCTAGGTTCGGAAGCGCCCTGATAAAGGCCTAACGAGTCCAACTCGACATCCGTTAAACAACTTCCGTCTTTTGAATTCGTGTGAGTATTCTTTCCCCTCGATTTAGTTATGTTTAGTATTAGTATCATGCTAGGTTGGATCTAGCATAACTTAGAGTGAATACCAAGTAGTGGTTATGGACCTTAGGTGAGTGTTTGAGGATTGTGAAATGTTTTATGACTTAAGGTGTTGATGTCACTTTGTGAGGATTGTGAGGTTTGAGAATTGGAGTATATGGTTGTTGAGTTTATAGGCTATGATATGCTTATCCTAGCATGGTGTTGTTACCGTTGAGTTTGTTTGGACTAGGCATGTTATCCTAGTTGTTTGTGAGCTATGATCTTGCGAGATCCGAGGGTTTAGAAGTCTTAGGATTTCTAGCTTGTGTTGAGTGCGATGTGAGCATGAGGGATTCTAGGATGCGGTCCTAGAATTGAGAGTCAAATGGTCTTGCGTAGATCATTTGTATAGAAGTCTAAGACTTCTATTGTGAGTGGGTTGTTGTTGATATAGTTATCTTCTTGTGAGCAGGTTGTGGGCTTCCTCCCTAAGGAAGCGAGAGCGTTGTGAGTTGAGTGTGGTGACGAGGTAAGTCTCCGGACTTACTTAACTCGTATTCTTTGTATTAGCGTTGATGTGTGTTGGGTGGTGTGTGTTTATTATTTATTATTTATAACAACTAAACCGGAATTAGGATTACCGACCTTTATATTATTTTGGCCCAAGTGTATGATAACGGGCGGTGACAACTTGCCTAGCTCCTGCGAGAGCTAGGAGGTACTTGGCGACTATCCCGTGCTGGTAGACGGTCGGATGCATCAGTACCATTCCATGCCGGTAAGTAGGGACCGAGGCGAGTTTCGGTGACTCTCGTGTCACAACCTAAGTTGAATTAGAACGGGATACGACTTAATAATAATAAAGATAATAAACCGGATTGGTGTGCTTTTACGTATGTTGTGTGCTTGCAGTGTTCTACTTGTGTTTGTGCCTTTCCCATTAATTCTAATGCTTTGAATATGAGCTAACGGTTTTATACCGATTGTTGTAGATTGCCTTGCAGGTTAGGAATGCGGCCGAGAGATCCGGAAGAGTGGGCAGCCGGGGTTCCATACATTTTAGGAGTGGGTTTTGGTTAGAGTCGAGTTTGTATATTATTCATGTATATTGTATATCGCGTGGTGGCATTTGGCACTTGGTGTTGCATATCGGCTGAAGTATTTTGTTGTTTCTTTCGGGCTTTCTTTCATTGCATAAAAATGTATTTAAGTTTTGGCCTTTATTTGTGCCTTGTTGCAAGATCCGGTGAAATTGTTGTCAAGCTAAAGGTCGGGACCCATTGTGAGGTCCCAACCCGTAGCGCTCCGAGTCCCACGGATTCGGGGTGTTACAAAATTGGTATCAGAGCCAGGTTGACAACAATGGCACTCGCAATCTTCTAAATGCCGAATAAGGAATAAACAGAATCCCACGGGTTCTGAGTTTTCGTTTTCAAGATCACATGCATGAGTCGGGGTAGAATGTATGGACCACCACTCCTCCTACGGATCTCGGCAGCATAGTTTATTGGATTTTTAGTATATATATGTATATATATGTTTGTATATAGATATGTATCATGGACTTAGGATGTTTTTGGACTATTATTGTATGTGGATTGTAGTTGCATGATGAACATGATTTAGGTGTATAGTTGTATATTTGAACGATTATATGTTTTGGACCTTGTATTGTTGTAATGGAATACTGAATGCGTACTAGTAGTAATATGGACTTAGGACTTATATAGTTATGGATATGTATTCATATTATATATAGTAGCATATGGAGATATAGGACCTTTTAGTTGAGATGCTATTATGATATCATCGCCCCTGGACGACATCGTTTTACATAGGATAGTGCACATACGAGGACGAATATGCTCAAGTATCGAGTTGAGAGCTACGTTTGGGCGAACACCTTGAAGTTCTTGTACTCCTTTAAGAGGATATCGAAGAGGAGGATTAGAGATGACGTAAACGAAGGACAACCATGGAAAGGAAAAACTCGAGACAACTTAAGAGGAATCGAGATGAAGACCATACAAGAAAAAGGAGTAACATTAATGTGCGGAAGTGGTTCCAAAGGAATTATGATTTAAAGACAGCAAGACCAATGTAGATAACGAACTTAAGTTCTTCTAGAAGACGCATGGACAACTAAAGATTCGAATCGAGAAGATGGATAAACTCTAGCAAGGTTAAAGGTGGTATTCCTTCAAGACGTGAAGTTTTCTTTAGACGCTCCTAAGCATATGAGTCAAGAAGAGAAGAGTGATCGAACCATTTACTAATGATTAAAGATACCGTAAGTTAAGCTTACGAGGTACCAATAAGTGATGTGTCAACTTTACTAGAGTTAAGGGAATAAGGGCATGGTGGGGGATTCACATGGAGTTGACCGATTTCCATTATGATGATAAGACTAAGAAACGCCAAGAGGGAGGAAGTGGGTATAAATGATGACCCCAGGAAGCCGAAATATGAAACGAAGAACTTTGATCGAGAGACTTAAGATACCAACCAAGAGGGACGCGAGTGGATGCTAGCTAGAGCTATAATATTTGGGAAGGTGCTCTTGAAAGACATCAAGGAAGAATAGTTAAGTCTATGTAAGGGAGTTATATGAAACAATGAGACAAAGAAGATCTAGTTACCTTATAAAGAAAAGGAAGTATGGAATGAAGAAAGAACTAACGGAGTTTAAGGTAAAGTACCCCAAGGAGGGTAGCCTTCATAAGAATGTTAACATGAGAAGTGTAGTAGAATAATAAGTCGGAGAAGGTCAGATACAAGTTAATCGGTGACAACTGAGAACGCACAAGTGCGGGTTGTCTATTGGTGAGTGTGGATGGGATGAGTAAACAAGATTATGGACATACAGAGGGATTTGGAAGACCTTATGCGACCTTTGTAGGTCATGGAATTGGCATATGGGAGAACGACACGAATTAGAGGTTTTAAAGTTTGACCACGGTAAAGGGAAAGTAGTGAATCAAGAAGAAGGTAAGGTGTCATGGAGGTGGTACGTGAACAAGAGTATATAGAGGATGCGGGGTATGAAATGGATGATATTTTACCACGGGCAAGAGATGAGTCAAGTTTCTAGACTCACACGGAAGAGACATGGTGGCTATGGCGTGAAAGAGAGGACCTAGATTAGGGCAACGCTGCAAGCTTAGAGTTATGATGTTAGTGCTTGGTGGAGTTTTGAGTGGATCTTTCAGTGATTGTGGTTGGGGAATTCTGCCTAGAGGCATACGGTCACAATCGTGAAGTGCTCATAGAATATCAAGAGTAAGAGGAAACTGAGGTTGAGATGTTTGAAGTCGATATGAGACGTACAAGAAGTACATGAAAGATTGAGGTTAGAGCCTCTATGGTCGGGTTGATGTTGTAAAAAGGAAATGAAGTGAGTTCTACACCTACTTAAAGAAAGGATGTTTATAGTGCAAGTTTACATAAAATGCAAGGAGAGTTTCCCATATGTTGGGAAATATAGTGGAAAGCGAAGAAGATGAGGTCAATTGTTTTGAAGCACGGCTAGTCCCGTAGTTTGAATCCTTATGGTAGCACATAAGTGAGAAATCATAAGAGATTTTCACAATCATGTCACCAAGAGGGAAAATGAAATTAAGTTAAAGGAATACTTAAATAAGGCTTCAAGAGTCAAAAAAAAAAAAAACTCGAGCAAGTCCCTCGATTTCAGGAGATGAAGGATCTTTGGAAGAGAACGGTCAACATTGTAGCTAAAGATGGAACGTTACACGTATTGAATGACATCACCCTAATAGATCGGGGTGGACCACTTGTCAAGCATTGAGACCAGGTTGTGCCGGTCATTAGGATATGAGATGGGTAGAGAAAAGATGGAACCCGGAATAGATCGGTTTCAATGCATCGGAAGGTGGAGTTTACCATTAAGCTTGATTTGAAGTTCGTGTTGGGAGTACTTCTTGAATTCTTGATTTGAAGTTATTATAGGGGACACCAGTTTGCAAGGAGAGAGACGGTTATCTCCGTTTGTACATCGTTTACTATAAGTTGAGCAAGATGACAATGAAGGACAAGTATCCCTTACAACGAATGAGAGATCTACTCGATCAGTTGCAAGGGTCGGTAGTCTCTTCTAAGATTGAGTTAAGATTTGATTGTCAACCGTTGAGAATTCGAGACTGAGATATTGCAATTACGGCTTTCCGGACCAACCAGGGTCAACTGAGTTGTAGTTATTCCGTATGGGCTTACTAATGTCCGGATAAGATAATTTGGTCTACTATCGAGAAGAGAGAATTTGTATGGTTAGTTGTCTCGGATGTCAACCCCAAAGGATGTAAAAGAATTTACAAGTTATCTTAGAAGTGTTGAGCTTTACTAGATATGTGAAGGGAGAAGTTGTGTAACACCTTTTATGGTAACCCACTACAG
>BSUD01000006.1:100234322-100263312 GCA_033239045.1 Fagopyrum esculentum | reverse complement strand
TTGGTGCTAGGTTCGGAAGCGCCCTGATAAAGGCCTAACGAGTCCAACTCGACATCCGTTAAACAACTTCCGTCTTTTGAATTCGTGTGAGTATTCTTTCCCCTCGATTTAGTTATGTTTAGTATTAGTATCATGCTAGGTTGGATCTAGCATAACTTAGAGTGAATACCAAGTAGTGGTTATGGACCTTAGGTGAGTGTTTGAGGATTGTGAAATGTTTTATGACTTAAGGTGTTGATGTCACTTTGTGAGGATTGTGAGGTTTGAGAATTGGAGTATATGGTTGTTGAGTTTATAGGCTATGATATGCTTATCCTAGCATGGTGTTGTTACCGTTGAGTTTGTTTGGACTAGGCATGTTATCCTAGTTGTTTGTGAGCTATGATCTTGCGAGATCCGAGGGTTTAGAAGTCTTAGGATTTCTAGCTTGTGTTGAGTGCGATGTGAGCATGAGGGATTCTAGGATGCGGTCCTAGAATTGAGAGTCAAATGGTCTTGCGTAGATCATTTGTATAGAAGTCTAAGACTTCTATTGTGAGTGGGTTGTTGTTGATATAGTTATCTTCTTGTGAGCAGGTTGTGGGCTTCCTCCCTAAGGAAGCGAGAGCGTTGTGAGTTGAGTGTGGTGACGAGGTAAGTCTCCGGACTTACTTAACTCGTATTCTTTGTATTAGCGTTGATGTGTGTTGGGTGGTGTGTGTTTATTATTTATTATTTATAACAACTAAACCGGAATTAGGATTACCGACCTTTATATTATTTTGGCCCAAGTGTATGATAACGGGCGGTGACAACTTGCCTAGCTCCCGCGAGAGCTAGGAGGTTCTTGGCGACTATCCCGTGCTGGTAGACGGTCGGATGCATCAGTACCATTCCATGCCGGTAAGTAGGGACCGAGGCGAGTTTCGGTGACTCTCGTGTCACAACCTAAGTTGAATTAGAACGGGATACGACTTAATAATAATAAAGATAATAAACCGGATTGGTGTGCTTTTACGTATGTTGTGTGCTTGCAGTGTTCTACTTGTGTTTGTGCCTTTCCCATTAATTCTAATGCTTTGAATATGAGCTAACGGTTTTATACCGATTGTTGTAGATTGCCTTGCAGGTTAGGAATGCGGCCGAGAGATCCGGAAGAGTGGGCAGCCGGGGTTCCATACATTTTAGGAGTGGGTTTTGGTTAGAGTCGAGTTTGTATATTATTCATGTATATTGTATATCGCGTGGTGGCATTTGGCACTTGGTGTTGCATATCGGCTGAAGTATTTTGTTGTTTCTTTCGGGCTTTCTTTCATTGCATAAAAATGTATTTAAGTTTTGGCCTTTATTTGTGCCTTGTTGCAAGATCCGGTGAAATTGTTGTCAAGCTAAAGGTCGGGACCCATTGTGAGGTCCCAACCCGTAGCGCTCCGAGTCCCACGGATTCGGGGTGTTACAAAATTGGTATCAGAGCCAGGTTGACAACAATGGCACTCGCAATCTTCTAAATGCCGAATAAGGAATAAACAGAATCCCACGGGTTCTGAGTTTTCGTTTTCAAGATCACATGCATGAGTCGGGGTAGAATGTATGGACCACCACTCCTCCTACGGATCTCGGCAGCATAGTTTATTGGATTTTTAGTATATATATGTATATATATGTTTGTATATAGATATGTATCATGGACTTAGGATGTTTTTGGACTATTATTGTATGTGGATTGTAGTTGCATGATGAACATGATTTAGGTGTATAGTTGTATATTTGAACGATTATATGTTTTGGACCTTGTATTGTTGTAATGGAATACTGAATGCGTACTAGTAGTAATATGGACTTAGGACTTATATAGTTATGGATATGTATTCATATTATATATAGTAGCATATGGAGATATAGGACCTTTTAGTTGAGATGCTATTATGATATCATCGCCCCTGGACGACATCGTTTTACATAGGATAGTGCACATACGAGGACGAATATGCTCAAGTATCGAGTTGAGAGCTACGTTTGGGCGAACACCTTGAAGTTCTTGTACTCCTTTAAGAGGATATCGAAGAGGAGGATTAGAGATGACGTAAACGAAGGACAACCATGGAAAGGAAAAACTCGAGACAACTTAAGAGGAATCGAGATGAAGACCATACAAGAAAAAGGAGTAACATTAATGTGCGGAAGTGGTTCCAAAGGAATTATGATTTAAAGACAGCAAGACCAATGTAGATAACGAACTTAAGTTCTTCTAGAAGACGCATGGACAACTAAAGATTCGAATCGAGAAGATGGATAAACTCTAGCAAGGTTAAAGGTGGTATTCCTTCAAGACGTGAAGTTTTCTTTAGACGCTCCTAAGCATATGAGTCAAGAAGAGAAGAGTGATCGAACCATTTACTAATGATTAAAGATACCGTAAGTTAAGCTTACGAGGTACCAATAAGTGATGTGTCAACTTTACTAGAGTTAAGGGAATAAGGGCATGGTGGGGGATTCACATGGAGTTGACCGATTTCCATTATGATGATAAGACTAAGAAACGCCAAGAGGGAGGAAGTGGGTATAAATGATGACCCCAGGAAGCCGAAATATGAAACGAAGAACTTTGATCGAGAGACTTAAGATACCAACCAAGAGGGACGCGAGTGGATGCTAGCTAGAGCTATAATATTTGGGAAGGTGCTCTTGAAAGACATCAAGGAAGAATAGTTAAGTCTATGTAAGGGAGTTATATGAAACAATGAGACAAAGAAGATCTAGTTACCTTATAAAGAAAAGGAAGTATGGAATGAAGAAAGAACTAACGGAGTTTAAGGTAAAGTACCCCAAGGAGGGTAGCCTTCATAAGAATGTTAACATGAGAAGTGTAGTAGAATAATAAGTCGGAGAAGGTCAGATACAAGTTAATCGGTGACAACTGAGAACGCACAAGTGCGGGTTGTCTATTGGTGAGTGTGGATGGGATGAGTAAACAAGATTATGGACATACAGAGGGATTTGGAAGACCTTATGCGACCTTTGTAGGTCATGGAATTGGCATATGGGAGAACGACACGAATTAGAGGTTTTAAAGTTTGACCACGGTAAAGGGAAAGTAGTGAATCAAGAAGAAGGTAAGGTGTCATGGAGGTGGTACGTGAACAAGAGTATATAGAGGATGCGGGGTATGAAATGGATGATATTTTACCACGGGCAAGAGATGAGTCAAGTTTCTAGACTCACACGGAAGAGACATGGTGGCTATGGCGTGAAAGAGAGGACCTAGATTAGGGCAACGCTGCAAGCTTAGAGTTATGATGTTAGTGCTTGGTGGAGTTTTGAGTGGATCTTTCAGTGATTGTGGTTGGGGAATTCTGCCTAGAGGCATACGGTCACAATCGTGAAGTGCTCATAGAATATCAAGAGTAAGAGGAAACTGAGGTTGAGATGTTTGAAGTCGATATGAGACGTACAAGAAGTACATGAAAGATTGAGGTTAGAGCCTCTATGGTCGGGTTGATGTTGTAAAAAGGAAATGAAGTGAGTTCTACACCTACTTAAAGAAAGGATGTTTATAGTGCAAGTTTACATAAAATGCAAGGAGAGTTTCCCATATGTTGGGAAATATAGTGGAAAGCGAAGAAGATGAGGTCAATTGTTTTGAAGCACGGCTAGTCCCGTAGTTTGAATCCTTATGGTAGCACATAAGTGAGAAATCATAAGAGATTTTCACAATCATGTCACCAAGAGGGAAAATGAAATTAAGTTAAAGGAATACTTAAATAAGGCTTCAAGAGTCAAAAAAAAAAAAAACTCGAGCAAGTCCCTCGATTTCAGGAGATGAAGGATCTTTGGAAGAGAACGGTCAACATTGTAGCTAAAGATGGAACGTTACACGTATTGAATGACATCACCCTAATAGATCGGGGTGGACCACTTGTCAAGCATTGAGACCAGGTTGTGCCGGTCATTAGGATATGAGATGGGTAGAGAAAAGATGGAACCCGGAATAGATCGGTTTCAATGCATCGGAAGGTGGAGTTTACCATTAAGCTTGATTTGAAGTTCGTGTTGGGAGTACTTCTTGAATTCTTGATTTGAAGTTATTATAGGGGACACCAGTTTGCAAGGAGAGAGACGGTTATCTCCGTTTGTACATCGTTTACTATAAGTTGAGCAAGATGACAATGAAGGACAAGTATCCCTTACAACGAATGAGAGATCTACTCGATCAGTTGCAAGGGTCGGTAGTCTCTTCTAAGATTGAGTTAAGATTTGATTGTCAACCGTTGAGAATTCGAGACTGAGATATTGCAATTACGGCTTTCCGGACCAACCAGGGTCAACTGAGTTGTAGTTATTCCGTATGGGCTTACTAATGTCCGGATAAGATAATTTGGTCTACTATCGAGAAGAGAGAATTTGTATGGTTAGTTGTCTCGGATGTCAACCCCAAAGGATGTAAAAGAATTTACAAGTTATCTTAGAAGTGTTGAGCTTTACTAGATATGTGAAGGGAGAAGTTGTGTAACACCTTTTATGGTAACCCACTACAGGGGAAAATGAAGTATTGAATGGGACGAAGAATTGTCAATAAAGTTGCTGAGAGTTAAGAGGGGATTTATTGGTGCAACTGTTTCGATTTACCTTAAGGTATTATAGGTTTTAAATGAACAAGTGATTCTCCAAGACAAGGTCTTGATTGAGTATTAAGGAGCGATGTAAAAGTAATAGCGTATTGGTATCGTTAGTAGAAGCGGTGCGAAGTAAGGTACTTCCTTCGTTACTTGGAATTGCCACAAGAATTTAGGAAACGTAACATCGAAGTTTGGTTTGGCAAGAATCAAAGCTAATGGTGTAAATTGGAAGTTCGATCTTCTTTGATAGAGACATCAAAGAGAAACCTAATGGAAATACTACATTGAAAAAGACCCGAGAAGGAAGTTGAGTTCCGATATATTGGACCTTTTTGAGATCTTAAGCGCAAGTTGGGAAAATGGTTTACCGGTTGGCATGGCCGCCGAGAGTAGAGGGGATTCACCCGGTGTTTCATGTGTATCAATCTGAGAAGTATAAGTATGACTCGAGAAGTTTTGCCGGTCTTGATGAGTTAGTGGCGTCGTAGAACCAATGAGGCTAATAGGAAGTCGGATGATAATATCTCTAGTTGAAGTTACGCTGAGTTAGTAGAATCGATAACATCGACGGGTTAGACCCAATTCTTCCCTTAGTTGTGTTATGTGTATATGTGATGTTATATGCGGTATGTGCCCCGTGCGGGAATGTGTATTATGTCCAGTTACATATATTGCGATGGTGGTTGAAGCAGTTTGTGTGTATAGATTAGAAGGTTAGCCTTCTTAGTTTGAGAGTTCTTACCTCGGCCTTAGGGACCGAGAAGTTTGACGCCTAGCAAGTTTCGAGACGAAACTTATTTTTTTAGGGGGATCTGATGTAACGCCCCAATTTTTGGCGCGTTTGCGATATTTATCTTTGCGGCTACTATCGATATTTTAATATCTTAAGTATGTTTTATGAGTATTTTAAGTCGTAAACGTTATTTTACGAGTATACGTTATATTAATATGTTAATGATATTTTTTTTAATTTATTCATTTAAAATCTTGTTATTTAGTACGAGATCGTTTTACACGTCGCAAGTATAAAATTTGTGAGTTTAATTATATATTTGATCCAAATATTTTATTCCCGAGTACTTTTATCATTTTTGGATACGTGTACGTATGACCGTATTATATTTTGTCGGAAAAATTGGGAATTTTCCCGGATTCGGAAATCCCGTTCCGAATACTTTAATCGGATTTGTTATTATTTATTCCTTTTATTTTATTTTATTTTGGCCCAACTACGTGCAGATCTACCCTAGCTTGACCCCTTGTTCTTGCAGCTACCTTTACCCAGCTACATGATTTCCCTCTCCCACACTCAATGACTGATTGGTCTTACTGTTGCTCGGCCTCACACGCAAGCTTCACGACCTTCTGCCTAGGAAACATGAGCTACAAGCATCTTCAATCTCTCTTCACCAACCTCACCTTCTCATCCTCTCGTTTCTTCTTTCCGTCGCTGGCCACCATTGGAGTTGTCGAGCCTTGCTAGAAGAACCAGTGGATCCCCACCTTCCTCTCAGCTCTCCTCTTGCAGGAACCGACGAGCCCTTATTGGACTAGTGGCCTCCTCTGTTTCTCACAACTTGAACCTCACCGGCACCATCTCTTCCCGATCTCCCTCTGGACAATCACTAGCGGCCCTCACTCTCTTCTTCGTCACCCATCGCCACGATTCTCAGCCTCCATCTCCTCGCCACTCTTTGCCAGCCTCTCCTGCAGCTTTCCTCACTTTTGTTGTCTCCTCTCCAACGACACCACCGGAAGACCGCCTGTAACCTTTGCTCTCACCTCCGATCGATCTCTCTTTTTGACCCCAACTTGCAAATCTCTGGATTTCACACCTCTTGCTGCCCTTCGTCGCCGGAGATCGGGACAATCCTCCTCTGCTGCGCCTCCACCAGTATCCAAGGGAAGAGTCGCCGTCTTGCTGCTGCCGCTTCACCGCCTCTGTCTCCATCGAAGCCAGTCGGGGAGTGCTCCACCCTTGCTTCGCCCAGCCTGCCGGAGCCAGCACGTTTCAGCCGCCGCCTGTGTCGTCTTCACCATCAGGTTGAAGAAAGCCCTTTTGGGTATTTACAATCGGCCCCCCTCAGTTTTGGTTAATTACAAATATGACCCACTGTTGTGTATTTATAGTTTTTACCCACATTTTTAGAAGTTGCATTTATACCCCTGCTGGACTTATTTATTGATTTGGCCCATATTTTTATTTACAAAAATGACTCATATTTATAAAATTGGATATATTTGCCCCGGAAAATGTGATAGCGGTTTTTAACCTTGGTTTTAATTACGGGGATATCCTTAGGTTTATATACACTATATATTATGCCTTGGTTGGATTAAATTCGGTTTATTACTCAAAATTAATTGCGGTTTATGACCAAATTTCCATATTTGTATGATTGCCTCGGAAAAAGGTTTTAACGAGTTTTAACCCTGGTCTTGAAAGCAAGTTTTCATTAAGACTTTTATAAGTTAAATCTTCCGTTCAAATTTAGTGTATAAGTTAAATTTGTTTAGTTTTGGTGCTAGGTTCGGAAGCGCCCTGATAAAGGCCTAACGAGTCCAACTCGACATCCGTTAAACAACTTCCGTCTTTTGAATTCGTGTGAGTATTCTTTCCCCTCGATTTAGTTATGTTTAGTATTAGTATCATGCTAGGTTGGATCTAGCATAACTTAGAGTGAATACCAAGTAGTGGTTATGGACCTTAGGTGAGTGTTTGAGGATTGTGAAATGTTTTATGACTTAAGGTGTTGATGTCACTTTGTGAGGATTGTGAGGTTTGAGAATTGGAGTATATGGTTGTTGAGTTTATAGGCTATGATATGCTTATCCTAGCATGGTGTTGTTACCGTTGAGTTTGTTTGGACTAGGCATGTTATCCTAGTTGTTTGTGAGCTATAATCTTGCGAGATCCGAGGGTTTAGAAGTCTTAGGATTTCTAGCTTGTGTTGAGTGCGATGTGAGCATGAGGGATTCTAGGATGCGGTCCTAGAATTGAGAGTCAAATGGTCTTGCGTAGATCATTTGTATAGAAGTCTAAGACTTCTATTGTGAGTGGGTTGTTGTTGATATAGTTATCTTCTTGTGAGCAGGTTGTGGGCTTCCTCCCTAAGGAAGCGAGAGCATTGTGAGTTGAGTGTGGTGACGAGGTAAGTCTCCGGACTTACTTAACTCGTATTCTTTGTATTAGCGTTGATGTGTGTTGGGTGGTGTGTGTTTATTATTTATTATTTATAACAACTAAACCGGAATTAGGATTACCAACCTTTATATTATTTTGGCCCAAGTGTATGATAACGGGCGGTGACAACTTGCCTAGCTCCCGCGAGAGCTAGGAGGTTCTTGGCGACTATCCCGTGCTGGTAGACGGTCGGATGCATCAGTACCATTCCATGCCGGTAAGTAGGGACCGAGGCGAGTTTCGGTGACTCTCGTGTCACAACCTAAGTTGAATTAGAACGGGATACGACTTAATAATAATAAAGATAATAAACCGGATTGGTGTGCTTTTACGTATGTTGTGTGCTTGCGGTGTTCTACTTGTGTTTGTGCCTTTCCCATTAATTCTAATGCTTTGAATATGAGCTAACGGTTTTATACCGATTGTTGTAGATTGCCTTGCAGGTTAGGAATGCGGCCGAGAGATCCGGAAGAGTGGGCAGCCGGGGTTCCATACATTTTAGGAGTGGGTTTTGGTTAGAGTCGAGTTTGTATATTATTCATGTATATTGTATATCGCGTGGTGGCATTTGGCCCTTGGTGTTGCATATCGGTTGAAGTATTTTGTTGTTTCTTTCGGGCTTTCTTTCATTGCATAAAAATGTATTTAAGTTTTGGCCTTTATTTGTGCCTTGTTGCAAGATCCGGTGAAATTGTTGTCAAGCTAAAGGTCGGGACCCATTGTGAGGTCCCAACCCGTAGCGCTCCGAGTCCCACGGATTCGGGGTGTTACAATCCACTAACCCCGCACCTAAGGTCCTATCACCGGGTAAGTCTCTAGGAGCCTAAGGAAGGGATATCTACGCAAACCGGATGGTATTCTAGGGATCTAACCTCTCCTTACCGGGTAAGTCTCAGGAAGGCAAGTCCTAAACATCGATCCTAGCACACTCAGTCCAATAGCGGCTTGTGAGGCTCACTACTACCTAGAGTTCGTCATCTTCGGTATCTAAGAGCAAGAATCACCGGGTAGGTCTCTTCTAACACTTAGTTGCTAACACTAGGTCACCCTAGGATAGGTTTAACTCAACAAACACTAGGATTTCAACAATCTAACATCCTAGCACTTAGATTCATCAAAACAAGCAAGTCAGTCAAAATCACGGGTTGTTCATCAAGAACCACGGCCGTGGAATGTATAGAACAAACCGTGGTTTACAACAGAGGCTAGGTTCGAGCAAACAATTCATCCAAAGGTACATCTAAATCCATTCTATCATAGTCCAAGCCATAACCATCTTTCCCTTACCCTAGAATCGCATCTATTTAGCCAACAACATGCATCATCACAATCAAACTCATCAAGCATAAAATCATGGAATCCATATCAAGAAGATGAAATGAAAGGGAGATGAACAAGTAAAACAAATAAAACAAAGCTGAATATAAGTTCAAGAAGGACTTACAACCCTTCAAAAGAAGGTTCAATCGTTTCTTACAAACACTTGCAAAACGGTTCACAAATCTCACTCAAAACAATAAAAAACTAAGAATGGTGTGTTCTTCTCTTCTTTTCCAATGGAACCTTTTCTTCTCCTCCAAGAGTAGCTCCCATCCAATATTCCAATGAGAGAATATGTGTTGTTGAGAGTGTGGAGAGAATGGGAGTGAGGGGTTTGTCGATAACAACCTGCAGGACCACCTTTTATCCTCAACAAATTGCAAGAGTCGGCCATGAAGATCGTGGGACAGCTGTCACAGCTGTCTGGGGAAAACCACGGCCCATTTCCACGCCCGTGGAAGTCCTAGTGGCTGTGGTTTTGGTGCCTCAGCTTGTTTTGGATCATCAAGCCTCAATTTGGTGCAAGACATGCACCAACAAGGTCCCATGTGTCCTCCTTAGCTCCTAGTTTGCTTCCCAATGAGTCCGAAGGTGTGTCATCTCGAGGAACGATCCTCAAATGTATCGATTAAGCTCCTAAAGTTCCCAAAATACCTACAAAGCATGCAAAAGTCCGTGTAGACGTCTATCTTGACAAAATACATGAATTGAGTGCAAATCGTTACGAACTAGTGCAAACCATGCATGAATGAGCGGAAAAACTATCTAAATGAGTGCCTAAACCTAAGTCATAAATCGTGTTATCACCATTGTTTTCAACCTAGGGCTCTGATAGCACTTTTGTAACACCCCGAATCCGCGGGACTCGGGGCGCTACGGGTTGGGACCTCACAATGTGTCGCGACCCTTAGCTTGACAACAATTTCACTAGATCTTGCAACAAGGCACAAATATAGGCCAAAACCAAATACAGTTTATGCAATGCAATGAAGCCCAAAACCATACAAACCAAAGACTTCAGCCGAGATATAACCGAAAGACCAAATGCCATACATGCGGCATACAATATATAATGAATACAAAACTCAAACACGACTCCAACCAAAATCCAATCCTAAAATGTACGGAACCCCGGCTTCCCACTCTTCCGGATCTCTCGGCCGCATTCCTAACCTGCAAGGCAATCTACAACAATCGGTATAAAACCGTTAGCTCATATTCGAGGCATTAGAATCAAGGTGAAAGGCACAAACACAAGTCAATTATCATAAAACCCAATACACTTCAAATCACACAAGTCCGGCTTATTATCTTATTATTATTAAGTCATATCCCGTTCTAAATCAACTTAGGTTGTGACACGAGAATCACCGAACCTCGCCTCGATCCCTACTTACCAGCATGGAATGGTACTGATGCACCTGACCGTCTACCAGCACGGGATAGTCGCCGAGAACCTCCTAGCTCTCGCGGGAGCCAGGCAAGTTGTCACCGCCCGTTATCATACACTTGGGCCAAAATAATATAAAGGTCGGTAATCCTATTTCCGGTTTAGCTGTTATAAACAATAAACACACACCACCAAACACGCATCAATGCTAATACAAGGAATACGAGCTAAGTAAGTCCGGAGACTTACCTCGTCCCAAAGATAATCCCGCTATATCCCGCTCTCAGCTTCCCGCAGGAAGACACTCAACGCCTATAAAAAGGCACACGATCAACATCTCTCTCACATGCTAGAAGTCCTTAGACTTCTAGTCCGAGAGATCTCGCAAGATCATAAACTATAACCATGATAGGATAACAACTCCTAATCCTCACGATCTCACAAGGTCATAACCATCACTACAGATGCTAGGATACTCTCGTCCTAGTCACCACAATCTCAACAATCATACAACCTCAACCCCTAAATTCTCACAAACTCAACATACAACTTAAAGCCATAAACAACCTCACAAGCCTCACAAAGTGACATCAACACCTTAAGTCATAAAACATTTCACAATCCTCAAACACTCACCTAAGGTCCATAACCACCACTTGGTATTCACTCTAATTTATGCTAGATCCAACCTAACATGATGGTAGTACTAAACATAACAAGATTGAGGAAGAAGGTACTCACACGATGTCAAAAGACGGATGTCGAACTTGGACTCGTTAGGCCTTTATCGGGGCGCTTTCGGACCTAAAACCAAAGCTAAGCAAATTTAGCTAAATGCTAAATTTGAAAGGTATATTTAACGCATAAAATATTCTAATGAAACTCGCTTTCAAAACCGAGGTTAAAGCATTTTCCGAGAATTTAATTTTAGAAATTTGGGTCATAAACCCCAAATTAAATCCTTCGGCCATATTCCGAAAATAATCCAACAAAGGGCATTATATAGTGTATATAAATATAAGAATATCCTCATAATTAAAATCCGAGGTTTAAAAACTGCTAACGCATTTTCCGGGAAAATAATACAACTCTAGAAACTTGGGTCATATTCTGAAAATAAAACTTTAGTCATATTATGTAATTACTTCAAGAGAGGGCATCATAGTTAAATCCAAAAACTTGGGGCATAAATCATAAATAAGAAACCAGTCCACTATTTGTAAATACACATGCAAGGATATATTTGTAAGATTCCAAAATTAGGGACAGAAATGTAATTAGAAAGTACTGGGGCTTTTGTAATTATACCCTTATTTGTAAGTTCCCGTTAGGATTTAGGAATGCACAGGCTCAACAGCTGCTGAAATCTCTTCCTCCCCAACAGCGTGGCATTGAGGCTGTCAGGGTAGCGAGGCGGCGAGGGTGGCGAGGCTGCAAGGAGGTGACAAGGAGCGGCGTAGCTACTAGGAGTCTTCCCCAACTCCGGCAGCAGCGGCTGCTTCCCGGCGACAGAGGAGAACAGAGAAGAAGGGAAAGAAAAAGGCGGAGGCCATGGCTCCGGAAAAGCGACGAGATCTGTCCAGCGGGGCGGCGTCGGGCAAGGTCCGGTGGTGGTCCTTGCTACAGAAGCAAACAGAGAAGGGAGAAAAGAATGGAAAGGAGGGTTGCACTAGCTTCCCTGGTGGTTGCCAAAGGGTTGCGGTCAGGTCCAGCAAGGATCTAGACGGCAGGGCAAGGCACAGGGTCCTCGATTCCGGTGGCGCAGCTTTGTCGGCGAGGCTCAAAGAGAGAACTGGGGCTGTTTTAGGCGATTGAAGATGGAAACTGCAGAGGGAGACTCCGAGAGAGCAAGGCAGAGGAGGGAAAACAGAGGGAAGGCTGAGAGCTGCACAAGTGAGGCTGAACGAGGGGAGAAGGAGAGAGTGGGTGCAGGTGATATCCAGGAGTCGGCTAGGTAGCTTGGGCGGGGAAGGATTAAACAGCGATAGGTCCTGCATCTTTTGATGGCGTGAAGGCTGGGAGAAGGTAAACAAGAAATCGGCCACAGAAGAGAAAAATAAAAAGGAATAGGGAAAAAGATAAAATAAAAAAATTGGACATCAAAATTAAAATAAACCCGATTAAAACAATCGGAACGGGAATTTCAAATCAACAACTTTTCCGAAAAATAAATATCCGGAAAAATATATGTGATCTAATATATAAATAAACTCGCAAAATATACTTTGAAATACAACAATCATTCTCTCAATTTATTTTCCGAGATTATATGATAGTTTAAACGTGGATAATAAAATATATCGGTGTATGTATACATATATACTCATCGAATTTAATTTACGATGTAAAATACTCGTAAAATATATACACGCTATTAAAATATCGATAAATGCCGGAAGGAATAAAAAAAACCGCAAACGCGCCAAAATTTGGGGCGTTGCAGCAGAAAAGAAAGAAAAAGAGAAGGTGTCGATGTCGGGTGACTAAGGAGTTGACATGGGCAATGCTGGGTGTTCGCTCTAAAGTGTGTGTAGAATAAGTCCTAAATATATAACCAATAATAAAGCAAAAGCGAACCCTCATAGTACGGATCAATAGCAGTATTAGCAAATATTTCAAGGTCGATCACAAGGACTATGGTGAAATCAAGCATGGTATATAACTTCAGGTTGTAAATGCAAAAGACGAGCAACAAAGAATAATAAATGATATAAATCAGATAAGGATTGCAGATTTTAGAGATCAAAGTATCTAGTTGTGGTGTCGACTCAAGATTTCTCAAAGATAAATGTGGACAAAGTTGAGGTTGCAAAGGGAAGGTATTTCTACGATGGGGATAGATCACCGGGTAAGTCTCACCATCCACTATCTCAAACCAAAGATCTTATTACCAGGTAAGTCTCAAGGAACTAAGGGAAGGTACTACCGCTCAAACCAAAGCACTACCTAAGGGAACAGAACTAACCATCACCGGGTAAGTCTCAAGTTAACTCTCAAAGGTAGGATGAAGGCACACTTAAACCCTAACAAAAGGATATACCTTTGTTACCTAACACTCATCATCATCGGTAAACAAGCAAAGGAATCACCGGGTAAGTCTCTTCCTAGTCTTGAATGTAAACCAAGAAAGGTGCAACAAGGATAGGATTTGGCAAACTATAACCTAAACTAAAGATCGGGCAATGCAGTACACAATCTCGTGCAGTTCTTATCGATCTCGGTCGAGATGAATCCAAGAACAACCCGAGACGGGTTTAGGTTTAGGGTTAACTCAACGTTCAGGGTCCACTCACGATAAAGGTCTATTCTTTCATCATCTATACCAAAACCTTCAACTAATCACCCTAGAATCGCAGGAGTTTTAGCCAACAATCATCATGTTCAAACAATCAAATAATATATAATCAAGATGTCAAGAAAAGAAAATAAAACACTCAACAAAGGTATCTCAATAATCCAAAATGCAAACAATCAAACAAAAGTATCAATAACGTGTTCCAAAAGAATGATAACAACTACTAACAAATTTTCAAGAAAATCTCACAAGATCTCTTCTCTTCCTTGAACCCTAAGTAATCCTTCCATAGATCTCTTCCTTCCGTGAATCCTTCCAATAGCCGTCAAAAGTCCTTGACGTCTCAGCCGTGTGCGAGCGTATTTTCTGCGGCATTCACCTTCCATTCTTATAGAATAATTTTAGGTAAAAATAATATCTTATTTCTCTTGGGTTGTGGGCCGTCGACCTCGAGCTAGGCCTAGTTGTCCGTCTCGGTCGAGGTGTATGACTGTGTCGGTCCGAGATCAGTAGTGGATCACGTACTTTTCTTCGTATCTTCAACTGAATCCTTCCTCCATCCTTTCCCCTATGGTTCTTGCCTTTCTTCTTGTTCTTCCAATTGCTCCATAATGTAGCTCCAAGAACTCCTTAGACTTCAATGCTTCATTTTGATCCAAAATACGCCTTATTTCCTACAATTACAATCAAATGTGGTGTAGACCTCGATTCTTGCAAAGTTGACGAATAATGACATAATCAAAAATATATATCCATGCATGTATAATAATGATGAGAAAACGTCAAAACCATATCCGAAATATAGACAATAATTCATGCTATAACTGGGCGGCATGAGGAAGAAGGGAAGAAGGAAAGAAAAAGAAAAAGAAAAGAAAGAAAAAGAAAATGAAGAAAAAAGAAAAGGGAAAAAAGAAAGGAAACAAATTTCGACGAATTTTCGGATCGGAAAATATTATGATATTTTCCGTATAATACTATACGGACATAAACGTAAAAATATGGGCACACATATATTTGTAAGAATATAGTTCACATTTTAAATATCATCATCGGAAAAATATTTATGATATTAAAATTAATAACAATAATATATATATATATATACATATATATATATATATACATATATATATATACATATATATATATATACATATATATATATAGAGTATAGATCCTATGAGAACACCCCCTAACGTGAGAACATGAGAACAAATTCGTAATTATTATTAGTTTTGTTACGAAAGTGTCATATCGTTTAATGTATTATTCATATTTATTGTTGGTTGAGTGGATTATTCGTAGTTATTGTTGAATTCCTAATTATTATTATTCGTAGTTATTATTATTTTTGATATCTACTCTAAATCTCAACCCTTAATACTCACATCCAACGGTGTACAATTGTTCTCATGTTCTCACGTTAGGAGTGTTCTCATGGGAACCACACCCTATATATATATATATATATATATATATATGTAAAATCCGGAATTTTTATTCCGTCTATTTACGTTATAAAATAGATCTCGATCAGTCGACCCATATCCGTTTACCTAGTTAGACATATTATTATAGGATTTATCATTTTATGTAGATTCCTTCACATAAAATGATAGAATCTTTTATATAGTTTATCATTTTATGTAGGTTACTTCCGCATAAAATGATAGAGTTCTGAGCCGATCTTAAATTAAAATAAACTCCCTATCCGCATAGTCCGTATATTTACATATCGGGATCTTACCCAGCCAGAAACTCGTTAAATTTAGGAGGCCAGCTGCAGCCTTTTTAGCCCATCTATTAATACATAATTCAGCCCACGGATCCAGCCTGCCAGCCCAGCTCCAGCGCTGCCAGCTCCAGCCCGTTGCCTGTCCGCTCCAGCCCAGAAGCAGCTGCTGCCTTGTCCACTCCAGCCCGTTGCCTGTCCGCTCCAGCCCAGGGACGTCTGCAATCTTCAGCAACCCAACAGCAACGTCACTCCAGCCCAGCGCTACTCCAGCCCACTGTTGTGCCAGTCCGTGAGCAGCTCCAGCGTTGCCAGCCCAGCGTCGCCCCAGCCTTATGCGCAGCCCAACTTCCTGCAACCTCCAATTCAGCCCAGCAGCAGCACGTCTACTCCAGCCCAGGAAAGAGCAGCCTTCATCTTCTGCATACCACGAACTGAACGGACGAGAAGTTGAGATGCAGTTGCCATAAAAGGCTCCTAAAATCACGCTGAAGAATCTCTCACCTTCCTCCCATTTCACGTCCACATTCAGAAGCCACAATTCCCTCTTTTACTGATCGAAACCTCCAACGTTACAGCTGCCTCACGTCCCAGCCGGTGCACACAACACTTCTGCGTTTCCATCCTTCTACACCCACGCCCCAGCCTCCACTTCACTTCTGCGTTCTTGCCTTCTGCACACGTCCAGTCCAGAAGCAACGTACTTCACGCAGATTCTGTGTATTTCGGTAAGGATTAATCTCCCATTCATCTTCACCTCTTAATCTAGTCGTTCATGAATGCCTGCGATAACAACTCCGTCTCGACCATTCCGTGACAGTAACAAGGCTGGAAGAGTTGGCCAATCCGTGTAGTAGTAGAAGACGCCTCAGCCAGTAGAGGTTGAAGAGGTGAGTCTTTCTGCAGTCCCAATCCTTGCCTCTAGAAGTTAGTGTATAATCTTGTGTATGTATACTATTTCCGTAATGCTAGAATGATGAACTGCTGTAGTCGGACTTGAACATAGGTTAGGTTGACCTTGTGTAGCTGCTGAGTATATATACCGAAGGATAGGAACAAAGGACTGCTGTAAGTATGAAAAACAGAAATAAGAGGGCTGCTGTAATTCATTTTATTTCCTTCAGCTTTTAGGTTACCAACAGCCCATCTTGTCGATCAATTATAAAACGTTTGGATAAAGATCCACCGTTGAATTTTGGATATGTTGTAGACGGATATATGTAGTTTAGCATATTAAAATTTGGGGAGAAATGAACGGTCGGATTGAAAGTTATGCGCTCCCGAAGTTAGGTAGTTGAGCAGTTTTGGTAAACTTGAATTTCGGCTAAGTATAGGAAATTAGAGTGAAGGAACCGACTTTGTGAATTATTATAAAAATATCGGCTGAACAGTTTGGAGAAATTCTTTCTTCTAAGGTTAGATAGAACCTCATAGATGATCTAGAGATTTAATTCGGAAATTTTATAAGTTGTTAAGAATTTTATATTTAGAGCCGAAGTTAAACCTTTTTCGATTCTTCCGGAAAATAGAAACATAGGAAAAATGTCAGTTTAGAACCAAATAAAATTCTAGGAGTTAGGATATATTTTTAGAACTTCAAATAGGAGTTTAGACATGAATTTTAGGGTTTTCGAGGAAATCGGAACCAAGGGTAAAATGGTCATTTTACCCTAAAACTAGTACTGTAACTAGTACGTCTTAATACCTTATTTGATCTTAGAAGTTTTAGACTTCTATCTACGTAAAAGTGTGCTAATACACTTATCGCCTTTGACAGGCAAGTGAGTGGTTACATTTTACAGAGCGAGTGGCTTATAAAGAGTCGAGCGTTATAACAGGTAAGTCCTTTGGGCTTACTTAGCTGACTACTAAATATGAGTATAAATGATGATGGTGGTGTGTGATTGACATGTTAGAGAGCTAGGTTGTGATATATAATTACCGACCTATGTTTTGGCCTAAGAGTAACGGGCGGTGGCATTCCGCTCAGTAGCTCGCGGGGCGCTGGGGGTTTCTTTCGGGACTAGTCCACACATGGTTTGTAGTGATGCTACCAAAGGAAGTCAGCTAGACCTACACCAGTTGGATAAGGAACGGAGGCAAAAACTAATAATAGTTCTCGTGCCACAACTTAAATTGAATAATGTGAATCACTGAAATAATAAGATAATAATTGGTTGAGTGCCAGCATGATGTTTGTTTAATTATATTTCTACTTGTGTTTGTGCTATTATCATTTTGCTTATATTTGGATAGTTAGCTAACTGTTGATATGTTGTTTAGACTTGACACAGGTTAGAGCAGATGCCGAGTGATCTAGATGGTAGTGGTCAGCCGGGGTGTCGTACTTTAGGACGTTTTACAGTTTTTGCATTTGTGGGTTTTACAGTTGAACTTTGTTTCCTTTCGTACTTTGTTATATTCCGTTTTCCGGCTGTAGTCGATCTGGTCACATTCATGCATTATTAAGAACTATTTTATGATTTCTGATTTTTCCTTATCTGTGCCTTGTTGTAAGATCTTGTAAGTTGTTGTCAAACTAAGGTCGGGACCCACTGTGCGGTCCTAACTAGTAACTCCCTAAGTTGTAAAATTTGGGGTGTTACAACATGGTATCAGAGCTCTAGGTTGGCAACAATGGCACTTGAATCTTCTAAAAAGGTCATATAAGTAAATAAACAGAACCCGAAAAGGGTCTCAGTTTTCCAAAGAAAATTTTGGTTTTAAAATGCATACAGCGTCGGGTTGGGATAGAAAGTACGGACGACCACCACTACCTCTGCGGATCTCGGTAATCTTAGAATAATTATAGACTTGTACTGTTATGATAGATTAGCTAGCATATAACTGTAGCTATTACTATTCGTGCAGATGGCATGTACTAGGGCTTCACAAGTGACTGGCCGAGGTAGGGGTCGTCCCCCCTTCCCCCAGTCAGACAGGATCGAGATGATAGCACCCCTACTGTTAGAGGGCGTGGTCGTGGGGGTAGACCTCCACTAGGGAGAGGTCGAGGACGAGTTCCTCGAGATGACCCACCTGCAGCAAGCGTACCAGAGGTTGCTGTAGAAGAAGTAGCTGAGAGTGTAGGCCCCGATGTCAGGCCTGAGACCGCCGCTAGGTCTGGAGCGCAAGTAGCTCGTTCTACTGAGTCGGGACGTGTTTCTATTGGAGCGTCTGAGTACAGGGAGTTCAGAGCCTATGTTGAGCGCAGGGAAGAAGCTGCCAAAGTGGAGAGGCTTACTCAGGTACCACCAGTGGTACCGGCTAGGTCAGCTCAGGTGACACAGGGAGTGTCTCAGGTGCCGGCTGTATCTGAGAGGAGGGCTGATGTTGATAGAGCACCTACTGGGGCCAGAGCACCGAGACCGGATGAGTGGTTGAAGGCTTTCAACTCTCAGAAGGTCCCCTCATTCAGCGGAGAGATAGGGCTAGAGGTTGAGCACTGGATAGGGAAGATTGAGACTGCTTTGGAGGCAATACGTTGCCCCGTGGATCGACAGGTAGATTTGATACAGACCTGTTTCACAAATGATGCTCATTCATGGTGGCGTACCATTCGTAGCCGAGTCACCAGCTGGGAGCAGATGAGGAACATTGTTAGAGACAGGTACTATCCAATTTCACTGAGGAGGGAGAGATTCCAGGATTTCATTGAGGCAGGATTTGAAGATATCCCGATTGCTGCAGCTATAAAGAAATTTCAGAAGGAATTGACATTGCTTGGACCATCTGCACCTCTAGAAGAGCAGCATGTGTACCTTTTCTCCAGGAGGTTGAGAGAGAGTACCCGATCCTACCTGGTTGGATTCCGCTGTGAGACCTTGTCTGATTATCAGGATAGGGCCTCTGCTTATGAGAGAGATAGGCCAGCTTCTAGGAAAGCAGCTTAGTCTAGTGGGCCGGATAAGCGGCAGAGGACAGGACATGCTGGTAGCAGTGCAGCAGTAGCAGGTTATGGTAGAGGACAGACTTAGGGGAGGTCCAGCTACCACTCTACAGTTCGGACTCCCAGTGGAGATCGACAGTGCTTTAACTGTGGTGGCCGTGATCACATTAAGCCGGACTGCCCGAAACCACCGGTCACTTGCTTCACTTGTGGGAAGCCGGGACACAGAGCTACTTTCTGCCGTCAGGGCAAGGCTTCTTCTCAGCAGGGATCTTCTCTTGCAGGTGCTGAGAAGAGTGTACAGAGACCCCCTCAGTACCGAGCTCCGAGTCAGCAGCAGCAGCAGTACCGGGCTCCAGGACATCCTGCTTCATACAGTACTGCACAGGGATCAGGTCGTGGCAGAGGACGTGGTAGTACCACTGACACCAGAGGAGGACCATCGAGAGTGTTCGAGCTGAGGAACACTGAGCAGCCTGCAGCACCTGCGACCACAGGTACTATTTGGATCCATGACTTACCTGTGAGAGTTTTATTTGATACGGGTGCTACGCACTCATTTATATCAGATGCATGTGTAGATAGGTTGTCCTTAGCTACAGTAGAGGGTGTACCTTTTGTGGTTGGGTTACCAGATGGGGGTAAGGTGAGAGGATCTCGAGAGATTTATGATTTCCCTATCCACCTGGGAGGCCGGATCTGGTTAGTAAATTTTCTAGTCATGCCGTTAGCACATGAGGACGTGATATTAGGGATAGATTGGATGACTAGACATGGAGCTGTCTTGGATATTGGTAGGAGGACTGTGACTGTTGCCACGGAGGAGGGCCACAGAGTTATATTCCGAGGTTGGGACCTCGGAAAGTCCGGCACCGTTATCAGTGCAGTGAGAGCAGCCAGACTGATAGCACAGGGTTGCGAGGCCTTCTGGTGTTATGCCATGAAGGAGCGCAAGAGCCTGACAGTAGAGGAGATACCAGTCGCATGCGAGTTTGCAGAGGTCTTCAGGGACGACTTACCAAGGCTACCTCCATAAAGGAGTGTGGATTTTAGCATCGAGTTAGAGCCGGGCACGAGACCGATCTCGAAGGCCCCGTACCGCATGGCCCGATAGAGCTGCTTGAGCTGAAGAAGCAGTTAGAGGAGTTAGCAAAGAAGGGCTTCATACGCCCTAGTGTTTCTCCCTGGGGCGCACCAGTGTTATTTGTGAGGAAGAAAGATGGTTCGATGAGGCTGTGTATCGACTACAGGGAGCTGAACAAGGTCACTATCAAGAATAAGTACCCATTGCCTCGCATAGATGATATGTTGGACCAGCTGCATGGAGCGTCAGTGTTCTCGAGGATAGATTTGAGATCGGGTTATCACCAGCTGAGGGTGAGAGATCAGGACATACCTAAGACGGCATTCCGGACTAGGTATGGTCATTATGAGTTTGTAGTGATGCCATTCGGGCTCACTAATGCGCCAGCAGTATTTATGGAGTTGATGAATGGGATTTTCATCGACTTCTTAGACCAGTTTGTAGTGGTCTTCATTGACGACATTCTAGTTTACTCTAGAAGTCAAGAGGAGCATGCCGGACACTTGAGGACAGTGTTGCAGATTCTACAGGATAGCCAGCTATATGCTAAGCTATTCAAGTGTGAGTTTTGGATGTCAGAGGTGGCTTTCCTAGGCCATGTAGTGACTGCTGAGGGGATTAAGGTCGACCCAGCGAAGATTGAGTCAGTGTCATCTTGGCAACCTCCGAAGAATGTTAAGGAGGTTCGCAGCTTCCTAGGATTGGCAGGTTATTACCGTCGGTTTGTGGAAGGGTTTTCTCTGATCGCCCGACCACTTACTTCCCTCCTAAGGAAGACTACTCGGTTCGTATGGTCTGAGCCGTGTCAGCAGAGTTTTGATGAGCTGAAGAGGAGATTGACGTCTGCTCCGATCTTAGCACAGCCTGAGGGTACAGAGGACTTCGTAGTGTACAGTGACGCATCCAAGCTGGGCTTGGGGTGTGTCTTGATGCAGAGGGGTAAGGTTATAGCATATGCGTCTCGACAGCTGAAGACGTATGAAGAGAACTACCCCACTCATGACCTAGAGTTAGCAGCAGTAGTGCACGCTCTTAAGATCTGGCGTCATTATCTCTATGGAGCGACATGTCAGATCTTCACAAACCATAAGAGTCTGAAGTACATATTCACTCAGCGGGAGTTGAATAACCGCCAGAGGCGGTGGCTAGAGTTGATCAAGGATTTCGACCTTGAGATACTTTACCACCCCGGAAAGGCGAATGTAGTTGCGGACGCTTTGAGTCGGAAGACGCCTCAGGAGAAGGCGATAGCTCGGTTGACAATACAACCACAGTTACAGAGAGACTTAGCTTGGTTGGAGGTAGAGATCCAGTTCCCCGATACAGCTCATCAGTTAGCCACCTTAGAGTTACTTCCTGACCTGTTGGGTGAGATCCGACAGAAGCAGGAGACCTGTCCGACTTTGACCCGGATCCGAGACCGGATGTCACGAGATGAGGCACCTCATGTAACGCCCCAATTTTTGGCGCGTTTGCTATATTTATTTTTTTTCCGGATTTTTTTTATCGATATGTAAATGGATTAAATATTTTTCTTTTACGAGTACTTTGCGTCGTAAATTAAATTCTACTAGTATATATATCGCTATATTTTATTATCCGTATTTAAAGTATTATATAATCTCGTAAAAATATATTGCGAGAATGGTTTTTCTATTTTCAAATTATATTTCACGAGTTTACTTATATATTCGATCCGCATAGATTTCTTTTACCACGTCTTTACTCTCGGAAAGTCGAGAAGTTTTCGATTCGGAAATCCCGTTCCAAATGTCTTGACCGATTATGATTGTTTTGTTTTTCCCCGTCGGTTTTTCTTTCCTTCTCTAACCCGTTAATTTAAATCAGCCAACCCATCAAGATAGGCCGTTGGGCCCATCAAGATAGGCCAGTCCGGCCCATCCGGATATATACTAGTGATGCTCCTCACCCTAACCCTAATTCCCCACACCTCTTTCACGCTCTCTCCCTGCTTCCCTCTCTACTCACGCCGCCTCCTGGTCACCTCTGCTCACTGCCGCCTCCTCGTCACCTCCGCCCACTGCCGCCCTCCTTCGCTCACCGTCAACATGAGCCGCCAAGAAGTCGGCCTTCTGCTACCGGTTGGATGGACGGAGTATGGCCGCCTCCTCGCTTCGTCTCTCTAGGGGATTCGACAGCCTCCGCCTCCTCACTCTCGTCTTCGCTGTCGACCGGCCGATGAGGGTCTGCGCCACCACCTCGCCGCCTCCTCGCTTCGTCTCTGTGGGATTTGACAGCCTTCCGCCTCCTTCCTTCCATCTTCGCTGTCGACCGGCCTCGGGGCTCCGTTCTGCCTTTCCTTTCGTCTTTGTGAGATTCGAACAACTAGTGTGGTTGCGGATTCTCGCCGGGAGGAAAGACCACCTTGCTTCCGTCCAAGCTAGGCGGGAGGAGCCTCGTCGCAGCCACACCAGCGCCACGCTGCCGGAGGGTGCCTGGCCCAGCCGCCGCCTGCAGTGCCGCTCCCCTTTCACCGGACTACTTCATACGTGGGCTTTGAAACCCTAGCCTTTTAATTATTTTGGACCCCCTATTAATTGGTATAATTACAGTTTATAACCCAATTGCAATTATAATATATGACCCATGTTTTCTGGAATTTCAAATATGCCATGTTGGGTTAACTACAAGTTTTACTAAAACCCACAGTTTTGGATCATTGCAATTAAACCTTGCTGAAATAAATTTCGGACATGACCCATAATTATGGATATTGTATTTTTGTCCCGGGAAACGTTTGAGAGGTGTTGTTGTCCTTGGCTTAGAACACAAGTCTTTCCTTGAGTTATGATGTTGTATAAGTTTCCCGAAATATATAGTGGCGGATTCTAATACTGTGGTTTACGGGTCAAGTTTTATTATGTAAATGGACCACATTTATTGAGTTTCTTATCTTGCCCGGAAAAGTTGTTTGGCAGTTTTGACCATGTTATAAATTTGTGTGGTTTGCCCGGAAAATGCGTTAGCGGTTTTAACCTTGGGTGTTAATTACGGGAATATTCTTATATTTATATACACTATATATAATGCCCTTTGTTGGATTATTTTCGGAATATGGCCCAAAGGATTTAATTTGGGGTTTATGACCCAATTTCTAAAATTGTATAAATTCCCGGAAAATATTTTTATGAGTTTTAACATTGGTTCTGAAAATGAGTTTTATATAAGTTATCTTCCGTTCAAATTTAGCTTATAAGCTAAATTTATTTAGCTTTGGTGTTAGGACCGGAAGCGCCCCGATAAAGGCCAACGATTCCAATCTCGACATCCGTAGATCGACTTCCGTCTTTTGACGTTGTGTGAGTATTCATTTCCCTCGATCAAGTTATGTTTAGTAGTATCATGCTAGGTTGGATATAACATAACTTAGAGTGAATACCAAGTAGTGGTTATGAACCTTAGGTGAGTTTTGAGGATTTATGATTGTGCTAAGACTTGAGGTGTTTGGTTATCTTGTGAGGTTGTTATAAGGCTTTAAGTTATATGGTTGATCTTGTGAGCGTTTTGAGGCTCGAGGTTGGGGTTGTATGATCTTGTGAGATTTTGGAGTTTAGGTTTGGCTTATCCTAGCATGTGGTTTGATGGTTATGACCTTGTGAGATCGTGAGGACTAAGAGTTGTTATCCTAGCATGGTTATGGGTTATGATCATGTGAGATCATTGGGACTAGAAGTCTAAGGACTTCTAGCATGTGAGAGAGATGCTGATCGTGTGCCTTTTTACAGGCGTTGAGTGTCTTCCTACGGGAAGCTAAGAGCGGGATATAGCGGGATTATCTTTGGGACGAGATATGTCTTCGGACTTACTTAGCTCATATTCTTTGTATTAGCATTATTGTGTGTTGGGTGGTGTGTGTTTATTATTTTACTGTTTATAACAACTAAACCGGAAATAGGATTACCGACCTTTATATTATTTGGCCCAAGTGTATGATAACGGGCGGTGACATCACTGCCTGGCTCCCCGTGAGAGCTAGGGGGATCTCGGCGACTGGCCCGTGCTGGTTAAACGGTCGGAGGCATCCGACCGTTCAATTGCCGGAAGAAGGGACCGAGGCGAGTTTCGGAGGATTCTCGTGTCACAAAAGAAGTTGAACTAGAATGGGATATGACTTAATAAATAAAGATAATAAACCGGATTTGTGTGCTTTGAGTATGTTGTGTGACTATGTTGAATTAATTGTGTTTGTGCCTTTCCCTTTAATTCTAATGCTTCGAATGTGAGCTAACGGTTTTATACCGATTGTTATAGATTGCCTTGCAGGTTAGGAAAGCGGCCGAGAGATCCGGAAGAGTGGGCAGCCGGGGTTCCGTACATTTTAGGAGTGGGTTTTGGTTGGGGTCGGGTTATGTTTTATTCTTCGTTTATTATGTTGGTATGCCGTGTGTATGGCGTTTTGATCTTTAGTGTTGTTTATCGGCTGTAGTCTTTTGTTGTTTTCCTTCGGGTTTCTTATCATTTACATTAAAAGGAATTCTAGTTTTGTCTTTATTTGTGCCATGTTGAAAGATCCGGTGAAATTGTTGTCAGGCTAAGGGTCGGGACCCATTGTGAGGTCCCAACCCGTAGCATCCCGAATCCCGCGGATTCGGGGTGTTACAAAAGTGGTATCAGAGCCCTAGGTTGACAACAATGGCACTCGCAATCTTCTAAAGGCCGAATAAGGAATAAACAGAACCCCGCGGGTTCTGAGTTTTCGTTTTCAAAATTCACATGCATGAGTCGGGGTAGAATGTACGGACCACCACTTCTTCCGCGGATCTCGGCAGCTTAGTTTATTGGATTTGTATATATATGTAGATATGTAGGTATGTATAATATATGTGGATTGTAGTTGCATGATGACTTGATTTATATGTATAGTGAATATATGTGGACTATAATACATGTTTGGACCTTGTATTGTGTATTGGATTTCCGGATGTGATATATTAGTAGTTATGTGAACATAGGACATATATATGCTTATATACGGACTGTTATATATATATATATAGTAATATATAGTATGGGACCTTATAGTTAGGACGACGGAAAGATATCATCACCTTTAAGACAACGTTGTTGGGTTAGAATATCATTCATACATGGAGGAGTATGTTCAAGTATCAAGTTGAGCGTTTCGTGTTGACGAACACCATGGTGTTTCTCGGATTCCTATAAAAGGACATCGAAGAGGAGGAGTAGAGATATTGTAAACAAAGGACAACCAAGTAAAAGAAAACTCGAGACGACTTAAGGGGATCAAGATGGGAGCAATACAAGAAAAAGGGAGCAACATTAAAGTGTAGAAGCGGTTCTAAAGAGGTCATGATCGAACGACGACGAGACCAAGAGAGAACGAACTTAAGTTCTTCGAGAAGGATTTAAATACCGTGAGTTAAACTTGCTAGGTACCAAGAAGTGAAGAGTCAAAAATACGAGGGTTACGAGGAGGATCACATGGTGAAAGTTCACATAGTAGGATTACCTGGCGGAGTCAATCATTTTCCGTCATTGAGATGAAACTGAGCAACGCTAAGGAGGAAGGGTGTGTGGATGATGATCTTCAGAAGATGAAAGATAAAACAAGGAGTTTTGATTAAAAGACTCAAGTTACCAACCAAGAGAAGAGAGTAGTTACTAACCATAGAGATGTGGGGAAGATGCACTTACAAGATATTATGAAGAACGGTTAAGCCAATGAACGGGAGTTATGCGACACAACAAGGCCGAGAAGGTATAGTTACCTTATAGAATAAGAAGGAAGCGTGGAGCGTATAAAGAGTTAAAGGAGTGTGTGAAGGGTGAAATGAGCAAGTGAAGTTTAAGACAGAGTGCCCTGAGAGGGTAGCCTTCAGGAGAATGGTAACATGGAGGGTAAGTAGAATGGTAAGTCATTGACATTGGATGAGAAGAGTAATTGATGACAACCAAGAACGCACGTGTGCGGGTTGGCTATTGATGAGCGTAGATGAGAAGAGTAGGCAAGACAATAGCATGAAGGATCGGTAACAAGAGCTTGGAGGATTTCCGGTGGTTTGGTGTAAGTAGTCAGGAAGTATGTCAACTAAGTACAATTGTCTTAATCAAGTAATATTGCATGGGATCAAAGAAAGTGAATGTAACAGACCTCCTAGGGAGGGATTGTAATGACCCTTTGCGACCTTCTTAGGTCACGAGAACGACATATAGGAGAACGATCCGGATTAGAAGTTTTAAGGTTTGATCATGGTAAAGGGAACCAGTAGATCAAGCGAAAGGTAAGGTTTTCATTATTTGTGGAGCGTTGACGGGAGTATAATAAGATGATGCATAATATGTTCATTCTAATGAAATGGATGGTATGTTTCCGCGAGCAAAAGTTGAGGCAGATGTTTCAGACACACATTGAAGAGCCATGGGGGCTATGGCGTGAAAGAGAGGACCTAGATTAGGGCAACGCTGCAAGCTTAGAGTTATGATGTTAGTACTTGGAGATGTAATGAGTTTGATATTTTAGTGGTTTTGGATGGGGAGTTTCTTCTAGCATTTTCCACGGGGCCTACAGGTACAGTTGAGAAGTTGTTCATGGAATACCGAGAGATGCATAAGGTGACCAACAAGAGTAAGAGAAGATCGAAGTTTTGAAGTTTGATGTTGATAAGAGATGTACAAAAAGTATATGGAAGATTGAGGTTAGAACCTTTACCGTCGGGTTGACTTTACTAAAGGAAAGTGAAGTAAAACTTCTACGTGAAGAAAGGATGTCTATGGTGAAAGCTTATGTAGAATACGAAGAGCTCCTCTCATATGTTGGGTGTCGCGGAAAGTGAAGAAGATAAGGTCAATTGTTTTGAAACACGGTTAAGTCCTACTAATTGGACCCTTATGGTTGCACATAAGTGATAAACCTCATAAGATTTTTACAATCATGTCACCAAAGTTAAAGAATGAGATTAAGCTAAAGGAATACTTAAATAAGGCTACAAGAGTTAGAAGACTCGAGCAAGTCCCTTGAGTTCAAGAGATGAAGGATCTCTAAAAGAGGACGGTAAACATTGTAGCTAAAGAAGGAACAATACACATGTTTAAAGGACGTCACCCCCAACAGGTCAGGGTAGATCATTAGTATCATGACCACTTGTTAAGTGATAAGACAAGAATGTGTCGGTTATTATGATATGTGACGGGAAGAGAAAAGATGAAACCTGAGATATCACGGATTCCAATACATCAGAATGTGGAATCTCCACTATGGTCGAGCTTGATCTAATTCCGATATCTAAGGCGGCGTATATAGTAACACTGGTACAGAGACATGAGTTGTGGAAGCAAGTGAAGGAGCAATTGTAAGAACTTAATGATAAGATTAATTAAAATTAGTGAAATGCCATAGAGAACACCAGACGTTATCTTAAACTCTTGATTTGAAGTTGTTATGGAAAACACCAGTTTGCGAAAAGAGAGACGGTTATCTCCTTTTGTACACCGATTACTATAAGTGGAGTAAGACGACCATGGAGGAAAAGTATCCTTATAACAAGTAGTAGATCTACACGATCAGTTGCAAGGGACGGTAGTCTCTTCTAAGATTGAGTTAAGATTTGATGGTTAACCGTTGAGGATTCGAGACTAAGATATTGCAATTTCTGCATTTCGGACCAACCAGGGTCAATTGAGTTATAGTATTCTGTATGGACTTACTAATGTCCTTGATAAGATATTTTGGTCTACTCTCGAAGAAGAGAGAAGTTGTATGGCAAGTTGTCTCGGGATGACAACCCCCACGAATGTGGAAGAATTTACAAGTTTTATTGGATGTGCTGGTCTCCAGATTTGTGGAGAGATTCTCCAAGTAGCACCATTTACGGATAACCTACCCCGGATGACAATGAAGTGTTGAGTGAGACGAGAATTGACAATGGAGATGTTGAGAGTTAAGAAGAGATTCATTGGTGCAACTGTTTTGAAATTGTCTTGAGGTATAATGGGTTTGAAGTGTGCAAGCGATTCTCCATGACAAGGCCTTAATGGAGTATTGTGGAACGATGTAGAAATAATAGCATAAGTGTTTCGTTAGTAGAAGCAGTGTGAAGTAAAGTACTTCCTTCATTACTTGGAAATTGCAACAAGAAGTGGGGGAAACGTAACATCAAAGCTTCGTTTGACAAGAACCAAAGACAACAATGTAAATTAGAAGTTCAATCTTCTTTGTAGAGACAAGCAAAGGGAAACATAATGGAAATGCTGCATTGAGAAAGACCCGAGAGGGAAGTTGAATTTCCAATGTATCGGACCTTTTTGAGATCATAGCGCAAGTAAGGAGGGTGGTTTAACGGTTGGCGTAGCCGCCGAGAGTAGAGAGTGTTTACCTGGTGTTTCATGTATATCAGTCAAGGGAGTACATACATGACTCAAGACGGATGGTCAGTCATGGTGGTTTAGTGGCAGACGAGGAACCAACGAGACCAACTGGAAGACGGGGGAAATATCTTTGGTTGATTTTTTTTATACTA
>BSUD01000006.1:100223216-100234052 GCA_033239045.1 Fagopyrum esculentum | reverse complement strand
TATATATATATAGTAATATATAGTATGGGACCTTATAGTTAGGACGACGGAAAGATATCATCACCTTTAAGACAACGTTGTTGGGTTAGAATATCATTCATACATGGAGGAGTATGTTCAAGTATCAAGTTGAGCGTTTCGTGTTGACGAACACCATGGTGTTTCTCGGATTCCTATAAAAGGACATCGAAGAGGAGGAGTAGAGATATTGTAAACAAAGGACAACCAAGTAAAAGAAAACTCGAGACGACTTAAGGGGATCAAGATGGGAGCAATACAAGAAAAAGGGAGCAACATTAAAGTGTAGAAGCGGTTCTAAAGAGGTCATGATCGAACGACGACGAGACCAAGAGAGAACGAACTTAAGTTCTTCGAGAAGGATTTAAATACCGTGAGTTAAACTTGCTAGGTACCAAGAAGTGAAGAGTCAAAAATACGAGGGTTACGAGGAGGATCACATGGTGAAAGTTCACATAGTAGGATTACCTGGCGGAGTCAATCATTTTCCGTCATTGAGATGAAACTGAGCAACGCTAAGGAGGAAGGGTGTGTGGATGATGATCTTCAGAAGATGAAAGATAAAACAAGGAGTTTTGATTAAAAGACTCAAGTTACCAACCAAGAGAAGAGAGTAGTTACTAACCATAGAGATGTGGGGAAGATGCACTTACAAGATATTATGAAGAACGGTTAAGCCAATGAACGGGAGTTATGCGACACAACAAGGCCGAGAAGGTATAGTTACCTTATAGAATAAGAAGGAAGCGTGGAGCGTATAAAGAGTTAAAGGAGTGTGTGAAGGGTGAAATGAGCAAGTGAAGTTTAAGACAGAGTGCCCTGAGAGGGTAGCCTTCAGGAGAATGGTAACATGGAGGGTAAGTAGAATGGTAAGTCATTGACATTGGATGAGAAGAGTAATTGATGACAACCAAGAACGCACGTGTGCGGGTTGGCTATTGATGAGCGTAGATGAGAAGAGTAGGCAAGACAATAGCATGAAGGATCGGTAACAAGAGCTTGGAGGATTTCCGGTGGTTTGGTGTAAGTAGTCAGGAAGTATGTCAACTAAGTACAATTGTCTTAATCAAGTAATATTGCATGGGATCAAAGAAAGTGAATGTAACAGACCTCCTAGGGAGGGATTGTAATGACCCTTTGCGACCTTCTTAGGTCACGAGAACGACATATAGGAGAACGATCCGGATTAGAAGTTTTAAGGTTTGATCATGGTAAAGGGAACCAGTAGATCAAGCGAAAGGTAAGGTTTTCATTATTTGTGGAGCGTTGACGGGAGTATAATAAGATGATGCATAATATGTTCATTCTAATGAAATGGATGGTATGTTTCCGCGAGCAAAAGTTGAGGCAGATGTTTCAGACACACATTGAAGAGCCATGGGGGCTATGGCGTGAAAGAGAGGACCTAGATTAGGGCAACGCTGCAAGCTTAGAGTTATGATGTTAGTACTTGGAGATGTAATGAGTTTGATATTTTAGTGGTTTTGGATGGGGAGTTTCTTCTAGCATTTTCCACGGGGCCTACAGGTACAGTTGAGAAGTTGTTCATGGAATACCGAGAGATGCATAAGGTGACCAACAAGAGTAAGAGAAGATCGAAGTTTTGAAGTTTGATGTTGATAAGAGATGTACAAAAAGTATATGGAAGATTGAGGTTAGAACCTTTACCGTCGGGTTGACTTTACTAAAGGAAAGTGAAGTAAAACTTCTACGTGAAGAAAGGATGTCTATGGTGAAAGCTTATGTAGAATACGAAGAGCTCCTCTCATATGTTGGGTGTCGCGGAAAGTGAAGAAGATAAGGTCAATTGTTTTGAAACACGGTTAAGTCCTACTAATTGGACCCTTATGGTTGCACATAAGTGATAAACCTCATAAGATTTTTACAATCATGTCACCAAAGTTAAAGAATGAGATTAAGCTAAAGGAATACTTAAATAAGGCTACAAGAGTTAGAAGACTCGAGCAAGTCCCTTGAGTTCAAGAGATGAAGGATCTCTAAAAGAGGACGGTAAACATTGTAGCTAAAGAAGGAACAATACACATGTTTAAAGGACGTCACCCCCAACAGGTCAGGGTAGATCATTAGTATCATGACCACTTGTTAAGTGATAAGACAAGAATGTGTCGGTTATTATGATATGTGACGGGAAGAGAAAAGATGAAACCTGAGATATCACGGATTCCAATACATCAGAATGTGGAATCTCCACTATGGTCGAGCTTGATCTAATTCCGATATCTAAGGCGGCGTATATAGTAACACTGGTACAGAGACATGAGTTGTGGAAGCAAGTGAAGGAGCAATTGTAAGAACTTAATGATAAGATTAATTAAAATTAGTGAAATGCCATAGAGAACACCAGACGTTATCTTAAACTCTTGATTTGAAGTTGTTATGGAAAACACCAGTTTGCGAAAAGAGAGACGGTTATCTCCTTTTGTACACCGATTACTATAAGTGGAGTAAGACGACCATGGAGGAAAAGTATCCTTATAACAAGTAGTAGATCTACACGATCAGTTGCAAGGGACGGTAGTCTCTTCTAAGATTGAGTTAAGATTTGATGGTTAACCGTTGAGGATTCGAGACTAAGATATTGCAATTTCTGCATTTCGGACCAACCAGGGTCAATTGAGTTATAGTATTCTGTATGGACTTACTAATGTCCTTGATAAGATATTTTGGTCTACTCTCGAAGAAGAGAGAAGTTGTATGGCAAGTTGTCTCGGGATGACAACCCCCACGAATGTGGAAGAATTTACAAGTTTTATTGGATGTGCTGGTCTCCAGATTTGTGGAGAGATTCTCCAAGTAGCACCATTTACGGATAACCTACCCCGGATGACAATGAAGTGTTGAGTGAGACGAGAATTGACAATGGAGATGTTGAGAGTTAAGAAGAGATTCATTGGTGCAACTGTTTTGAAATTGTCTTGAGGTATAATGGGTTTGAAGTGTGCAAGCGATTCTCCATGACAAGGCCTTAATGGAGTATTGTGGAACGATGTAGAAATAATAGCATAAGTGTTTCGTTAGTAGAAGCAGTGTGAAGTAAAGTACTTCCTTCATTACTTGGAAATTGCAACAAGAAGTGGGGGAAACGTAACATCAAAGCTTCGTTTGACAAGAACCAAAGACAACAATGTAAATTAGAAGTTCAATCTTCTTTGTAGAGACAAGCAAAGGGAAACATAATGGAAATGCTGCATTGAGAAAGACCCGAGAGGGAAGTTGAATTTCCAATGTATCGGACCTTTTTGAGATCATAGCGCAAGTAAGGAGGGTGGTTTAACGGTTGGCGTAGCCGCCGAGAGTAGAGAGTGTTTACCTGGTGTTTCATGTATATCAGTCAAGGGAGTACATACATGACTCAAGACGGATGGTCAGTCATGGTGGTTTAGTGGCAGACGAGGAACCAACGAGACCAACTGGAAGACGGGGGAAATATCTTTGGTTGATTTTTTTTATACTATGCTAGTAGAGTCGATAGAATTGACGGGTTAGACATGGTTCTTCCCTTAGTTTAATTATGTGTTTCTGTGATGTTATGTGTAGTTTGTGCCCTGTGCGGGAATGTGCTATATGACCTAATATATCTTGCGGTGATAGTATGAGTAGTTTGTGTATATAGATTAGAAGGTTTCGATCTTCTTTGAGTGAGAGTTCATACCTCGGCCTTAGGGACCGAGAAGTTCCGCGTATAGCAGGTTTCGGGACGAAACTTGTTTTTAGGGGGGTCTGATGTAACGCCCCAATTTTTGGCGCGTTTGCTATATTTATTTTTTTTCCGGTTTTTTTTTATCGATATGTAAATGGATTAAATATTTTCTTTTTACGAGTACTTTGCGTCGTAAATTAAATTCTACTAGTATATATATCGCTATATTTTATTATCCGTATTTAAAGTATTATATAATCTCGTAAAAATATATTGCGAGAATGGTTTTTCTATTTTCAAATTATATTTCACGAGTTTACTTATATATTTGATCCGCATAGATTTCTTTTACCACGTCTTTACTCTCGGAAAGTCGAGAAGTTTTCGATTCGGAAATCCCGTTCCAAATGTCTTGACCGATTATGATTGTTTTGTTTTTCCCCGTCGGTTTTTCTTTCCTTCTCTAACCCGTTAATTTAAATCAGCCAACCCATCAAGATAGGCCGTTGGGCCCATCAAGATAGGCCAGTCCGGCCCATCCGGATATATACTAGTGATGCTCCTCACCCTAACCCTAATTCCCCACACCTCTTTCACGCTCTCTCCCTGCTTCCCTCTCTACTCACGCCGCCTCCTGGTCACCTCTGCTCACTGCCGCCTCCTCGTCACCTCCGCCCACTGCCGCCCTCCTTCGCTCACCGTCAACATGAGCCGCCAAGAAGTCGGCCTTCTGCTACCGGTTGGATGGACGGAGTATGGCCGCCTCCTCGCTTCGTCTTTCTAGGGGATTCGACAGCCTCCGCCTCCTCACTCTCGTCTTCGCTGTCGACCGGCCGCTGAGGGTCTGCGCCACCACCTCGCCGCCTCCTCGCTTCGTCTCTGTGGGATTTGACAGCCTTCCGCCTCCTTCCTTCCATCTTCGCTGTCGACCGGCCTCGGGGCTCCGTTCTGCCTTTCCTTTCGTCTTTGTGAGATTCGAACAGCTAGTGTGGTTGCGGATTCTCGCCGGGAGGAAAGGCCACCTTGCTTCCGTCCAAGCTAGGCGGGAGGAGCCTCGTCGCAGCCACACCAGCGCCACGCTGCCGGAGGGTGCCTGGCCCAGCCGCCGCCTGCAGTGCCTGGCCCAGCCGCCGCCTGCAGTGCCGCTCCCCTTTCACCGGACTACTTCATACGTGGGTTTTGAAACCCTAGCCTTTTAATTATTTTGGACCCCCTATTAATTGGTATAATTACAGTTTATAACCCAATTGCAATTATAATATATGACCCATGTTTTCTGGAATTTCAAATATGCCATGTTGGGTTAACTACAAGTTTTACTAAAACCCACAGTTTTGGATCATTGCAATTAAACCTTGCTGAAATAAATTTCGGACATGACCCATAATTATGGATATTGTATTTTTGTCCCGGGAAACGTTTGAGAGGTGTTGTTGTCCTTGGCTTAGAACACAAGTCTTTCCTTGAGTTATGATGTTGTATAAGTTTCCCGAAATATATAGTGGCGGATTCTAAAACTGTGGTTTACGGGTCAAGTTTTATTATGTAAATGGACCACATTTATTGAGTTTCTTATCTTGCCCGGAAAAGTTGTTTGGCAGTTTTGACCATGTTATTAAATTTGTGTGGTTTGCCCGGAAAATGCGTTAGCGGTTTTAACCTTGGGTGTTAATTACGGGAATATTCTTATATTTATATACACTATATATAATGCCCTTTGTTGGATTATTTTCGGAATATGGCCCAAAGGATTTAATTTGGGGTTTATGACCCAATTTCTAAAATTGTATAAATTCCCGGAAAATACTTTTATGAGTTTTAACATTGGTTCTGAAAATGAGTTTTATATAAGTTATCTTCCGTTCAAATTTAGCTTATAAGCTAAATTTATTTAGCTTTGGTGTTAGGACCGGAAGCGCCCCGATAAAGGCCAACGATTCCAATCTCGACATCCGTAGATCGACTTCCGTCTTTTGACGTTGTGTGAGTATTCATTTCCCTCGATCTAGTTATGTTTAGTAGTATCATGCTAGGTTGGATATAACATAACTTAGAGTGAATACCAAGTAGTGGTTATGAACCTTAGGTGAGTTTTGAGGATTTATGATTGTGCTAAGACTTGAGGTGTTTGGTTATCTTGTGAGGTTGTTATAAGGCTTTAAGTTATATGGTTGATCTTGTGAGCGTTTTGAGGCTCGAGGTTGGGGTTGTATGATCTTGTGAGATTTTGGAGTTTAGGTTTGGCTTATCCTAGCATGTGGTTTGATGGTTATGACCTTGTGAGATCGTGAGGACTAAGAGTTGTTATCCTAGCATGGTTATGGGTTATGATCATGTGAGATCATTGGGACTAGAAGTCTAAGGACTTCTAGCATGTGAGAGAGATGCTGATCGTGTGCCTTTTTACAGGCGTTGAGTGTCTTCCTACGGGAAGCTGAGAGCGGGATATAGCGGGATTATCTTTGGGACGAGATAAGTCTTCGGACTTACTTAGCTCGTATTCTTTGTATTAGCATTATTGTGTGTTGGGTGGTGTGTGTTTATTATTTTACTATTTATAACAACTAAACCGGAAATAGGATTACCGATCTTTATATTATTTGGCCCAAGTGTATGATAACGGGCGGTGACATCACTGCCTGGCTCCCCGTGAGAGCTAGGGGGATCTCGGCGACTGGCCCGTGCTGGTTAGACGGTCGGAGGCATCCGACCGTTCCATTGCCGGAAGAAGGGACCGAGGCGAGTTTCGGAGGATTCTCGTGTCACAAAAGAAGTTGAACTAGAATGGGATATGACTTAATAAATAAAGATAATAAACCGGATTTGTGTGCTTTGAGTATGTTGTGTGACTATGTTGAATTAATTGTGTTTGTGCCTTTCCCTTTAATTCTAATGCTTCGAATGTGAGCTAACGGTTTTATACCGATTGTTGTAGATTGCCTTGCAGGTTAGGAAAGCGGCCGAGAGATCCGGAAGAGTGGGCAGCCGGGGTTCCGTACATTTTAGGAGTGGGTTTTGGTTGGGGTCGGGTTATGTTTTATTCTTCGTTTATTATGTTGGTATGCCGTGTGTATGGCGTTTTGATCTTTAGTGTTGTTTATCGGTTGTAGTCTTTTGTTGTTTTCCTTCGGGTTTCTTATCATTTGCATTAAAAGGAATTCTAGTTTTGCCTTTATTTGTGCCATGTTGAAAGATCCGGTGAAATTGTTGTGAGGCTAAGGGTCGGGACCCATTGTGAGGTCCCAACCCGTAGCATCCCGAATCCCGCGGATTCGGGGTGTTACAAAAGTGGTATCAGAGCCCTAGGTTGACAACAATGGCACTCGCAATCTTCTAAAGGCCGAATAAGGAATAAACAGAACCCCGCGGGTTCTGAGTTTTTGTTTTCAAAATTCACATGCATGAGTCGGGGTAGAATGTACGGACCACCACTTCTTCCGCGGATCTCGGCAGCTTAGTTTATTGGATTTGTATATATATGTAGATATGTAGGTATGTATAATATATGTGGATTGTAGTTGCATGATGACTTGATTTATATGTATAGTGAATATATGTGGACTATAATACATGTTTGGACCTTGTATTGTGTATTGGATTTCCGGATGTGATATATTAGTAGTTATGTGAACATAGGACATATATATGCTTATATACGGACTGTTATATATATATAGTAATATATAGTATGGGACCTTATAGTTAGGACGACGGAAAGATATCATCACCTTTAAGACAACGTTGTTGGGTTAGAATATCATTCATACATGGAGGAGTATGTTCAAGTATCAAGTTGAGCGTTTCGTGTTGACGAACACCATGGTGTTTCTCGGATTCCTATAAAAGGACATCGAAGAGGAGGAGTAGAGATATTGTAAACAAAGGACAACCAAGTAAAAGAAAACTCGAGACGACTTAAGGGGATCAAGATGGGAGCAATACAAGAAAAAGGGAGCAACATTAAAGTGTAGAAGCGGTTCTAAAGAGGTCATGATCGAACGACGACGAGACCAAGAGAGAACGAACTTAAGTTCTTCGAGAAGGATTTAAATACCGTGAGTTAAACTTGCTAGGTACCAAGAAGTGAAGAGTCAAAAATACGAGGGTTACGAGGAGGATCACATGGTGAAAGTTCACATAGTAGGATTACCTGGCGGAGTCAATCATTTTCCGTCATTGAGATGAAACTGAGCAACGCTAAGGAGGAAGGGTGTGTGGATGATGATCTTCAGAAGATGAAAGATAAAACAAGGAGTTTTGATTAAAAGACTCAAGTTACCAACCAAGAGAAGAGAGTAGTTACTAACCATAGAGATGTGGGGAAGATGCACTTACAAGATATTATGAAGAACGGTTAAGCCAATGAACGGGAGTTATGCGACACAACAAGGCCGAGAAGGTATAGTTACCTTATAGAATAAGAAGGAAGCGTGGAGCGTATAAAGAGTTAAAGGAGTGTGTGAAGGGTGAAATGAGCAAGTGAAGTTTAAGACAGAGTGCCCTGAGAGGGTAGCCTTCAGGAGAATGGTAACATGGAGGGTAAGTAGAATGGTAAGTCATTGACATTGGATGAGAAGAGTAATTGATGACAACCAAGAACGCACGTGTGCGGGTTGGCTATTGATGAGCGTAGATGAGAAGAGTAGGCAAGACAATAGCATGAAGGATCGGTAACAAGAGCTTGGAGGATTTCCGGTGGTTTGGTGTAAGTAGTCAGGAAGTATGTCAACTAAGTACAATTGTCTTAATCAAGTAATATTGCATGGGATCAAAGAAAGTGAATGTAACAGACCTCCTAGGGAGGGATTGTAATGACCCTTTGCGACCTTCTTAGGTCACGAGAACGACATATAGGAGAACGATCCGGATTAGAAGTTTTAAGGTTTGATCATGGTAAAGGGAACCAGTAGATCAAGCGAAAGGTAAGGTTTTCATTATTTGTGGAGCGTTGACGGGAGTATAATAAGATGATGCATAATATGTTCATTCTAATGAAATGGATGGTATGTTTCCGCGAGCAAAAGTTGAGGCAGATGTTTCAGACACACATTGAAGAGCCATGGGGGCTATGGCGTGAAAGAGAGGACCTAGATTAGGGCAACGCTGCAAGCTTAGAGTTATGATGTTAGTACTTGGAGATGTAATGAGTTTGATATTTTAGTGGTTTTGGATGGGGAGTTTCTTCTAGCATTTTCCACGGGGCCTACAGGTACAGTTGAGAAGTTGTTCATGGAATACCGAGAGATGCATAAGGTGACCAACAAGAGTAAGAGAAGATCGAAGTTTTGAAGTTTGATGTTGATAAGAGATGTACAAAAAGTATATGGAAGATTGAGGTTAGAACCTTTACCGTCGGGTTGACTTTACTAAAGGAAAGTGAAGTAAAACTTCTACGTGAAGAAAGGATGTCTATGGTGAAAGCTTATGTAGAATACGAAGAGCTCCTCTCATATGTTGGGTGTCGCGGAAAGTGAAGAAGATAAGGTCAATTGTTTTGAAACACGGTTAAGTCCTACTAATTGGACCCTTATGGTTGCACATAAGTGATAAACCTCATAAGATTTTTACAATCATGTCACCAAAGTTAAAGAATGAGATTAAGCTAAAGGAATACTTAAATAAGGCTACAAGAGTTAGAAGACTCGAGCAAGTCCCTTGAGTTCAAGAGATGAAGGATCTCTAAAAGAGGACGGTAAACATTGTAGCTAAAGAAGGAACAATACACATGTTTAAAGGACGTCACCCCCAACAGGTCAGGGTAGATCATTAGTATCATGACCACTTGTTAAGTGATAAGACAAGAATGTGTCGGTTATTATGATATGTGACGGGAAGAGAAAAGATGAAACCTGAGATATCACGGATTCCAATACATCAGAATGTGGAATCTCCACTATGGTCGAGCTTGATCTAATTCCGATATCTAAGGCGGCGTATATAGTAACACTGGTACAGAGACATGAGTTGTGGAAGCAAGTGAAGGAGCAATTGTAAGAACTTAATGATAAGATTAATTAAAATTAGTGAAATGCCATAGAGAACACCAGACGTTATCTTAAACTCTTGATTTGAAGTTGTTATGGAAAACACCAGTTTGCGAAAAGAGAGACGGTTATCTCCTTTTGTACACCGATTACTATAAGTGGAGTAAGACGACCATGGAGGAAAAGTATCCTTATAACAAGTAGTAGATCTACACGATCAGTTGCAAGGGACGGTAGTCTCTTCTAAGATTGAGTTAAGATTTGATGGTTAACCGTTGAGGATTCGAGACTAAGATATTGCAATTTCTGCATTTCGGACCAACCAGGGTCAATTGAGTTATAGTATTCTGTATGGACTTACTAATGTCCTTGATAAGATATTTTGGTCTACTCTCGAAGAAGAGAGAAGTTGTATGGCAAGTTGTCTCGGGATGACAACCCCCACGAATGTGGAAGAATTTACAAGTTTTATTGGATGTGCTGGTCTCCAGATTTGTGGAGAGATTCTCCAAGTAGCACCATTTACGGATAACCTACCCCGGATGACAATGAAGTGTTGAGTGAGACGAGAATTGACAATGGAGATGTTGAGAGTTAAGAAGAGATTCATTGGTGCAACTGTTTTGAAATTGTCTTGAGGTATAATGGGTTTGAAGTGTGCAAGCGATTCTCCATGACAAGGCCTTAATGGAGTATTGTGGAACGATGTAGAAATAATAGCATAAGTGTTTCGTTAGTAGAAGCAGTGTGAAGTAAAGTACTTCCTTCATTACTTGGAAATTGCAACAAGAAGTGGGGGAAACGTAACATCAAAGCTTCGTTTGACAAGAACCAAAGACAACAATGTAAATTAGAAGTTCAATCTTCTTTGTAGAGACAAGCAAAGGGAAACATAATGGAAATGCTGCATTGAGAAAGACCCGAGAGGGAAGTTGAATTTCCAATGTATCGGACCTTTTTGAGATCATAGCGCAAGTAAGGAGGGTGGTTTAACGGTTGGCGTAGCCGCCGAGAGTAGAGAGTGTTTACCTGGTGTTTCATGTATATCAGTCAAGGGAGTACATACATGACTCAAGACGGATGGTCAGTCATGGTGGTTTAGTGGCAGACGAGGAACCAACGAGACCAACTGGAAGACGGGGGAAATATCTTTGGTTGATTTTTTTTATACTA
>BSUD01000006.1:100074909-100222859 GCA_033239045.1 Fagopyrum esculentum | reverse complement strand
TATATATATATAGTAATATATAGTATGGGACCTTATAGTTAGGACGACGGAAAGATATCATCACCTTTAAGACAACGTTGTTGGGTTAGAATATCATTCATACATGGAGGAGTATGTTCAAGTATCAAGTTGAGCGTTTCGTGTTGACGAACACCATGGTGTTTCTCGGATTCCTATAAAAGGACATCGAAGAGGAGGAGTAGAGATATTGTAAACAAAGGACAACCAAGTAAAAGAAAACTCGAGACGACTTAAGGGGATCAAGATGGGAGCAATACAAGAAAAAGGGAGCAACATTAAAGTGTAGAAGCGGTTCTAAAGAGGTCATGATCGAACGACGACGAGACCAAGAGAGAACGAACTTAAGTTCTTCGAGAAGGATTTAAATACCGTGAGTTAAACTTGCTAGGTACCAAGAAGTGAAGAGTCAAAAATACGAGGGTTACGAGGAGGATCACATGGTGAAAGTTCACATAGTAGGATTACCTGGCGGAGTCAATCATTTTCCGTCATTGAGATGAAACTGAGCAACGCTAAGGAGGAAGGGTGTGTGGATGATGATCTTCAGAAGATGAAAGATAAAACAAGGAGTTTTGATTAAAAGACTCAAGTTACCAACCAAGAGAAGAGAGTAGTTACTAACCATAGAGATGTGGGGAAGATGCACTTACAAGATATTATGAAGAACGGTTAAGCCAATGAACGGGAGTTATGCGACACAACAAGGCCGAGAAGGTATAGTTACCTTATAGAATAAGAAGGAAGCGTGGAGCGTATAAAGAGTTAAAGGAGTGTGTGAAGGGTGAAATGAGCAAGTGAAGTTTAAGACAGAGTGCCCTGAGAGGGTAGCCTTCAGGAGAATGGTAACATGGAGGGTAAGTAGAATGGTAAGTCATTGACATTGGATGAGAAGAGTAATTGATGACAACCAAGAACGCACGTGTGCGGGTTGGCTATTGATGAGCGTAGATGAGAAGAGTAGGCAAGACAATAGCATGAAGGATCGGTAACAAGAGCTTGGAGGATTTCCGGTGGTTTGGTGTAAGTAGTCAGGAAGTATGTCAACTAAGTACAATTGTCTTAATCAAGTAATATTGCATGGGATCAAAGAAAGTGAATGTAACAGACCTCCTAGGGAGGGATTGTAATGACCCTTTGCGACCTTCTTAGGTCACGAGAACGACATATAGGAGAACGATCCGGATTAGAAGTTTTAAGGTTTGATCATGGTAAAGGGAACCAGTAGATCAAGCGAAAGGTAAGGTTTTCATTATTTGTGGAGCGTTGACGGGAGTATAATAAGATGATGCATAATATGTTCATTCTAATGAAATGGATGGTATGTTTCCGCGAGCAAAAGTTGAGGCAGATGTTTCAGACACACATTGAAGAGCCATGGGGGCTATGGCGTGAAAGAGAGGACCTAGATTAGGGCAACGCTGCAAGCTTAGAGTTATGATGTTAGTACTTGGAGATGTAATGAGTTTGATATTTTAGTGGTTTTGGATGGGGAGTTTCTTCTAGCATTTTCCACGGGGCCTACAGGTACAGTTGAGAAGTTGTTCATGGAATACCGAGAGATGCATAAGGTGACCAACAAGAGTAAGAGAAGATCGAAGTTTTGAAGTTTGATGTTGATAAGAGATGTACAAAAAGTATATGGAAGATTGAGGTTAGAACCTTTACCGTCGGGTTGACTTTACTAAAGGAAAGTGAAGTAAAACTTCTACGTGAAGAAAGGATGTCTATGGTGAAAGCTTATGTAGAATACGAAGAGCTCCTCTCATATGTTGGGTGTCGCGGAAAGTGAAGAAGATAAGGTCAATTGTTTTGAAACACGGTTAAGTCCTACTAATTGGACCCTTATGGTTGCACATAAGTGATAAACCTCATAAGATTTTTACAATCATGTCACCAAAGTTAAAGAATGAGATTAAGCTAAAGGAATACTTAAATAAGGCTACAAGAGTTAGAAGACTCGAGCAAGTCCCTTGAGTTCAAGAGATGAAGGATCTCTAAAAGAGGACGGTAAACATTGTAGCTAAAGAAGGAACAATACACATGTTTAAAGGACGTCACCCCCAACAGGTCAGGGTAGATCATTAGTATCATGACCACTTGTTAAGTGATAAGACAAGAATGTGTCGGTTATTATGATATGTGACGGGAAGAGAAAAGATGAAACCTGAGATATCACGGATTCCAATACATCAGAATGTGGAATCTCCACTATGGTCGAGCTTGATCTAATTCCGATATCTAAGGCGGCGTATATAGTAACACTGGTACAGAGACATGAGTTGTGGAAGCAAGTGAAGGAGCAATTGTAAGAACTTAATGATAAGATTAATTAAAATTAGTGAAATGCCATAGAGAACACCAGACGTTATCTTAAACTCTTGATTTGAAGTTGTTATGGAAAACACCAGTTTGCGAAAAGAGAGACGGTTATCTCCTTTTGTACACCGATTACTATAAGTGGAGTAAGACGACCATGGAGGAAAAGTATCCTTATAACAAGTAGTAGATCTACACGATCAGTTGCAAGGGACGGTAGTCTCTTCTAAGATTGAGTTAAGATTTGATGGTTAACCGTTGAGGATTCGAGACTAAGATATTGCAATTTCTGCATTTCGGACCAACCAGGGTCAATTGAGTTATAGTATTCTGTATGGACTTACTAATGTCCTTGATAAGATATTTTGGTCTACTCTCGAAGAAGAGAGAAGTTGTATGGCAAGTTGTCTCGGGATGACAACCCCCACGAATGTGGAAGAATTTACAAGTTTTATTGGATGTGCTGGTCTCCAGATTTGTGGAGAGATTCTCCAAGTAGCACCATTTACGGATAACCTACCCCGGATGACAATGAAGTGTTGAGTGAGACGAGAATTGACAATGGAGATGTTGAGAGTTAAGAAGAGATTCATTGGTGCAACTGTTTTGAAATTGTCTTGAGGTATAATGGGTTTGAAGTGTGCAAGCGATTCTCCATGACAAGGCCTTAATGGAGTATTGTGGAACGATGTAGAAATAATAGCATAAGTGTTTCGTTAGTAGAAGCAGTGTGAAGTAAAGTACTTCCTTCATTACTTGGAAATTGCAACAAGAAGTGGGGGAAACGTAACATCAAAGCTTCGTTTGACAAGAACCAAAGACAACAATGTAAATTAGAAGTTCAATCTTCTTTGTAGAGACAAGCAAAGGGAAACATAATGGAAATGCTGCATTGAGAAAGACCCGAGAGGGAAGTTGAATTTCCAATGTATCGGACCTTTTTGAGATCATAGCGCAAGTAAGGAGGGTGGTTTAACGGTTGGCGTAGCCGCCGAGAGTAGAGAGTGTTTACCTGGTGTTTCATGTATATCAGTCAAGGGAGTACATACATGACTCAAGACGGATGGTCAGTCATGGTGGTTTAGTGGCAGACGAGGAACCAACGAGACCAACTGGAAGACGGGGGAAATATCTTTGGTTGATTTTTTTTATACTAAGCTAGTAGAGTCGATAGAATTGACGGGTTAGACATGGTTCTTCCCTTAGTTTAATTATGTGTTTCTGTGATGTTATGTGTAGTTTGTGCCCTGTGCGGGAATGTGCTATACGACCTAATATATCTTGCGGTGATAGTATGAGTAGTTTGTGTATATAGATTAGAAGGTTTCGATCTTCTTTGAGTGAGAGTTCATACCTCGGCCTTAGGGACCGAGAAGTTCCGCGTATAGCAGGTTTCGGGACGAAACTTGTTTTTAGGGGGGTCTGATGTAACGCCCCAATTTTTGGCGCGTTTGCTATATTTATTTTTTTTCCGGTTTTTTTTTATCGATATGTAAATGGATTAAATATTTTCTTTTTACGAGTACTTTGCGTCGTAAATTAAATTCTACTAGTATATATATCGCTATATTTTATTATCCGTATTTAAAGTATTATATAATCTCGTAAAAATATATTGCGAGAATGGTTTTTCTATTTTCAAATTATATTTCACGAGTTTACTTATATATTTGATCCGCATAGATTTCTTTTACCACGTCTTTACTCTCGGAAAGTCGAGAAGTTTTCGATTCGGAAATCCCGTTCCAAATGTCTTGACCGATTATGATTGTTTTGTTTTTCCCCGTCGGTTTTTCTTTCCTTCTCTAACCCGTTAATTTAAATCAGCCAACCCATCAAGATAGGCCGTTGGGCCCATCAAGATAGGCCAGTCCGGCCCATCCGGATATATACTAGTGATGCTCCTCACCCTAACCCTAATTCCCCACACCTCTTTCACGCTCTCTCCCTGCTTCCCTCTCTACTCACGCCGCCTCCTGGTCACCTCTGCTCACTGCCGCCTCCTCGTCACCTCCGCCCACTGCCGCCCTCCTTCGCTCACCGTCAACATGAGCCGCCAAGAAGTCGGCCTTCTGCTACCGGTTGGATGGACGGAGTATGGCCGCCTCCTCGCTTCGTCTTTCTAGGGGATTCGACAGCCTCCGCCTCCTCACTCTCGTCTTCGCTGTCGACCGGCCGCTGAGGGTCTGCGCCACCACCTCGCCGCCTCCTCGCTTCGTCTCTGTGGGATTTGACAGCCTTCCGCCTCCTTCCTTCCATCTTCGCTGTCGACCGGCCTCGGGGCTCCGTTCTGCCTTTCCTTTCGTCTTTGTGAGATTCGAACAGCTAGTGTGGTTGCGGATTCTCGCCGGGAGGAAAGGCCACCTTGCTTCCGTCCAAGCTAGGCGGGAGGAGCCTCGTCGCAGCCACACCAGCGCCACGCTGCCGGAGGGTGCCTGGCCCAGCCGCCGCCTGCAGTGCCTGGCCCAGCCGCCGCCTGCAGTGCCGCTCCCCTTTCACCGGACTACTTCATACGTGGGTTTTGAAACCCTAGCCTTTTAATTATTTTGGACCCCCTATTAATTGGTATAATTACAGTTTATAACCCAATTGCAATTATAATATATGACCCATGTTTTCTGGAATTTCAAATATGCCATGTTGGGTTAACTACAAGTTTTACTAAAACCCACAGTTTTGGATCATTGCAATTAAACCTTGCTGAAATAAATTTCGGACATGACCCATAATTATGGATATTGTATTTTTGTCCCGGGAAACGTTTGAGAGGTGTTGTTGTCCTTGGCTTAGAACACAAGTCTTTCCTTGAGTTATGATGTTGTATAAGTTTCCCGAAATATATAGTGGCGGATTCTAAAACTGTGGTTTACGGGTCAAGTTTTATTATGTAAATGGACCACATTTATTGAGTTTCTTATCTTGCCCGGAAAAGTTGTTTGGCAGTTTTGACCATGTTATAAATTTGTGTGGTTTGCCCGGAAAATGCGTTAGCGGTTTTAACCTTGGGTGTTAATTACGGGAATATTCTTATATTTATATACACTATATATAATGCCCTTTGTTGGATTATTTTCGGAATATGGCCCAAAGGATTTAATTTGGGGTTTATGACCCAATTTCTAAAATTGTATAAATTCCCGGAAAATACTTTTATGAGTTTTAACATTGGTTCTGAAAATGAGTTTTATATAAGTTATCTTCCGTTCAAATTTAGCTTATAAGCTAAATTTATTTAGCTTTGGTGTTAGGACCGGAAGCGCCCCGATAAAGGCCAACGATTCCAATCTCGACATCCGTAGATCGACTTCCGTCTTTTGACGTTGTGTGAGTATTCATTTCCCTTGAGGTGTTTGGTTATCTTGTGAGGTTGTTATAAGGCTTTAAGTTATATGGTTGATCTTGTGAGCGTTTTGAGGCTCGAGGTTGGGGTTGTATGATCTTGTGAGATTTTGGAGTTTAGGTTTGGCTTATCCTAGCATGTGGTTTGATGGTTATGACCTTGTGAGATCGTGAGGACTAAGAGTTGTTATCCTAGCATGGTTATGGGTTATGATCATGTGAGATCATTGGGACTAGAAGTCTAAGGACTTATAGCATGTGAGAGAGATGCTGATCGTGTGCCTTTTTACAGGCGTTGAGTGTCTTCCTACGGGAAGCTGAGAGCGGGATATAGCGGGATTATCTTTGGGACGAGATAAGTCTTCGGACTTACTTAGCTCGTATTCTTTGTATTAGCATTATTGTGTGTTGGTGGTGTGTGTTTATTATTTTACTGTTTATAACAACTAAACCGGAAATAGGATTACCGACCTTTATATTATTTGGCCCAAGTGTATGATAACGGGCGGTGACATCACTGCCTGGCTCCCCGTGAGAGCTAGGGGGATCTCGGCGACTGGCCCGTGCTGGTTAGACGGTCGGAGGCATCCGACTGTTCCATTGCCGGAAGAAGGGACCGAGGCGAGTTTCGGAGGATTCTCGTGTCACAAAAGAAGTTGAACTAGAATGGGATATGACTTAATAAATAAAGATAATAAACCGGATTTGTGTGCTTTGAGTATGTTGTGTGACTATGTTGAATTAATTGTGTTTGTGCCTTTCCCTTTAATTCTAATGCTTCGAATGTGAGCTAACGGTTTTATACCGATTGTTGTAGATTGTCTTGCAGGTTAGGAAAGCGGCCGAGAGATCCGGAAGAGTGGGCAGCCGGGGTTCCGTACATTTTAGGAGTGGGTTTTGGTTGGGGTCGGGTTATGTTTTATTCTTCGTTTATTATGTTGGTATGCCGTGTGTATGGCGTTTTGATCTTTAGTGTTGTTTATCGGCTGTAGTCTTTTGTTGTTTTCCTTCGGGTTTCTTATCATTTGCATTAAAAGGAATTCTGGTTTTGTCTTTATTTGTGCCATGTTGAAAGATCCGGTGAAATTGTTGTCAGGCTAAGGGTCGGGACCCATTGTGAGGTCCCAACCCGTAGCATCCCGAATCCCGCGGATTCGGGGTGTTACACCTCAGTTCACTATCGGTGCCGATGGAGTGATGAGACGACATGACCGTATCTGTGTACCATCAGACAGCGAGCTGAGACAGAGGATACTAGGTGAGGCTCACGCTACCCCTTACTCCGTACATCCCGGAGCGAGTAAGATGTATAAGGACGTCAGACGTTCCTTCTGGTGGGGTGGTTTGAAGCCTGATGTGGCCCAATATGTAGCCCAGTGTGCGACCTGTCAGCAGGTCAAGATTGAGCATCGTAGATCCGGAGGAGAGCTACACCCACTTCCAGTACCACATTGGAAGTGGGAAGACATTTCTATGGATTTCGTCACCGGATTGAGGCTCAGCAGAGGTTTTGATGCCATTTGGGTAGTAGTAGACCGTCTGACGAAGACCGCACGTTTCATTTCGATTAAGGAAACGTGGCCGGTAAGTCGTCTAGCAGAGGAGTTCACCAGGCATATTGTGAGACTCCATGGAGTACCGAGGACTATCGTCTCCGACAGGGATGGACGTTTTACCTCGAGATTCTGGCAGCAGGTACATACTGCTCTGGGTACGAGTCTTCACTTTACCACTGCCTACCACCCACAGACAGACGGTCAGTCAGAGAGGACCATCCAGACCCTAGAGGACATGTTGCGGGCATGTGTGCTAGATTGGGGACAGGTATGGCCAGATCACCTCCCACTAGTAGAGTTTTCATATAATAACAGCTGGCATGCGTCTATTGGGATGGCACCTTACGAGGCTTTGTACGGACGGAGATGTCGTACGCCGCTATGTTGGGATGAGCCCAGCAAGGCTGATGGAGTTGTACCAGATCAGATACAGGACGACATCGCCCGGATTGCCTTAGTCCGGGAAAGGATGTTAGCAGCTCAGAGTCGTCAGAAGTCCTACGCTGACAAAAGGCGTCGACCTTTGGAGTTTAGAGTAGGTACACAGGTGTGGTTGAGAGTGTCACCTACGAGAGGAGTTAGACGTTTCGGCATTAAGGGGAAGCTGAGTCCCCGGTATGTCGGTCCATTTGAGATCGTAGAGAGAGTCGGAGAGGTTGCCTACCGACTAGCACTGCCACCGAGATTAGAGGGAGTACACCCAGTTTTTCATGTATCTCAGCTGCGAGAGTACATACCGGATCCTAGACACGTCATCAGTCACGAGGATCTGATAGTCGAGCCAGACCACACTTTTGTGGAGTATCCAGTAGCCGTCCTAGAGCGTAGCATTAAGCGCCTGCGTTCTAAGGAGATACAGATGCCGAGGATTCAGTGGTCTAGACGAGGAGTTGATGAGGCTACCTGGGAGACAGAGGAGAGCATTAGACGTAATTACCCTGAGTTCTTTGCGGAGTTAGCCGCTACCTCAGTACCGACGGGTTAGTACTAAGACGAGACCTTATATGACTTCTGTGATTATATGTTTACATAATTGTTTATGTTCATGTGCTTGATGATGTGAGTAGTTGCTTGCTAGAATATATTTCTCGAGGGGAAATGTATGGGGTAGGTATCTTATTCCAAGTTTCGGGACGAAACTTATTTTAAGGGGGTACTGATGTAAAATCCGGAATTTTTATTCCGTCTATTTACGTTATAAAATAGATCTCGATCAGTCGACCCATATTCGTCTACCTAGTTAGACATATTATTATAGGATTTATCATTTTATGTAGATTCCTTCACATAAAATGATAGAATCTTTTATATAGTTTATCATTTTATGTAGGTTACTTCCGCATAAAATGATAGAGTTCTGAGCCGATATTAAATTAAAATAAACTCCCTATCCGCCTAGTCCGTATATTTACATATCGGGATCTTACCCAGCCAGAAACTCGTTAAATTTAGGAGGCCAGCTGCAGCCTTTTTAGCCCATCTATTAATACATAATTCAGCCCACGGATCCAGCCTGCCAGCCCAGCTCCAACGCTGCCAGCTCCAGCCCGTTCCCTGTCCGCTCCAGCCCAGAAGCAGCTGCTGACTTGTCCGCTCCAGCCCGTTGCCTGTCCGCTCCAGCCCAGGGACCTCTGCAATCTTCAGCAACCCAACAGCAACGTCACTCCAGCCCAGCGCTACTCCAGCCCACTGTTGTGCCAGTCCGTGAGCAGCTCCAGCGTTGCCAACCCAACGTCGCCCCAGCCTTATGCGCAGCCCAGCTTCCTGCAACCTCCAATTCAGCCCAGCAGCAGCACGCCTACTCCAGCCCAGGAAAGAGCAGCCTTCATCTTCTGCATACCACAAACTGAACGGACGAGAAGTTGAGATGCAGTTGCCATAAAAGGCTCCTAAAATCACGCTGAAGAATCTCTCACCTTCCTCCCATTTCACGTCCACATTCAGAAGCCACAATTCCCTCTTTTACTGATCGAAACCTCCAACGTTACAGCTGCCTCACGTCCCAGCCGGTGCACACAACTTCTGCGTTTCCATCCTTCTACACCCACGCCCCAGCCTCCACTTCACTTCTGCGTTCTTGCCTTCTGCACACGTCCAGTCCAGAAGCAACGTACTTCACGCAGATTCTGTGTATTTCGGTAAGGATTAATCTCCCATTCATCTTCACCTCTTAATCTAGTCGTTCATGAATGCCTGCGATAACAACTCCGTCTCGACCATTCCGTGACAGTAACAAGGCTGGAAGAGTTGGCCAATCCGTGTAGTAGTAGAAGACGCCTCAGCCAGTAGAGGTTGAAGAGGTGAGTCTTTCTGCAGTCCCAATCCTTGCCTCTAGAAGTTAGTGTATAATCTTATGTATGTATACTATTTCCGTAATGCTAGAATGATGAACTGCTGTAGTCGGACTTGAACATAGGTTAGGTTGGCCTTGTGTAGCTGCTGAGTATATATACCGAAGGATAGGAACAAAGGACTGCTGTAAGTATGAAAAACAAAAATAAGAGGGCTGCTGTAATTCATTTTATTTCCTTCAGCTTTTAGGTTACCAACAGCCCATCTTGTCGATCCATTATAAAACATTTGGATAAAGATCCACCGTTGAATTTTGGATATGTTGTAGACGGATATATGTAGTTTAGCATATTAAAATTTGGGGAGAAATGAACGGTCGGATTGAAAGTTATGCGCTCCCGAACTTAGGTAGTTGAGCAGTTTTGGTAAACTTGAATTTTGGCTAAGTATAGGAAATTAGAGTGAAGGAACCGACTTTGTGAATTATTATAAAAATATCGGCTGAACAGTTTGGAGAACTTCTTTCTTCTAAGGTTAGATAGAACCTCATAGATGATCTAGAGATTTAATTCGGAAATTTTATAAGCTGTTAAGAATTTTATATTTAGAGCCGAAGTTAAACCTTTTTCGATTCTTCCGGAAAATAGAAACATAGGAAAAATGTCAGTTTAGAACCAAATAAAATTCTAGGAGTTAGGATATATTTTTAGAACTTCAAATAGGAGTTTAGACATGAATTTTAGGGTTTTCGAGGAAATCGGAACCAAGGGTAAAATGGTCATTTTACCCTAAAACTAGTACTGTAACTAGTACGTCTTAATACCTTATTTGATCTTAGAAGTTTTAGACTTCTATCTACGTAAAAGTGTGCTAATACACTTATCGCCTTTGACAGGCAACTGAGTGGTTACAGTTTACAGAGCGAGTGGCTTATAAAGAGTCGAGCGTTATAACAGGTAAGTCCTTTGGGCTTACTTAGCTGACTACTAAATATGAGTATAAATGATGATGGTGGTGTGTGATTGACATGTTAGAGAGCTAGGTTGTGATATATAATTACCGACCTATGTTTTGGCCTAAGAGTAACGGGCGGTGGCATTCCGCTCAGTAGCTCGCGGGGCGCTGGGGGTTTCTTTCGGGACTAGTCCACACATGGTTTGTAGTGATGCTACCAAAGGAAGTCAGCTAGACCTACACCAGTTGGATAAGGAACGGAGGCGAGAACTAATAATAGTTCTCGTGCCACAACTTAAATTGAATAATGTGAATCACTGAAATAATAAGATAATAATTGGTTGAGTGCCAGCATGATGTTTGTTTAATTATATTTCTACTTGTGTTTGTGCTATTATCATTTTGCTTATATTTGGATAGTTAGCTAACTGTTGATATGTTGTTTAGACTTGACACAGGTTAGAACAGATGCCGAGTGATCCAGATGGTAGTGGTCAGCCGGGGTGTCGTACTTTAGGACGTTTTACAGTTTTTGCATTTGTGGGTTTTACAGTTGAACTTTGTTTCCTTTCGTACTTTGTTATATTCCGTTTTCCGGTTGTAGTCGATCTGGTCACATTCATGCATTATTAAGAACTATTTTATGATTTCTGATTTTTCCTTATCTGTGCCTTGTTGTAAGATCTTGTAAGTTGTTGTCAAACTAAGGTCGGGACCCACTGTGCGGTCCTAACCAGTAACTCCCTAAGTTGTAAAATTTGGGGTGTTACAATATATATATATATATAGATTCTGGCTCAAGTGAGGAGCACCCTTGTGGATAGGAATTAGGAGAGCTGTGGTGGTGTCACGTGGCATCACAAAATGAATAGTTAATAATAAAAATATGAACACTACCTATAACAAAAAAATGAACAATCGTTAATAAATTATGAACATTGACTCTTAAAAATATGAACACTTACTCTGAAAAATATGAACACTTACTCTGAAAAATATGAACACTTTAATTGTAAAAAAAATGAACACACACTTGCAAAATAATGAACATCATAATTTTTTACATGATTTGAAACAAAAAGAAAATTTTTACAAAAATACAAAAATGAACATTTAGTGTTAAAACATGAACAATTAGTGTTGGAAAAAAATGAACAGTTATTAATAAATATGAACAATAATTTTTCAAAAAATGAACACTTACTTTAAAAACCATGATCACTTACTTTAAAAATTATGAACACCATAGTTGTAAAAATATGAACAACATTTTTATTAACAACCATGAACACCATATTTTTATTACTAACGGTTCATTTTTGTGGTGGTGACACGTGGCATGCCACGTCACCGGTTTTTTTTTCCGAAAAAAAAAAACGTGGTGACGTGGCATGCCACATGTCACCATCATAGCTCTCCTCATTCCTATTCACAAGGGTGCTCCTCACCGGAACCAGCCTCTCTCTCTCTCTTTCTATATATATATATATATATATATATATATATATATATATATATAGATATAGTTCAAGTGAGGGGAGAGCTTGTAGATAGGAATTAGGAGGGTTGTGAGTTATCGGATGATTTTTAATCAAGGGCTCCCTTACATTCATCATTAATGACATTTTTGTAAATTGACTTAAAATCGGGAAAAAATCCTTACGTTCAAAAATAGGTCATGAGTGTTCATATTTTCATATGTCATTGTTCATGTTTTTATTTATCGGTGTTCATAGTGTTTTTATTAACCAAAGTGTCATGTTTATTTATTCTTTTGTGTTCATTTTATAATGCACGGATGTTCATTTACTATATATAATCACAAAAAAATACAAAACTCATCACAAAACGTTAAAAGATGATCATAATATGTTATGTATGCGTAAAAGTTATAGATAAGTCATCGGTGTTCATTTTTTTTATACGTCATTGTTCATGTTTTTATTCATCGGTTTTCATACTTTTCTATGTCATTTTTCATGTAAATATTATAGACTATTTTTCTATGAGGCATTTTGTTGAACAATTTGCGTGCACAATAAAAGGAACATATAAATTATTCAATTGAAGCTATTAGACCAACTCATCATATATGTTTACATGCATTTTCTCAATCAAACCTATCAAACACAAAAATAGTTCAAACAAATTTAATTTTGAAAACAAACATCAATCATAATGAAACTTAAACCTTAAGAATGGAACCTAAAACGCGAGACAAGAAATTTGAAGAAACAATACCTTAAACGTCTTGTATTCTCTTTAATTTCACCATTTTTATGTTATCAATTTCTGAATTGGTTGAAAATCAAGAGCAAATATGAAGCTTACTTGCTTGTGTGTTAGCGACGAGAGGTAGAGAAAAGAACGTGGGATGAAGAAATGTGAGAGAGAGGTTTGAACGTTACTTTCCTTCTTTTTTAGCATCTGATTTTTTTCCAGATTTATTGTAATTACCAAAATGTCATTAATATTATATGTATTAAAGGAGTGCCTTTTTGTCACGTGTCGCAACCACGTTAATCTACGCCCCCAAATTAATTTCCAAAAGTAATTAATCCATTGGTTTTTAAATGTAACAATTAATCCAAATTTTTTTTATTGTAAATAACCTCCTAGATCACATATCTACTAATAAATAAAAAAGTATTCAGTAATCAAATCTTGACTAATGAGTTTTGAGTAAATAACTTCCCAAATCACGTATGAGCTCCTTAAATAAAAATACATCATTTATTACGTAGTTACAAACCTCTTGACCAATGAAAATTCATAAGACACCTCGATTTGTTTAATTTTTGTAAGGTGAACCTAAACAATCTTTTATTTTTGCAAATCCTACACAACCACCAAATTTCTTCAGGTTATGCATCCAAAATGCTTGATCCAGAAAAGTACCTCAAGCAAATAATCTCATCTTATTGATGAAGATGTAGTTGCAAGTTCTCTTACTAGACTTTCAGAATTTTGGTTTCATTTCACTATAAGTGTGAATTTTCAGGCCGAAGTGGTTGTTGCAATCTGGCTTGACATCCTCCATCACGTTCATGTGGCCCATAAGTTGAGATTTATCCCTTAATTTAACGACTTCATTTTCTAGCACCAACTCTTGAAATGAAGACCGAGTTAGCAGTCACTTGCAACTTACTACTTTGATCAGAGGATGATTTTGTATACCTCAAATTTTGGGCATAATACATGGCCTCTATGTGTTAAAGAATGAAGCTTACCTTGTGCTTTAAAATTTATGAGTTGTAATTTGTAATAACCGAAAAATTTAATTCCGAGTAATTCCGAGTCAAACTGAGTTTTAGAGACCTTGACCTCTTTAAGATACCTAACTTTATGACTAGAATTAATTTTATCATTTTATGTAAGTATTATAACCACATAAAATTATGAAAAATACACCAAACCCTAGTTATATATATATATATCTAGGTCTTTTGACGAGTTTTGACGAAGTCATGACGAGATCCAGACGAAGTCATGACAACTTTTGACAAAGTCAGGACATGAGTTTGACAAGCCCAATTTCAGCCATGAACCTTACCATCCGGGCCCGTTTCGAGTAAGGCAACTGGCCCGTTAAGGCTCCTATCTCCCATCCCCTCTTCTGCGTTGCTTGCCCTAGCCGCACCTCACAGCAACAGGCCTCGCTTTGCACGTCTCTCCCCCTTACGCAGCAGCCAGCGGCGCCGGAACCCTAGCAGCCTCCCCTCTTCCCCCTGTTGACTCCAGCTAGCGCCATCTCCCTCTCCGACACAGCCCCACGTCTTTCTGCTTCCCCAGTTCGCCAGCCAAGGACACGAGGATCTGCAGACCGCCTCTCTTCTCGCCTCTGTCGAGCCAGCACTTGCAACCAGCAAGGGAATTGGGCGAATTCCGACCATTCTAGACAACCTTCGTTAGCGCCGAGCCCTGCACCATCTTCATAGACCGTGTGAGTCTCGACCTTCTGCTGCACCATAGTGTTTTCTTCAGCCAGGTAAGGACATGTCTTCGTTCCTCTCTCCACCTCCTTAATGTCAAGACCATACTAACTCACTCACCCTCCTTCTCTATACCCGGACGAACCTCTAGCCTAGGCCTAATCGGATGTCAACAGTGAGACAAGGGTGAGCTTTCCAACCACTGCAGTGGTGAAACCGAGCCGAGCCCCTCAACCTCCGAGTCTGTGGTACCGATCGACACCAGTAGCCTCCCGTACAGCAGTCCGAACTTCCATAGAAGAAACTGTGAAGATAGATGCGTTTCTGAGTTTTTGGAAGGGACGAGCAGTGAACTTCGGGTCCAATTTTGGGTAAGCTATACTCTTCCTTTTTGGCTAGTTTTCGGATATGTTATAGATGGTATTTCAAAGTAAATCATACTAAAATTTTAGAGGAATCCATGTTACGGTTTGAGAGATATGAGGTTTCAAAGTTCAGTTTTATAAATGTGCTGAGTTGAGAAAAACAGCATGGGATGCTGTTTTGTGAGATAGCTCAGAATAGGCTTTTGATCTCTGTTAGGCTTGAATTTTTGATATGATATAGTTGACATCTTGTTGTAGATCATATTAAAATTTGGGAAGAATCGGAGTTACGGTTTGAGAGTTATTGTGTTTCAAAGTTGACGTTTTTACATGTGCTGAGTGTTGGGGAAAACAGCAAGTGATGCTGTTTTGTGAGATGATTTTGAATAAGCTCTTGATATCCGTTGGACTTGAATTTTGGATATGATATAGTTTACATATTGTTGTAGAACATATTAAAATTTGGGATAAATCCAGTGAGTGGTTTAGGAGTTATGTTTTTTTCAAAGTCTACTCAGATTTAGGCTAAGTATAGAATTTGTAAAGGGAGTAGTCAACTTTAGGAATTTTTATAAAACTGTTGAATGAACAGTTTGGAGAAATTCTTTCTCCTAAAGTTAGATAGGACATCATAGATAATCTAGGGATTTACGTCGGAATTTTTATAAGCGGTTACGAATTTTATATTTGGAATCGAAGTTAGACCTCTACGATTTCCCGGAAAATAGTAACATAGGAAAAATGTCAGCTTGGAACCCAACGAAACTTTGGGAGTTAGAATATGATTTTAGAATCTCAAATAGGAGTTTAGACATGAATTTTAGAATTTTCGGGAATTTCGGGACCAAGGGTACCATTTTACCCTAAATTAATACTGCAACTAGTTATGTCTTAATACATCATTCTATTTTCGAAGTCTTAGACTTCTAACTACGTAGGAGTGTGCTAATGCACTTATCTCCTTTGACAGGCAACTGAGTTGCTACAGTTTACAGAGCTAGTTGGTTTACAGAGAGTCGAGCTTTATATCAGGTAAGACCTTTGGGCTTACTTAGCTGACGTCTAAATATGAGTATAAATGATGATGGTGGTGTATGATTGAAATGTTTAGAGAGATAGGTTGTGATATATAATTACCGACCTATATTTTGGCCTAAGAGTAACGGGCGGTGGCATTCTGCTCAGTAGCTCGCGGGGCGTTGGGGGTTTCTTTCGGGACTAGTCCATACATGGTTTGTAGTGATGCTACCAATGGAAGTCAACTAGACCTACACCAGTTGGATAAGGAACGGAGGCGAGAACTAATAATAATTCTCGTGCCACAACTTAAATTGAATAATGTGAATCACTTAAATAATAGATAATAAACGGTTGAGTGCCAGCATGATGTTTGTTTATTTTGTTTCTGCTTGTGTTTGTGCTGTTATCTTTTTTGCTTATATTTGGATAGTTAGCTAACGGTTTATCCGTGTTGTAGATCTGTAGAGATAGACAGTTGCAGAGAGATCCGGAACGGATGGTCAGCCGGATCCACGTACTCATTAGATGGGGACGGGGGAGTCTTCCATACGTCATGCATGTTATGTATCTTTATATATGTTTGTAAGGCTGTCACATGTGTACGTTTATACCATTAAAAATATTATGTTTTAGAAATTGTTTTAAATACATTTGTGCCTTGTTGTAAGATCCAAGTAATGTTGTTGTTAAACCAAGGTCGGGACCCATTGTGAGGTCCTAACCAGTAGCTCCCCGAGTTCGGAGAATTTGGGGTGTTACAACATGGTATCAGAGCTCTGGGTTGGCAACAATGGCACTTGAAATCTTCTAAAAGACCGAATGTATAAAATAACTAGAACCCGAAAGGGGTCTAAGATTTTCAAAACGGATTTCTGTTTTTACACACGTGCATAGTCGGGTTGTTGGGTTAGTAGTACGTCGGACCACCATCGTTCTCCGTGGATCTCTGCAGCTTGGAACGATAGGTGAGTTAGTATATAGACTTATATCGATAGGTTTTAGTGTAAATTATATATCTGTGTGTGTGTAGTATGCTAGTATCCTAAAGGATATCTTGTATTCTTTAGTTGTGATATCATGAAGCGATTAGCGCCTCATGATAAATCGGTAAAGAGTTTGAAGAGTTTTCCACACGAGATAAGGGATTCAGACCAAGATTTAGTATGATACTCTGATGGACGTCCTGGTGACTTATAAATCATCCGAAGGACGGGTGGGCAAAGCAGTAAAGATGTTTAGAAAATTTTTACCGCCAGTACAACCGGATGAGAAAGAAGTTCCCGAGTCAGCTTAGATAGAAGAAATTGAGAATCATGCAAGGGGCTTTGTCGTATGAAGTCGAGAGATGAACTAGAAGAACCATGCAAGAGACGACGAGAGCATAGAATGGAGATAAAAAAATGGAGAAACAAGAATCATATAGAACGGAGTACAACCAAGAATTTCGGTGTAAAGGACGTGACTATCAAGACGGACGCCGCCAGAAGCAAGCATGGACATGAGAGTACAAAGAAGATAGAGTGTCGACCCAGTTGTGAGAGGTTAAAAGGTACAAAGATAAAGAGTGAGTTTGATGACGAGAAATAAATCCTATAACCATGGAAGCATGTGGAGTCCTTCAAGGATATGAGAGTTTTGAATGAAAGTCCGACATAAGTATCCAAGAAACTAGAAGTCTAAAATTGAGACAACAAATTTTTATAAAGGCGACATGATCAAGACAAAACTAAACAAGGGGAAGAATGTGGAAAAGTGATTTGGTGGACTCAAGGGTCCGCAATAATTTCTCATTTACAAAGAGATTTAAGTTACCAACACTAACGGTTCATACCAGAGAACCGCAAACAGATGATGACTAAAGTAAGGAGAATCGCGAAGACACGCTTACAAGCTAATGTGGAAGACTTGATGCACTCATTGACGACAGATGAATGCTAGGACTAGACTCAGAAGAGTATAGTGACCTCATAAGAGAACAAGAGAAGTGCAGACTGTGGAAGAAATTAAAAGAGTATTAACAAAGAAACTAGAGGAGATAGATTTTCACCAAGTCTATCAAACTTCAAAAGAGATAGAAAAACAATAACTCTGTGATCTTATGGAAGGTCAACTACATACCAGTCAGTAATAATTGAGACATAACACGTGCGGGTCAACCAGTGGTAACTGGTTATCAGATAAGGAGGATAACCATAGAATGATGAAAGAATTTTATAGACGTCTAGAGGACCCTTCAAGAGATCAACAACGACAAATGTGAATCTAAATCGATCCGCGTGCTAGTACCTTAATAATAACATGGAGTGAGTTCGAGCAAGGAACCCTAATTAAGAACTTAAGAAGAAAGACTAGACGGTCAGAAAGGACCCCCTTTACGTCATTGAAGACCAAGGGAAGCGTGTGAGGGATTTACTACCTACTGGCTAGGAAAAGGGTGCATATCACAGTTAGTACAGAGGGATTATAAAAGAAGAACTAGAGGAGTAAGGAGTATATGATTTTGATAAGGTTTTATGTCAATCAAGACAGAGTGTGTGTAGCATTCCCTACTAGATAAACCGCAAGTGGAAGGAAGTTAAGGTCATGAGAGTTTTGTAGACTTGATTACAAGCTATATTGGAAGACCTAGAAAAGACCATTGATGTCAGATGGACGACACAGTGAGACTCGAGAAATGGAGTTAGCTCACGGGGGAACTGGAAGTTGTAATGTAGAATGAGTTAAAGGAGTATAAATTGATGAACTTGAGTAAGTAGTGTTCACCAGGAAATTTAACGGCAAAAGAGGTATGAGAAAAGTAAGTCCTGGAAATGGAGATAAGTCAACTATTGACTGACCGACATCAACTGAGGACGTGCAAGAGTTGTTTGGGGATTGACGAGCTATGTACAGTTAAGAAGAGATATCTGTGATTGAGGATTATTGAATTAACTCTACCGATACTTTGGAGGAGTTCCTCAACTAGACAATGAAAATCTACTTGGACAACTAAAGGTATAGAGAGAATCGTGTTAGAGGTTACTTCTCGGTTGGTTAAGATCAAACTTCAGTCGAGTCAGGAAGTTTGGATCCGTGTTAGAAGAATTCCAAAAGTAAACGGAAGAGGTCGTCTTCCAACCGTTATCTTAGTCCCTTAAGGCAAGTAAGGAAGGTACTTGGTATTTCATCCGGGTAGGACTTATAGTGTAATTGAGAGGAAGAATTTTGGGTCCATCAATTTGGACTCACGGAAAATGTCCTTACGATTAGCGGGTGACAACATAATTATCAAAGTAGTGCAGCGAAAGCGTGATGAGTCCTAACCCACAGAACCGGAAACTCGAGAGTACAACAAATGACGTGTCGAGTTTAAGACGATGATAATTGGTGAAATGCGTTTCGTTTAGAAGGAACGTGAAATAGGCTACGTGGAGTGACAAGAATTTTTGTCGAGGAACTGTATCACCAACTAGATAGACGAGAAAGTATGTGCACGCAGAAGTATAGAAAGAGAGTGGTACCCCATTATAGATCCAAGTGAAGCATGCCGACCTAGTCACATGTTGGAAGACCAGTAAATTTGGAATTTAATACCTAGCATGGTACTTTAGAACGAGTTTCTTGATAAAATGAGAAAGGAAGTAACGAATTAATAAAGGTGTTGTGTAGGGCCTGCACTAACAAGCTCAAGGTGAGTAACTATCAAGTTGAATCTAAAGACAGATAAGGAAAGAAAGCTACGGGAGTGTACTTACATACCAGTACTCGTACATATAGAAAACATAATCTCAAGAGTAGAGTATAAGAAGAATTTGATACCAGAACAGATCCGAGTTGCGTTGCATGTCAGAGAAATATTATCGGTCTGATAGACGTGAGGGATATAAGAGTAGAATGTTGATGGGGCGTTACAACATGGGGTGTTAGCAGTTATCGAGCAATTAGGATCAAACGATGGTGAGGTAAGATTACCTTGTGCCTAGCGTTGTCATCGCGAATACATTCTATATCACCTAAGATTTTGATATTGCGTAAGAAGCTTGAGTGGAACTAGAGATCTATAAAATAATATGATGACGTCGATAGAATACAAAGATTGACCACCGGGTTTTGGATGTTAAGTTATATCCAAAAAAAAAACAAAAAAAAAAAAAAATTGATCAGATGACGGTTCTTTAATGGAGGAACCATATGACGGAGTCATGTTATGACATCAGACCAAGTGAGTTATGATACAACTAGCCTTAAACACTTAGTAAAATACCGGGAGATGTATAAGGGGGGATATCCTAGATCGGATACCCGGAATCTCCAAAAGAGCAGAAAGAAAATAATTGGAATAAATTACCTCAGGAAGGTCATCAAAAGATTTAGAGGCGAGCTAGGTAAGACAACCTTGTGAGACCTTACAAGCGGAGTTGAAAGTGAGTGAAGGACTACTATTCCTCACCCTATTGAGGAGAACAACCCCATTGGTCAACATATTTAGTTAGAAGGAATACCCACTAGACACGAGTTAGGTCCTCAAAATAGAGGATCGGACAGTTGGGCCGAATGATACTGGTGAGAGATTTGATAACCACCCTAAAACATGGTAACAGGCGCTTATGATGTATGTACATGAAAAGATTTTCGGAGAAAGGTGTTTTATGAAAAGCCGACAAGGCTACTTGAGTTATTGTGGATAGTATGAAACGTCGTAACCTTCAAAGATCTATACAAGATAGTGGTAACCTTGAAGATAACTAGTTAGGGCTTGATCCTGCATATGTGTGTTATGGTTGACTACTTGTTTATTTCATGCTTGAGTGTTTAGTCTTGTGTGTTATATTGATGACCTTTGGTGTCTGAGTACTTAGATGTGGAAATGTTGAGGCTTTTGTGTAGTGATTAGATACACCCGACTGGTGCCTTAAAGACCAGTCATGATTATCTAACCCTAAGTTTCGGGACGAAACTTATTTTTAGGGGGTACTGATGTAATAACCGAAAAATTTAATTCCGATTAATTCCGAGTCAAACCGAGTTTTAGAGACCTTGACCTCTTTAAGATACCTAACTTTATGACTAGAATTAATTTTATCATTTTATGTAAGTATTATAACCACATAAAATTATAAAAAATACACCAAACCCTAGTTATATATATATATATCTAGGTCTTTTGACGAGTTTTGACGAAGTCATGACGAGATCCAGACGAAGTCATGACAACTTTTGACAAAGTTAGGACATGAGTTTGACAAGCCCAATTTCAGCCATGAACCTTACCATCCGGGCCCGTTTCGAGTAAGGCAACTGGCCCGTTAAGGCTCCTATCTCCCATCCCCTCTTCTGCGTTGCTTGCCCTAGCCGCACCTCACAGCAACAGGCCTCGCTCTGCACGTCTCTCCCCCTCACGCAGCAGCCAACGGCGCCAGAACCCTAGCAGCCTCCCCTCTTCCCCCTGTTGACTCCAGCCGGCGCCATCTCCCTCTCCAACACAGCCCCACGTCTTTCTGCTTCCCCAGTTCGCCAGCCAAGGACACGAGGATCTGCAGACCGCCTCTCTTCTCGCCTCTGTCGAGCCAGCACTTGCAACCAGCGATGGAATTGGGCGATTGCCGACCATTCTAGACAGCCTTCGTTAGCGCCGAGCCCTGCACCATCTTCATAGACCGTGTGAGTCTCGACCTTCTGCTGCACCATAGTGTTTTCTTCAGCCAGGTAAGGACATGTCTTCATTCCTCTCTCCGCCTTCTTAATGTCAAGACCATACTAACTCACTCACCCTCCTTCTCTATACCCGGACGAACCTCCAGCCTAGGCCTAATCGGATGTCAACAGTGAGACAAGGGTGAGCTTTCCAACCATTGTAGTGGTGAAACCGAGCCGAGCCCCTCAACCTCCGAGTCTGTGGTACCGATCGACACCAGTAGCCTCCCGTACAGCAGTCCGAACTTCCATAGAAGAAACTGTGAAGATAGATGCGTTTCTGAGTTTTTGGAAGGGACGAGCAGTGAACTTCGGGTCCAATTTTGGGTAAGCTATACTCTTCCTTTTTGGCTAGTTTTCGGATATGTTATAGATGGTATTTCAAAGTAAATCATACTAAAATTTCAGAGGAATCCATGTTACGGTTTGAGAGATATGAGGTTTCAAAGTTCAGTTTTATAAATGTGCTGAGTTGAGAAAAACAGCATGGGATGCTGTTTTGTGAGATAGCTTAGAATAGGCTTTTGATCTCTGTTAGGCTTGAATTTTTGATATGATATAGTTGACATCTTGTTGTAGATCATATTAAAATTTGGGAAGAATCGGAGTTACGGTTTGAGAGTTATTGTGTTTCAAAGTTGACGTTTTTACATGTGCTGAGTGTTGGGGAAAACAGCAAGTGATGCTGTTTTGTGAGATGATTTTGAATAAGCTCTTGATATCCGTTGGACTTGAATTTTGGATATGATATAGTTTACATATTTTTGTAGAACATATTAAAATTTGGGATAAATCCAGTGAGTGGTTTAGGAGTTATGTTTTTTTCAAAGTCTACTCAGATTTGGGCTAAGTATAGAACTTGTAAAGGGAGTAGTCAACTTTAGGAATTTTTATAAAACTGTTGAATGAACAGTTTGGAGAAATTCTTTCTCCTAAAGTTAGATAGGACATCATAGATAATCTAGGGATTTACGTCGGAATTTTTATAAGCGGTTACGAATTTTATATTTGGAATCGAAGTTAGACCTCTACGATTTCCCGGAAAATAGTAACATAGGAAAAATGTCAGCTTGGAACCCAACGAAACTTTGGGAGTTAGAATATGATTTTAGAATCTCAAATAGGAGTTTAGACATGAATTTTAGAATTTTCGGGAATTTCGGGACCAAGGGTACCATTTTACCCTAAATTAATACTGCAACTAGTTATGTCTTAATACATCATTCTATTTTAGAAGTCTTAGACTTCTAACTACGTAGGAGTGTGCTAATGCACTTATCTCCTTTGACAGGCAACTGAGTTGCTACAGTTTACAGAGCGAGTTGGTTTACAGAGAGTCGAGCTTTATATCAGGTAAGACCTTTGGGCTTACTTAGCTGACTTCTAAATATGAGTATAAATGATGATGGTGGTGTATGATTGAAATGTTTAGAGAGATAGGTTGTGATATATAATTACCGACCTATATTTTGGCCTAAGAGTAACGGGCGGTGGCATTCTGCTCAGTAGCTCGCGGGGCGCTGGGGGTTTCTTTCGGGACTAGTCCATACATAGTTTGTAGTGATGCTACCAATGGAAGTCAGCTAGACCTACACCAGTTGGATAAGGAACGGAGGCGAGAACTAATAATAATTCTCGTGCCACAACTTAAATTGAATAATGTGAATCACTTAAATAATAGATAATAAACGGTTGAGTGCCAGCATGATGTTTGTTTATTTTGTTTCTGCTTGTGTTTGTGATGTTATCTTTTTTGCTTATATTTGGATAGTTAGCTAACGGTTTATCCGTGTTGTAGATCTGTAGAGATAGACAGTTGCAGAGAGATCCGGAACGGATGGTCAGCCGGGTCCACGTACTCATTAGATGGGGACGGGGGAGTCTTCCATACGTCATGCATGTTATGTATCTTTATATATGTTTGTAAAGCTGTCACATGTGTACGTTTATACCATTAAAAATATTATGTTTTAGAAATTGTTTTAAATACATTTGTGCCTTGTTGTAAGATCCAAGTAATGTTGTTGTTAAACCAAGGTCGGGACCCATTGTGAGGTCCTAACCAGTAGCTCCCCGAGTTCGGAGAATTTGGGGTGTTACATAATTTCTCTTACTCGAACGTAATAATTTTTGTTTCATTTCACTTGGGTGTGTTTTTTCAGGCCGAAGTGGTTGTTGCAATCTAGCTTGACATCCTCCATCATGTTCGTGCGACCCCTAAGTTGAGTTTTTTCCGCCGGATTAGAAGACTTCATTTCCAGCCCCAACTGTTGAAATGAAGACTTAGTTAGCAGAGTCACTTGCAACTTACTGCTTTTGATTAGAGGATGATGTTGTATACCTCATATTTTAGGAATAATACATGGCTTCTATGTGTTAAGGAATGAAGCTTACCTTATGATGTAAATGTAGGTGTTCCATCATATTAAAACCCTTCTTCATATCTTTACTATTCTAGCTATTGATGATATCTTCGGCAATAAAATCAGATTTTGGTACAACTAAATACAGCGATTTAAGTAAATCAATAGTCAGTAACCAAAAATAAGACTAATGTTCTTTATTTCATAAACCTGATTTAGGCTAAGGATTAACAGCATACCTATGTTTATAGCAAACAAGATGAGTATACTCATAATAATATGAATTTCTATTAAACAACATATTCTCAAGAACAATAATTTGATCCATCTTGAATATTCATCATTAGAGATACATCAATCAAGATGACGATAGTAAGTTGAATCCATAAATGGTCATAAACATATGTAGGTCAACAAAGGTATAACACATCCGAATCAAAAAAGGTGTTAACACCCAATTAAAGATTCTTTTTCAACCATAACTTGATATCTAGACAACAAGATGTAGACAAAAAAAATCAATCTAATTGATGCCAACAACAAGCAAAATTCCAAAGTTTCTTCACATGTTGCATAGTATCAACCAACTGAATATATATAACAATTAATACTTCTCACCTACACAGTTGTCCCTATTCTTTTAAAAGGAACAACAAATAAAACATACGGACAAAAGATATTCACATTCCCAATATAAGTGGAACATATAGTATAGGTTCAAAGATTCTCTTTCAAACATAACCTCATATCCACACATTAGATGAAGACAACAAGTCTTCACATGACATATATACGAGTATTTACAGACGGTTGAAAGTAGTAACACTCAGCCACATACATTCTTGTACTCATCTAAATTGGAAAAACACATACAGCTATGTCATATATAAATCATCACATGCTCAACATAATATATACACATAGCATAAGTTCTCCTGCAAAACATAAATATAAATTCAAATTCAACCAATCTTTGTTGATGATACTATATATTTTGCTTAATTTATATCATTAATGGAAAGATACCTTTAGCTTTTATTAGTGTATCAAAACTTCATGTTTAGCTAGTGCGAAATCTTAACTTGAACATGTATATGCTTGAAAACATTTTACACAATTATGTAATATGTAATTATATGCTTAAAAACGTTTTACACAACAATACCTAGAGAGCGTTTATCGAAATTAGTAAACCATTGCCACAATTTGTATTTTTGTGTCACATGTGGCTGTCACACCTTTATCTCTCCCTTCAATCATTCCCTAAAAGCCAAAAAGTGGCAATACACATCATAATCAAAAAATTATAATTTGATAAAAAAAAAATGTAATAAATTTACACTATAAAAAGGCCTTATACTCTTCAAATGACTCATTCACAAAACCCACATTGTAACCAAAAGCTATATACACAACTATCTAATATGGTTCTACAATTTCCATGGTACCTTGAATTGTTGCAAATATGTTTTGAATAATATGAATCAGATCAACTACCGAGTCGTTGTTTTGATTTTGATGATCTCGCGGCTAAAATTTAAGCAAGAACTGGAACGAATCCCACTCCTAGACAGGCGAAATCTAGGATTAATAGTTTGAGGTGGGATTACATGAGATGGAGAGATATTTTGAATGTTGCTCGCGTTACTCGTGATGAAACCACTTGTAATACCCAGAAATTTAATTTCATGCAAATCCCGAGTCAACATAAACCTTGTCATCTTATGTGAAGAGTTAAGCACATAAAATACTTTTATCAACTTCTATAATTTCATGTGAAGCTTCAATCTTCTTACATAATCATTAGTTTTATAAATCAACACATTTTATTATTTTATGTGGAATTTTTACGCACACAAAATATATCTAGCTTCCTTAGAGTTTAATTCTTGCAAGACGAAAGGTCATGGGCTAATTTTTGACAACACTCAACAAGGCCTTCCGGGCCCGTTAAGAGAAGAAGCAATTACGTTACTTCTCAGCTTCTTCCCTTTTGCCCTAGTTCAGCCTTGCGCCTTCTTCCCTTCACACAAGAGTCGGCGGCCACTCCCTCCCGTTCATCTCCTCCGTCCTCCACGCAGCCACCAACTCTTCCACCTTGGACCGTCGCCGGCGAAGCCTCCCCTTGTACCCGACAGCAAAGCAAGGCCGCTCCTGCTGCCTCATCTTCCACTGGCTGGAGAACAGCGGACCACCTCCTGCGGTTGCGAGCCCAACCGCCGACAGCCTCGCCCTTTGCGCATAAGAGCCGGTGAGACCAACAGTCAGGAGCGGCAACAGGAGCGTTTGCCCTTCTGCACATCCCTTCACCTTGGGTTCGGCACACACCGGCTCCCTCCTTCTTCCGGTACGAGCAGAGAAGTTGATTCGAGCAGGCACGCCAGACCTCCCATGGCCGCGAGGGCGGCAACGTCGAGCCGCAGGAGCGTTGGTGGGGTGTCCCCGGTCCGCAGGTGCGAGTGGCCTCCGAGCCGCTGGTGTACCTCCCTTTGACCGCGAGCGCTTCCCAGGGACAGTGGGCCCGTTCCATTCGTCTTCCTCGTGTGTGGGAGCACGTTGAGCCCGACTAGTTAGGTAAGGCTTCACCCTCTTCTCTTCCGTACCCTCTATATATATATGTGCTGATGTGAGCCCATTTGTATCTCGGAACCCTGCATAACAGCCCTAGAAGATGGCTCGTCGAGTTGCTGTGTTTTCGGGGTTGTAAAGTGATGAGAAACTAGGTCCAAATTTAGGTATGAAAGACTGATCCATTTTGGCTGAAATTTTTATATGTTATAGCTAGGATATTGTGCTAGAACATATTAAAATTTGAGAGGAATCCACAGTTTTTTTTCCGTTGTGCTGAAATTTCTAAGTGTTCGAAAACTACATGTTGATACAATTTTGTGATCCAGATTTGGGTACGTTAGACTCCTCCTTTGTTGCTGATTTTTGGATATGATATAGTTGGCATATTGTTGTAGAACATATTAAAATTTGGGAGGAATCCAGCTAGTGTTTTAAGAGTTATGATTTTTCAAAGTTGGGACATTAAACAATTTTTTTCTGTTGTGCTGAATATTCAGTGTTGAGAAAAAACTGCTTGTGATGCAGTTTTGTGAGATAGATTTGAATAGGTTATTGATCTCCGTTGGATTTGAATTTTGGATCTGTAATAGTTAGGATTACATACTAGAGTATATCAAAATTTGAGGGGATTTCATCAAGAGGTTTAGGAGTTATGATTTTTCAAAGTTGGATCAGTATGCTGTTTTTTTCCAGTGTTGCTGAAATATTCTAAGTGTTGGAGAAAACGTGTGTTGAAGCAGTTTTTGGATCTAGATTTGAATGAGTTAGATAATTCTGATGAACATGAAATTTTGAGGGATTAGAGTTCACATACTTTAGTTTATCTTGTAAAGTTTTGAGGATGATCCAACAGATAGTTTCGGACTTATGATGTTCCGAAGTAGGGTAGTAAAACAGTTTTTTTTGGGAAAAAGAAGTGATTATTTTGGCTAAGTATGAATTACTAGATATTGGAACCAACTTTGGGGATTTATATATAGAGTTTGGTTTAGTGTTTTAGAGAGATCTTTGGCCTTATGATTAGTATACATATCATAGATGACTTGGGTAATTTTCTTAGAATTTTTATAAATTTATTTGAGTCTCGTATTATAGGCTAAAGTTGGACCTTAGTGACCTTTTAAAAAAAAGTTAAGAAAAATGTGCAATTTATAAGTTATACTTAAACTAACTCTTAAGAATTAGATTATGAAATTAAGTCACAAAGAAAGGTTTGGGCATATATTATAGGATCTTTGAGAGTTTCGGGACCAGGGGTAAAATTGTTATTTTATCTTAGGAGGGCATTTTAGTAATTTCTCTTGAAGGGATTGTACATCTTAGAAGTTATATACTTCTAAGAATATGGGATGTATTTTGATCCACTTGCCCTTATGATAGGCAATTGAGTCCCAACAGTTGCGGACCGAATTGAGATAACGGGAATCGAGTTTCGATTCAGGTAAGTCCTTTGGGCTTACTTAGCTAGCTTCTGAATATGAGTGTAAATAATGATATTGGTGTTTGAATGATGTGTTTATAATTGTACTTATTATTAGTTATTGACCGACCTACATATTTGGCCTAAGAGTAATGGGCGGTGGCATTTTGCTCAATTAGCCCGAGGGCGCTGGGGGTTTCTTTAGGAACTAGTCCATACTTGGTTTGCGGGGACGCCACCGGCGGAGGTGTGTCAAACCATCACTAGTTGGATAATAACCGGATTGTGTTCCAGTATGATGAGTGTTTATTTTACCTTGGGTGTGTTTGTGCTATCCTTATTCTATTTATATTTGGATTGTTAGCTAACAGTTATTCCGTGTTGTAGTTTTTGTAGAGATAGACAGTTGCAGAGAGATCCGAAAAAGATGGTTAGCCGGGTCCACGTACTCATTAGATGGGGACGGGGGAGTCTTTCATACAGCATGCGTGTTATTTAAATATATATGTTTTGTAAGGTTGTTGTAACACCCCGAATTAACTCGGGGAGCTACTGGTTAGGACCTCACAATGGGTCATGCCTTGGTTAACAACAACTTTACTAGGATCTTACAACAAGGCACAAATGTATTTAAAACAATTTCTAAAACATAATATTTTTCTGGTATGAATGTACACATGTGACAGCCTTACAAAACATCTAAAAATATATAACAACATGCCGAAAGGAAGACTCCCTCGTCCCCATCTAATGAGTACGTGGACCCGGATGATCATCCGTCCCGGATCTCTCTGCAATGGTCTATCTCCACAAATCTACAACACGGATAAACCGTTAGCTAACTATCCAATTATAAGCATAAATAATAGTAGCACAAATACACTCAAGATAATATAGACAAACATCATGCTGGCACGCAAACCGGTTATTATCTAGTAGTTAAGTGATTCACCTTATTCCATTTTATAGTTGTGGCACGAGAACTCTTAAGAGTTCTCGCCTCCGTTCCTTATCCAACTGGGTGTAGGTCTAGCTTACCTCCACCGGTAGCATCACTACAAACCGAGTGTGGACTAGTCCCTAAAGAAACCCCCAGCGCCCTCAGGCTAACTGAGCAGAATGTCACCGCCCGTTACTCTTAGGCCAAAGTATAGGCCGGTAAGTAATTACTACTAAAATATAACTATAAACATCTCATTCACACACCACTAATATTATCCACACTCATATTTAGAAGTTAGCTAAGTAAGCCCAAATGACTTACTTGAACAATCTCGACTGACTAAATCTCAATTCGGTCTGCAACTGTGGAATACTCCATCGCCTGTTATACAAGGCAAGTGTGTCAAACTCTCATCCCATATCTCTCAGAAGTTACAAACTTCTAAGATGTACAATCTCAAGAAGAGAATTTACTAAAATGTCCTCTTAAGGTAAAAATGACTATTTTACCCCTGGTCCCGAAAACTCCAAAATAATCTATGACTTAGTTCCAAGTTCTCCTTTGAAACCTATTTCCATAATCTAGTTCTCACGAGATAGTTTGCTAAGGATTTATAAAAATAACCCAAAATTCTAGATTTCCAAACGAGTCGCTAAGGTCCGACTTTTACTTAATATACGAGACTCTAATAAACATATAAAAATTCCAAATTTAATCTCTAGGTCCTCTATGATATACATACTACTCATAGGAGCAAAGATCTCTCGAAAAAACTCAACAACAACTCCAATATAAATCTCTAAAGATGTTTCCAAAGTCTAGAAATTCCATACTTAGCCAAAAATTGAGTATTTTCACAAACAGCTCAACTAGCCTACTTTGAGCTCTTATAGATCTAGATCCGACCGTTGGATCGGTCTCAACTTCTGATATGTTAAACTATGTATATCCTTCTACGTCATACTAAAAATTGAACGGTGAAAGATTAGTTTAAGGCATCGAAATCAGGCCCTAAAGATGGCTGCTCAACACAAAATTCTGGAATTTAAAATAAGGGTGCAAGTGGTCTGAGCTTCAAGACTCCCCAGCAGTGATTATTATTCTTTATCTTGGCAATCAGAAGGTCTCAGGTTCGAGTCACCTGGCCTGTATTCCCATTATTATCCTATCCTGGAGATCCTGAGTTCGAAACCTACTGTCACACAAAACACCAAAATTAACCTCACCAAACCTGCTGTCCATGGTTTCAAAACTAAAGGCTGTAAACACCCCTCCCCTCCCCGTGCAAACCACAACTGTACAATTGAGTAACAAGCCGTACCCTATGGTGGATGGATAGGATCGACAGGGAGCTCCACGACTTTCACTGGCTGCGACTCAGGTTCACTGAAGGCGGCTAGGGTGAACAAGGAAGCATCGGCTTCTGCAGTGTACTTGGCCCTGGCGTCTTCAACAACGACCGACATGGAAGGGCTTGTTCTATAGGGTCGGATCAACGCCTCAGCACGAGGCTCCTATTACGTCTGGTGTGGCTCCAAGTAAACAACCCCCTTCCGCTCAGTCTGATGATTCGGCGCTCCAAATGACTTTCCGTAAGCATCATGCCCGGTTGTTTGTGAGACGTTGCCATTCCTGGTGTGTGCCTCGTTGATGGTGGCGTGCAGCGGAGTGCTCCTTCCTGGTGTCCGTCTGGGTGGAGATGGCATGCAGAGGAGTTCTCAGTCCGGGTTTCGTCTAGGTTTGTCGCTGGTTGTAGGGGAGGCTTGTGTGTACGTTTGTTTCGTTCCGGCTTGGGTAGGAGTTCCGAATGGTTGACGGAAGGGAGATACGCAGTATAGAAGAGGGCGAGATCTGGGCTGCGATTGTGGACGTGTGAAAGCTGCTGTATTAGGTAGTTAAGGCTACGGTTTCATTAAGGATGGAAGGTCAAGAGGGAAGCGTGATTTCAGGAGCTGTTTCATTCAACATACCCCTAGTCCAGCTCAGCTCCACGTAGGCAAGAGAAAGCTCCCAAGGATGCTACAGCGGGCTCTTCTTGTTGGGCTGGCGGAGGGCAATAACGGGCCTGAGTTTAAGTAAGGTTTGGAAAGCATGGAGAGATGGGTTGGGTTGTAACATGGAAAGAAGAGTGGGCTGAGATTGTTATGAGCTTGTCAAGGCCTTGTCAAAACTCGTCATGGCCTTGCCAAGCTCATGCATGGCCTTGTCATGACCTCGTCTTGGTCTCGTCAAACCTTGTCATGGTCTTGTCTTGGTCTCGTCAAAAGATTGTCATGATCTCGTCAAAAGTCTCATGACTTAGGTTAGGGTTTGGAACTCCATCATTTTATGTGAGTCAAACTTACATAAAATGATACAACTTTGTGTCGGTAGAGAAACCTAGGTATCATCAAAACGATCACGAGTTGAAATCCAATTTGACTCGGTTTTATAAATGGAATTAAAATTTCCGGATATTACAAGGCTGTCACATGTGTACATTCATACAATAAAATATTATGTTTTAAAATTGTTTTAAATACATTTGTGCCTTGTTGTAAGATTCTAGTAAAGTTGTTGTTAAACTAAGGTCGGGACCCATTGTGAGTTCCTAACTAGTAGCTCCCCGAGTTCCGAAAATTTGGGGTGTTACACCACTGCCGATTTTCACATTCCCGATGAATGGTGGGATGAGAACCTTAAGGTAAGTTTTATAAATATATATTTTGAACTAAGATAACTTATATTACTTTCATCAGTACTGAAATTATTATGTTTTTTTATTTTTTTTGGTCCCTGTCAGAAACAAGTGTTTTGGGAGAAATTTCGTTACAATCCAATGGATTTTGATATTCAGAAAATGTGTCGTCGAGTTTTCTATTATTGTCGGGAATAAGTTCAGTAACTTCATCTTATTGAAAGCTATTAAGTTTAGAATCCTATAAATTCAGTATAACATCGTTCTTCCATTTTCATTCTTTTTATTCAATATTCCCGTGACTTTTCATAAGCAAATTTGATTTGTTTCGTATAATTTGTTGAAAAATACAAGGATTCAACTAATTTAGGATTTGAAGAATTTTTTAAAAGGAAATAAAATAATATATAACAAAGAAGTTTCATAAAATAAGTGCAATAAATAATATAAGACAAAGAAGCTTCACTACAAGGTGATTAGGATAAAAATAGCTTAGTTATTGCAAATTCCAATAAGTTCGGTAAATCACACCAAGATTTTGATATTCAGAATCTTATTGTTATCGGTAGTGATATGGTCTGTATTGATGAGAATGTAAGATACCTTTTTCAATTTAATCTATGATTCTAATTGTTTTTACATAACTATAGTTTAGTTACTGCAAATTCCAATAGTACATGTACTTACTTTGAGATTTATTCATGTGTTTTTATAGGGTACTAAGATTCAAGCAATCTACAAGAGATCTTGATTCAAGAAGTTCAATCATATACGCGAGTCTAGTATTTATGTCATATCAAATTTTGGACTTGAGCCTGCAACCGGTTTATATCGATACACCAACAACAAACTGAAGTTGAATTTTATCACCCCCACTACTGTGACATCTATTCAGCCAGTGGAATTTCAAATCCCTTTACGTGTTTTTGACTTCGTATCTCATTATCAGATCTTAAACAAATCTCTCGACGACAGATTTTTGGTTGGTAAGTGATATTTGTATCTTCTTCAATTGGTTTACAATTCATAATGTAATTGTACTTCTTTTTAATTATTATTATCTCTTTTTCTTCTTTTTTTTTAATCCAAATGTCATTGGTCATATAGTGGGCATCAGAACTCTAACCACATGTGTTGTTCGTCCTTATAAATCCGAGCATGTTCGAATTAAGATACTGTTGAAAAATGGGTACTGTAATATATAGTTCTTTCCTATTTACTATTTATATCATAATAAGTACATTAACAATATATACTTTTTGTTTCTAGAGATGACGTGACAGGATGTACTTTGTGGGATCAGTATGCTACCCTTCTAAGTTCCCTGGTGAAGAAGGACAATTCTTCTAATGTTGTTCTTATTGTAAAGAGTGCTAACTTAGGCCATATCAGGGTAAGTTTAATAAATCGTCCGTAATAGACATATTTACATTTAATAAATTATATTTATTCATTTATTTTGTTTGTAGGGCAACACAAGTTATCCAATGTTGTTGGAGGAACTCGGATATTCATTGATGATATATACAAGAGATTCGTGATTACAAACATCAGTAAGATTTTATTCAATATATATTTATACCTTTTTTTTACATGTAATAAATTATAGTTGTTTGTAGGTTGGAAATAGAAGGAGATGAAAGCTCTACTACATTGAACCATTTACCTACTACACCATCTCAGTCCATATCCGATCAGTTTCTTGATGTGAAGCACACTAGATCTATTGACGAATTACTTACCATCGACGAGGTATAATTTATCAATTAGATTATAATTTTATTTAAATACGTCTATATTTTATAAAATAGCATATATACTTTCAAATACTAACTTATTGTTCATTTATTGTTTACACAGTTGTGCAAGTGTTTGAACCTCTCTACAATTGAGGATATTGATGACTCTAATGGTTGGTACTATAATTCGTGTAAATAACGCAAGAAGAAAGTTGATAAGATTGGTGAATCATTCTATTGTCCAAAGTGTGATCAAAAAGCGAAGAATGTTATTCCTTGGTAAAATATATTGTTTAATTTCATATGTTTTTGACATGAATATAATAAATTGATAATTCAATGCAGTGTACGCGACCAAATTGGAAACACAATATTTGTAATGTTTGATCGGGATGTACAACAACTGTTGAACAAGTCCGTTGATTCAATTATAGATTCTCTAGATGAGGTAAGCTTAATTAGATTTGTTTTTATGTGTAAATTTTATAAAGTATCACTTAGTTTAAATTACCTGACATTGTTTTTATTTAAATTATATCCAAGGTGTTGAATTGGACAGTATTCTTCATGTGCTATTGGGAAAGACAATTTTATTTAAGGTTGATGTTGATCAATACAAACTTGATGAACACGGTTCACGTTCTAAATCAGGCTTTACCATCTTGAGGTAACTGATGATCCAACATTGATTGTCAAATACAACGAATTGAATGATCTTACTACGGTAATTTATCTACAACAACTCTTTATATACATTTTAAAAAGAGAAAATGCTTAAACAATACCCCATCTTTTAGACTGACTAAACTTTAGTACCCCGTCGTTTAAACTATCAAAACGGTACCTCACCTATTGAGTCTGATCAAAGATTGGTATCTAAATCACTGTTCACACGTTAAGTAAAAGAATTAAAAGAGTTGCAATGATGCTTACACGACATACTTATTCAACAAGAAATAAAAGGGAAAGTTCTAGGAGCAAAGTTGTTGTCTTAACTTAACGTGTGAAAAGTAATCCAGATACTAATCTTTGGTCGGGCTCAATAGTTGATGTGCCGTTCTGATAGTTTAAAGGATAGTGTACTAAAGTTTAGTCAGCCTAAAAGATGGGGTACTGTTTGGACAATTTTTGTAACACCCCAAATCCACGGGATTTGGAGTGTGACATTGGGCTAGGATCTCACAATGGATCCTGACCCTAGCCTGACAACAAGTTCACTAGATCTTACAATAAGGCACAGGTAGATTAAAACCAAATACATAAAAGCTGTATATGATACATCAAAAGAATTTACAAACTCAAAGCCGAGTACAAAACATCAAACCACAACATCTGATACAAAAGATCCCATATCCCGCGCATCTTAATGTACAGAAGTCCTCGGTTGGCCACACCATCAGTCTCACCCTGCAGTCTTCCGAACTTGCAGATCATCTACAACACGGTATGAAACCGTTAGCTACAGCAATGAAAAGCATGAAGGTAATATCACAACCACACATCAACATATCATACATGCAATGCCACACACATGCATTTATTATCTTTCAGTACGTTATTCCATTACTAATTCAACTTCTTTTGTAACACGAGGAACCTAAAGAACCTTGTCCCTTTCCCCGTTAACACAGGGGTTTGCATTGGGGTGATCGTCACTCGTCCCCCCTGTGTTACTGGCATCCAAGCACCTCCTCCTAACCAGCAGGCGGAGACCGGTGGTTACTGCCCGTTATAATACACTTGGGCCATTTAACTGTAATAAATGGTCATCCTAGTCCGGTTTAAGGTTATAAATGCACAATCATATGAGCACACACAACCATCACAATCATACAATCCACAACCGTACGCTAAGTAAGTCCTATGGACTTACCTGATATACTCGTAACATGTACCACGTCACAGCTTCCCCTTGGGGAAGTAATCAACGCCTACAATAGCAAGGCACACACAATCACATACTGCAAAAGTTAGGAGACTCGTCTCACTAACCACAACCAACCTATATCTCAAGTCTAAACCTCAGATCCTCAACACATTCATAAATGCCTAAGGCATATCCTCGACATAACATCTCATCATACTCGTACACATACTAAACCTTAAAGCCATAACCGATATCCATAACATCATTATGATCCTCAACTCATTCTGACACCTAGCATGCATCTAATCAGTATTCCTCAATCTCAAATTTAATCCTAATTTAATTAATTAACCTATAATTAATTAATTAAATTTCACCAGAATAACGTTTTGCCCGCATGTCATTTCTAAACCCACCTGTCATCAGATTTCATCAAACAAACAACCCATAAACACCAGAATAATATAATGATCATAATGGAATTTCTAATTATCCATTTTGAAAAGCCTAAGGTCAATTAATGTCAAATCGCAGTACGGAAAACGAACAAATTCATAACTTATTCGTTACTAACCTCATTGACGATCTGAAAGAAGATTCGGAATCACAACGACGCAGGCTACGCATGTACAACATCAAATTCACCGGAATCCGAGCGACGGAACTGTCCTGGTGACATATATGCTCGACCAGGTCTTCATCTACTCGGAAATGTAGAAACTTGGTACCGATATGAAGAGAATGAAGAGAGGAATCCAGAAATTCAAACGGAATTGAAATCGGATTAGAAACGGAGAGTAGATCTGAGTTTGAAGTTTGAGAGAAATTAGAGCTTTTACGAGGAAACGTGAAAGGAAATCAATTAATAAACGATTTTCCGCTATTTATAGTGAAGTCGATAATTATCCTTTAACGAAGTCGATAATTATCCTCTAACCGATCCAATGGCGGGTTGAACCCCCTTCTCCAAACTTCTCAAAATTGGAACAATAAATCTTGAATATTGTAGGGATAATTATTCCACAATTGCCTTGGAAAATGTGTATTCCTAAGCCGTCTTTTTTAGCCGTTAAGAAACGAAATCGCAACTCTTTTGGACGTTTTGCCTTTCCATGTTATTTCATATCTAGGACATGTCCGATGTCCTGATCATTTCTCTCAACTGCATTTTTATTAATTGGAGCTCCCAAATGCTCCAAATAATACCGGAGGGTAAAAATAATTACCCGGGGGAAAAAGTGAAAATTTCAATATAAGCCCAAAATTACGCCAGGAACATAATGGTGGGACTTATACTCAACACTTACGCAATCTTCGCGAGTTATATGTCAAATACTATCATTGGTTAAGTTAATCAACATTAATTAGAATTCGGAAATCCTAGCTATTACATCGCACACCTCTTAAGAAAAAGTTTCGTCCCAAAACTTGAACAATTCCCAAATCCTCTCGGACCCATACGCCGAGGTATAGACACTCTCTCTATCGGAGGTATAACATCTCCGTTCAAACGTATCAACCTATAGCACTCTACAACCTCAAAATACAACATGGAGGAATCACCAACTCCAGCAACAAGATCATAACACTATCCAAAGGCATAGAGGAAAAATCATCTCTAGCCAACTACTAACCACGTCACAAGGAATGGAGGAAAGCCGTCTCCAGCCAATCGTACTCGTAGCACAACTATGTGGAGGAAAACCGTCTCTACTCACACTATGTCCATCAATAATAGCATGGAGGAAAGAATCATCTCCAGCTAATCCTAAACATATTACAATAGCATGGAGGAAAGAACCATCTCCAGCTATACCTATATCGTGCTAGCAAACAAGATCTAACAGATGAGATGCACATATCAAAGCTAGCACGAAAACACATCATATCACATAAGCACATAGCATATAAGCACTCACCAAAAAGGCACTGAGATCTACTCGTGGATCCTACGGGTGCCTCTAACTCCGCATAGAACTCTGGATAGTTCCTTTGGATACTAACCTCTGTCTCCCAGGTAGCCTCATCCGGTCCTCGTCTCGACCATTGTATCCTCATCATAGAAATATCCTTCGAATGCAGGCGTCTCACACCTCTCTTCTAGAACTACAAAAGGTTGTTCTGCAAAAGTGTGGTCCGGCTCAACCACTAGATCATCATAACTCACAATGTGCCTCAGGTCTGGTATGTACTCTCTCGGTTGAGACACATGAAACATAGGGTGAACACCCTCTAACTTCGGTGGAAAAGCCAATATGTGCACTGCTCTCCCAACTCTATCTAGTATCTCGAAAGGACTGACATATCGGAGACTCAGCTTCCCCTTTATGCCATAACGTCTGACGCCTCGCGTCAGAGTTACTCTCAACCAGACATGAACTCCTACCCTGAACTCTAGAGGTCAACGCCTCCTATCTGCATCCAACTTCTGGCGACTCTATGCAGCCGGCATCCTCTCTTTGATCAGCGTTACTCGAGCCATATCATCCTGAATCTGTTCTGGCGCTATCCCACTGGTACTGCTAGGCTCCTCCCAGCATAAAGGTGTATGACACCTATGTCTACGCAACGCCTCATAGGGGCCATCCCTATAGATGCATATCAACGGTGGTGGTATAAGAACTCAACGAGTGGGAGATAAATAGATCGTCCTTGTTCCTAATCCATCCCACAAGCTCACAACATGTCCTCTACGGTCTGGAGGGTTCTCTCAGACTGACCGTCTGTCTGAGGTAAAACTCAATCATGATATGTGGACGCGTTCCCCAAGCAGTCTAAATCTACTATCAAAAACTCAAAGTAAACCTTCTACTACAATCATAGTCGATTGTCCTCGGTACACTTATGGAGTCCCACCATCTGTCTAGTGTACTCCTTTGTTACTTCATTCACTGGCCACGTCTCTTTGTAGAGATGGAACGTGTCGACTTCGTAAATCTGTTACTAATAATCTCAATAACACCAAAACTCTTACTGGGTCTCAATCCCATCACAAGTCCACAGAAAAGTCCTCTCACTTCCACTACAGCACTGGTAGTGGATGAGCTCATCTCTAGGTCAGTAACACTTTAAACTAATTTACTACCTCGTGGTACCTCTTATTCGTACATGGATGTACTAAAGAAGGTGTACTATGAGTGTACTGTAATCTTCTCCACTCGACTCCGCATGAGTGATTATACTGACGCAGTTGCGGCGCCTTATACTCCTTTTTTCCATTAAAGAACTATGGTGTCTCGCCATGAGGCATCCTTCCATCAAGTTCCCTCGGGGTCAGGCAAGTCCCCTATTTTTGTTGGACCTCATCCAACAAACCAAGTAAAATCCCTAAACAAGAAACTAATGTCCTTATCAGCAGTTGTAGATCTAACTCTAACCAAGCTAGATCATTTTGAAACCAAGACTGTACAACAATTCCAACATTCGTCTTCTCTCAAGGCGTCTTCTTATTCAAGGCATCAGTGACTACATTCTCCTTGCCAGAATGGTACAAATCTCAAGCTCAACGTCCTTGATCAACTCAAATCATCAACGCTGACAGTTATTCAACCTTTATTGCATAAAAATATGCTTCAACCTCCTATGATCCGTGAAACTCTGACACGAAATGTCACACAAGTATTGTCTTCAAATCTTGGAACTTGAATTACCCCCACTAACTCGCAATCATGAGTCGGGCAGTTCTCCTTATACGTTCTCAGCACCGTAGTCACGTGATTCCCAGAATCTTCTGATTATCACCGAATAGAAGCAGAGGTCAAATGCTTCCTCTACTCTTCAGAGATTCGACATACTACTTCAACCACACAATTATGGTGGTCTTCCTCAAAAGACTCGTAAATGGATGAACAATCACATAGAATCCTTCCTCAAAGCGTTGGTAGCAATCGGCTGGGCCGAGGATTACGCATTCCCTTAACGTTCAATAGTATCATCCATAAGACTTCATACTTACTCCTCGTCACATTAATCATGATCCTACTGGTGGAACAACATGACCTTGAAGGTTACTTTTGGCATCTCAATTCACATTTAGGGAGCATAGCACACTGACTTCTATCCCTCAGATTCTACAAAACCGTCCTCAAATAACCGGTACGTTCCTCTCCGTTGTGAGAGTACACCAAAACGTCATCAATAAGGTCTACCACCAACTGATCAAGGAAGTAGACGAAGACACTGTTCATCAACTCCTATAACGACTATTAGGACGTTCCTCAACTCAGATGACAACAATACAACTCGTAGTGTCCATAACGGGTATGGAATATTGTCCTATGCCCACGCTGCTCTCTCATCCTTAGCTGATGATATCCCAAGCATAAGGAAATCTTAAAAACACAATTGCTTATCTTAGTTGATCCAACAAGTCGTCAATACGTAGCAAAGCACATGCTAGGGCGAACGAAGCCCGTCTCAATCCACTCTTCAAATTGCTTCTTCAATTTCTAACAACTCAATAAGACATATACCTCATAGGTCTTCTCCCAACCCGTCTCGTACCATATTTCAACACAACATCAAAGTCCTCACTCCACTGAGGCAATAGATTAGACGGTTCAATAACACGTCTATAAGATCATATACCACTGGAATACTCTTCAGCGTGGAACTATCTCTTTCCTTCATGGCGCAACATTGAAAAAACATCACCCTCTGGTGTTATCAATCTCGCTGCTCATACGGCACTAAAGACAACTCACTTCCTCAAAGGTCATAACCTCGGAAAACCTCTACTTAGTCAATCTCAATAGAGACTATAATAGTCCTCCTACTGCTATCTAAACCAACATGATATCTATTCGTCCACCACACACACAAAGACCTTATCATGCACCTAAGGCATGACAAAGAAGTCTTCAAGCCATACACAAGTCCCTGAACAAAGGGAACAACCACATATCACGCGGGTACCTAAGACCCGTAACTCGTAATCCTATAAAGGAAGATCTATCTTCTACTATATCCACAGTTAACTATTAACACATGCATCGAAAGAAAAGAGATGCATAGCACTCACAACAAACAAAACTCCACTAGGTAAACCATTAACAAGAATGGTACCTGTAACAGCTAACGCCTGAAGCTCTACTGCATATCATTACTCAATCTCAGACCTATGCTCCTCAGGTATCACCGAGGTCATCGTCATAGCCTCCACTTCCACTCATTCTGCATCGGAAAGAGGAAGGTCTTGATGAGAAGAAGCACTACCTTGTTGACAAAAAGGGGTCAGATGGCCTAATTCACCACAAGTGAAGCAAGCTATCGGTGCCATGGGGCACTCAGAGCGCAAATGATCTGGATAACCACAGTTGAGACATATACGTCCCATCCCTGCCACTAGTACAAGTGGCTCCTCTACACTGCCCAGCTCAAAGGCTCTACCTTGAGCTCTTCTAGTATATGTTGTACTCCTACCACGACCCTTACCTCTACTCAGCCTGGGAACGGATTCCTGAGTAGGCGAATGATCTGGGACTCTCTACTGCCCCGCGTCAGCTGCTGAGGTGTCTTTTGACCACCTCACGTCACACTAGTAGAAATAAAACCCTGTCGTGATGCCACTCCAGTTTGCTTACAGAAAACAGCTCTATGACCCTGTCTACCACAGGTAAAGCAAGTCACTGGCGATCTTGGACACTGGGGTCGTACATGTCCAGGCTTCCCACAATTGTAACAAGTCCTCGTTTCACCAGAAGTCCGTGTGAAACGAGAAGTACTCAAACGTCCACAAGTCGGGCTCGGTTTGCAACCCGTTGTTTCTTCTCTAATCCAGAAGCTTCAGTCGATCTCACAGATGTTGGTAAATCCGGTGTAGATCTACCCGCTATCACCACCTCATATACTTGCTGCATATACTCTTGAAACTCGAATCTACTCATGGAGACACGATCAGCCTCTTCAAACTCGTTCTTTGCCATAGGCAACACAGCAGCGGATACTGGTCCCTAACTTGACGCTACTGGAGGAAGAGGGGGTGTACCCCTATCTCGTCCCACTACAGATACTGCTCTAGTCTGAACCATTCGTAGAATATATGCTCCTACTTATAAGGCTATATATGTACAGAAGTCGTCACCCATCTGAGGATCTCGACAGTGTAGATATATATATATATATATATATATATATATATATATATATATATATATATATATATATATACTGTCGAGATCCTCAGATGGGTGACGACTTCTGTACATACCATCCCAAAACATCTGTACTTGCTTTAAAACCAAAATCCTTTAAAAAGTTAGATCCCATGTGGGTTCTGTTTATTTATCTACTCTACCTTTATTGCAGATATCAAGTTCCATTGTTGTCAACCTAAAGCTCTGATACCAACTTTGTAACACTCCAAATACACGGGACTTGGAGTGTCACATTGGGCTAGGATCTCACAATGGATCCTGATCCTAGCCTGACAACAATTTCAATGGATCTTACAACAAGTCACATGTAGATTAAAACCAAATTCATAAAAGCTGTATATGATACATCAAAAGAGTTTACAAACTCAGAGCCGAGTACAAAACATCAAACCACAACATCTGATACAAAAGATCACATATCCCGCGCATCCTAATGTACAGAAGTCCTCGGCTGACCACACCATCTGTCTCACCCTGCAGTCTTCCTAACCTGCAGATCATCTACAACACGGTATGAAACCGTTAGCTATAGCAATGAAAAGCATGAAGGTAATAGCACAACCACACATCAACATCTCATGCATGCAATGCCACACACATTCATTTATTATCTTTCATTACGTTATTCCATTACTAATTCAACTTCTTTTGTAACACGAGGAACCTAAAGAACCTCGTCCCTTTCCCCGTTAACATGGGTTTGCATTGGGGGTGATCGTCACTCGTCCCCCGTGTTACTGGCTTCCAAGCACCTCCTCCTAACCAGCAGGTGGAGACCGGTGGTTACCGCCCATTATAATACATTTGGGCCATTTAACTGTAATAAATGGTCATCCTAGTCCGGTTTAAGGTTATAAATGCACAATCATATGAGCACACACAACCATCACAATCATACAATCCACAACCGTACGCTAAGTAAGTCCTATGGACTTACCTGATATACTCGTAACCTGTACCACGTCACAGCTTCCCCATGGGGAAGTAATCAACGCCTGCAATAGCAAGGCACACACAATCACATACTGCAAAGGTTAGGAGACTCGTCTCACTAACCACAACCAACCTATATCTCAAATCTAAACCTCAGATACTCAACACATTCATAAATGCCTAAGGCATATCCTCAACATAACATCTCATCATACTCGTACACATACTAAACTTTAAAGCCATAACCGATATCCATAACATCATCATGATCCTCAACTCATTATACACCTAGCATGCATCTAACCAGTATTCCTCAATCTCAAATTTAATCCTAATTTAATTAATTAACCTTTGATTAATTAATTAATTAAATTTCACCAAAATAACGTTTTGCCCACAGGCCATTTCTAAACCCACCTATCATCAGATTTCATCAAACAAACAACCCATAAACACCAGAATAATATAATGATCATAATGGAATTTATAATTATCCATTTTGAAAAGTCTAAGGTCAATTTAAGTCAAATTGCAATACGGAAAACGAACAAATTCATAACTTATTTGTTACTAACCCGATTGACGATGTGAAAGAAGATTCGGAATCACAACGACGCAAGCTACACATGTACAACATCAAATTCACCGGAATCCGAGCGACGGAACTGTCCTGGTGACATATCTGCTCGACCAGGTCTTCATCTGCTCGGAAATGCAGAAACTTGGTACCGATATGAAGAGAATGAAGAGAGAAATCCAGAAACTCAAACGGAATTGAAATCGGATTAGAAACGGTGAGTAGATGTGAGTTTGAAGTTTGAGAGAAATCAGAGCTTTTACGATGAAACGTGAAAGGAAATGAATTAATAAACAATTTTCCGCTATTTATAGTGAAGTCGATAATTATCCTTTAGCGAAGTCGATAATTATCCTTTAACAGATCCAATGGCGGGTTGAACCCTCTTCTCCAAACTTCTCGAAATTGGAACAATAAATCTTGAATGTTGTAGGGATAATTATTCCACAGTTGTCTCGGAAAATGTGTATTCCTAAGCCGTCTTTCTTAGCCGTTAAGAAACGAAATAGCGACTCTTTTGGCCGTTTTTCCTTTCCATGTTATTTCATATCTACGACATGTCCGATGTCCTGATCATTTCTCTCAACTACATTTTTTTTAATTGGAGCTCTCAAATGCTCCAAATAAAACTAGAGGGTAAAAATAATTACACGGGAAAAAAAGTGAAAATTTCACCATAAGCCCAAAATTACACCAGGAACATAACGGTGGGACTTATACTCAACACTTTCGCAATCTTCGCGAGTTATATGTCAATTACTATCACTAGTTAAGTTAATCAACATTAATTAGAATTCGGAAATCCTTACTATTACAATTTTCTCTTTTAAAAACAGTTATATGATGTTTGTTTAATATTAATAATTTAATATTTTGTCCTAGGTACAACAACAAAAAACCTTGACTGATAACTAAATATATATTACCTCAAAACTTATCAATTGGATTCGTTTTTCTCAACCATCACCCTTCAAATCCTTATTTATTAAATAGAATTCATCTAAAACACATAACATATCCCGGGTATAATGATAAAAAAAAACATCCAAAAAACAATACAAAAAATCGATAAAGTATATTCATCTGTTTGGGACTCCATATAGGGCATTGTTTCTTCCTCCATTATTCATTCCTAATAATATATATAAAGCTCCACCCAACTGATAAATTGAAAACCCAATTTGTCAACATATCTTTCATTCGAATTTGTAGATAGATAACGATGAAATTCAAAACAACAGATAGAAATAGTAATTCCATAAAAATTGAATGAAGTTCCATTGTTCATTTACCTTCAGATTCAGCCCCAAAGGTTGCCATTTCCTTTTATTTGAGTTTCAGCCTATATCAGAATACTATTCACGTAATTTGGGAAGTAGGGTTTTGTATGAAATGATTATTGGAGTAGGGATCTCTATAGACTAATCGGATTCGTTGAGGAGATTAAAACCACGGATTAGTTCCGCTCATCTGAATCTAGAACGGATTGTCTACAGGGTTTTTTTGTGTTTGGTTGTTCGAAAGGGACTTTTGCTGTGCGATGTATATCGATTTCGATTAAGGATGAGATCTGATAGTTTATGTAAATATGTAAATATAGGGGTACCCTAATTGTAATTATGTAAAACTCTTTTGTTATTAATATGAGCCGTCTAACCACGGAAACCCTAAGGGGAATTCATATTCATTCTCACATGGTATCAGACTTATCGTTCCTCAAAATCTCTTCCGCTTCCTTCTAACCCTGCGGCCGTTCCTCATCACCGCCGCCGTTTTTCCCTTCCCGATATTCCTCAATGGCTGCGGAACGGAAACCTTCCTTTCACTCCGCCCTCGGAATCTCCAACATCAAGAACAACATTGCCCTTGTCCTTGACCATGACACTCCGTACGCATCTTGGGTTACCTTATTCCGTGTTACCGCAAAGGCGCACAATGTTCTCGATCACATCGATGAAAAGGTACCCAAACCAAAGGATATTGAAGATTCGTTATGGCTTCAAGTTGACGCTGCAGTCCTTCAATGGATTTATAGCACGGTGTCCCGGGATATCCTTTTGCAAATTCTTGACTCCGATGATACTGCTCTTCAGGCTTGGAATCGAGTCAGGGACATCTTTCAGGAAAACAAAAACACCCGTGCCGTCTACCTCGAGCATGAGTTCTCTAACTGTAAGTTATCGGGCTTCTCTTCACTCAATGCTTATTGTCTTCAACTCAAGTCCTTGGCAGATCAACTCAAAGGCGTTGGTTCACCGGTTCCTGAAACTCGACTTGTTCTTCAATTGATTTCGGGATTGCCCACGGAATATAATGCCGCTGCAAGTTTTATTCAACAAACAGATCCTCTTCCGAGTTTCACCAAGGCTCGATCTCAGTTGCTATTGGAAGAAACCCGTATGACAGCTCAGTCCGCCGCCGGCAATTCGCAATCTACAGTCACTGTAGAATCACGCTCTCAGCCGTCTGACGCGCCATCGAACCAACGTTCTGGCTCGCCGGCTCAGCCCAGATCGGGCTCGTCTCCTGTAGCACCGGACTCACAGCAGTCCAAGCTTGGGCGCGGCCGGAAAGGCAAGCAGCGAGCAGGTGGTGGCGGCGGAGCTCCTCGCGGGGCCTGGCATCCCCAGTTTGGCTGGGTGATGCTTCCACAGTCCAGCCCTAATTCCGGCCCACCTGGATGGACTCCGGCCCAATGCCCTGCAGGCCCAGCGCGCCCTCCATGCCCCTTTCCTCAGCAAGCAGCGCATGGGCTACTTGGGCCAGGGCCCGTTTCTCAATTCCAGCAACAGGCCCATTACGCCACATCTTCTCAGCCCACTTCCTTGGATCAGTCATTCGCAACCATGACGTTAAATCCGACGGATAATTTTTGGTACATGGACATGGGCGCCACATCCCACATGACGAATAATTCAGGTACACTCTCGTCTGTTTCACATAATGGTTCATTAAATTCGATAATTGTTGGGAATGGTATGCGTGTTCCTTCTACAGGTATTGGAGATGCTACTATCCCCACCCCGTCCAAACCACTACACATATCAAATGTCCTCATTGCTCCACAAATTGTCAAAAATTTAGTTTCTGTTAGACGGTTTACCTCTGATAATAACGCCTCAATAGAATTTGACCCGTTTGGCTTTTCTGTGAAGGATCTACACACGGGACTACTCGTCTGAGGTGTAATAGTTCCGGGGAACTCTATCTAGTCACACGTCCATCTTCCCGTCATCATCATGCTCTTTCTGTTGAGTCTCCGAATCTTTGGCATGCCCGTCTCGGTCATCCCGGTGCTCCGGTTTTAGATTTGCTTCGTCGATCTTCTTTCATTAAGTGCACTAGGTCGCATGTGACTCCTCTTTGTCATGCTTGTCAATTAGGAAAACATCATAGATTAGCTTTTGATCGTTCTATTTCTCGTTCTAATGCTCCCTTTGACATTATTCATAGTGATTTATGGACATCACCTATCCCGAGCCGGGACGGTTTTAAATACTATTTACTTTTTCTTGATGATTTTTCCCATTTTCTTTGGATTTTTCCTCTCAAGTTCAAGTCTCAAGTTTTTGACATCTTCGTTCAATTTCACAAATTTGTCCAAACGCAATTTCGGTTACCTATCAAAAGTTTTCAATGTGATTTGGGTGGCGAGTTTAACAACAACACCTTTCACAAGTTCTTCATTGACCATGACATTGTCTTTCGTTTTTCTTGTCCTCATACCTCCCCTCAAAATGGCAAGGCCGAACGAGTTATTCGCACAATCAACAACATGATGCGCTTAATGCTCTTTCATGCCTCCATTCCAATCTCCTTTTTGCCCCATGCTGTGGAGGTTTCTTGCTACCTTTTAAACATTATTCCCTCTAAGTCCATACAAAATCGATCTCCTACACAAGTGTTATACCTCACTACACCCTCTCTCGTTCATCTCCGGGTCTTTGGTTGTCTTTGCTATCCGAACCAAAATTCTACCATTTCCCACAAACTTCAACCTCGCACTACTCCGTGCGTTTTTCTAGGCTATCCTAAACACCATAGGGGATACAAGTGTTTGAACTTAGCGACCAATAAAATCATCATCTCCCGTCACGTTACGTTTGATGAAACTATTTTTCCATTCGCTACAAATTTCCGAGCTTCCCCAGAATTACTTACACCGCCCCTTGTAGATGACAACTCATCCCCATATTTTCAGGCCCATACCCGGCCTGCACCAGTTGCTGCTTCCCCCGACCCAGTCCGCTCCTCAAGCCCACTATTGCCGCAAGGACATAGCAGCCCTCCTCCTTCCCCTTCGCATGGGCCTGATTCCCTTCCCTCCACTTTATCCGGCCCAGCCCATATTTCACCCACAGCCCCCTCCTCCATTTCCGGCCCAGTACCTCGGCAGCCCACAATCCCTGCAGCACCGGCCATCCCACATTCCTTCCATCAGCTCCCACCTCCGGCTGTTTCACCTATAAATGAACCTGCTCACCCACCTCCGAACCGGCCCCACACCCGCAGTCAATCCGACATTATTAAACCAAAACCAGTTTTTGACTTATCTGTCTTGACCGCTTCAATTTCCCCCGTTCCCAAATCCCACAATGTAGCCCTTCAAGACCCCTATTGGACCGCTGCCATGCTCGATGAATATCAAGCCCTTATGCGGAATAAGACGTGGGTCATGATACCTCGTCCTGCGGATGCTAATATTGTGCGATGCATGTGAATTTTTAAGCATAAGTACAAGTCTGACGGTTCCCTTGAGCGATACAAAGCCCGGTTAGTTGCTAACGGTTGTTCTCAGTAGGTTGGAATTGATTGTGATGAGACTTTCAGCCCTGTTGTTAAACCAGCGACCATCCGTATGGTTCTCAGCATTGCAGTATCCCGCTCTTGGTCCATTCATCAGCTGGATGTTCAGAATGCTTTCCTCCACGGCCATTTGAATGAAAAGGTGTATATGTTTCAACCACCAGGCTTTCGCGACCCCTCCAAACCCAATCATGTCTGTCTTTTGCAGAAGTCTCTCTATGGTCTGAAGCAAGCTCCCCGGGCATGGTTTCAACACTTCGTAGGCTTCCTCCATCGCATTGGTTTTATTAGCAGTAAGAGTGACTCCTCCCTTTTTATTTATAATCAAGGATGTGACACTACCTATCTGCTTCTATATGTCGATGATATTGTCCTCACGGCTTCTTCTGACACCCTACGCATGCATTTGATCAAGCTTCTAAGTAAGGAATTTGCCCTAAAAGACTTAGGTCCCCTATCCTATTTCTTGGGTATTTTTGTTCGACGGAGCTCCTCTGGCTTATTCTTGTCCCAGGACAAATATGCTCGCAAAATTGTTGAAAGAGCAAAAATGTCTAACTGCAAACCCTCTGCTACCCCTGTTGAAACATCTGTTAAGTTGAGTGCCTCATCCAGCCCTACTATTAGTGATCCGACACTTTACCGTCCGACACTTTACCGTAGTCTAGCTGGGGCATTGCAATACCTCACCTTCACACGGCCAGACATCAGTTTTGTAGTTCAGCAAGTGTGCCTTTTCATGCACGACCCCAGGGAAGCCCATTTTGCAGCTCTCAAGCGCATTATCCGATACATCTCTGGGACGTCTTCTTTAGGTATCACCATTTCCTCTTCTCCGAAGTCTGATCTTATTGCATATACAGATGCTGATTGGGCAGGCTGCCCTGATACACGCCGCTCCACCTCAGGTTACTGTATTTTCTTCAATGACACTCTAATCTCGTGGTCTGCCAAAAGGCAATATGTCGTCTCTAGATCCAGTGCAGAGGCAGAATATAGAGGAGTTGCCAATGTTGTGTCAGAATGTTCCTGGTTGCGGAACCTTCTACTTGAGTTACATTGTCCGCTTGCCAAGGCATCTAATGTATACACAGACAACATCTCTGCTACTTACCTTGCCAGCAACTCAGTTCAACACCAACGGACTAAGCACATTGAGATCGACATCCACTTCGTCCGAGACAAGGTTGCCCGTGGTCACATTAGAGTTCTTCACGTACCTTCGGCTTATCAGTACGCCGACATTTTTACAAAGGGTCTTCCCCGACAATTATTTTTAGACTTTAGATCTAGTCTCACTATTCAACCTCCTCCAGTTTCGATTGCGGGGGTATGATAGTTTATGTAAATATGTAAATATAGGGGTACCCTAATTGTAATTATGTAAAACTCTTTTGTTATTAATATGAGCCGTCTAACCACGGAAACCCTAAGGGAATTCATATTCATTCTCACAAGATCTGCTAGCCAAAAATCGATTCCCAAACAATACTAATATATTTAGTAATTATTAATTGTTTCAATAATGGGCCTGAGTTGTGTAGAATGGCCCATTTAACATATGTTTTAAAGAAAAGCTTATTATATCAATAGTTTGTCGTACATCTTATAGATGTAATAATTTCATTATTAGTATATTATGTATAATAAAATAGTTTATTATATATACTTAAATTATTGAAGATGTACATATAAAAAAAAGTTACTTCATTGTTTTATTTTAATGAACACAAAAATAAAAAATGTATAAAATATCAAGTGAAAGTTTAATTTAATTAATAAATTTTAAAATGATATAATTATTATTTTTTGACAACTAAAGTCTTATAATAAATAGAATAAGACCAAAAACAATTATAGTAAAATCCGTGCGGTACATGGGTAGTACACTAGTGATATCTTGTGTGAGAGCCCTTGGTTTAGAACTCATCCAATGGCTCACAACGCTCCTTCTAGATATAATTATTATTTTTATAATATATTTTTATAAATTAAATTTTTACATTTTTTAATAAACTTCTTACATTATTTATATGTAAATATATAATGGGCAATTTTGATAACTAGGCCTTTTTGAAAAACTAGAGTAGTAATTAGACTTTTTAATGTTTCAATTAAGTAAATATACTCCAACTCTATACACTCTTTTTTCAAGGGGTACATTTACTAAACACAAAATTAGAACAAATCTAGTAAACCAAATTGTTTCAATAAAATAAATATATATTTGGTTTATATCTATTTTTAAAGAGAATTTACTTGTAAATCATTATAAATAATATTGTTGCAATAATTAGTTGATAAAAAGTAGTTGGATATAAATAATAATGTTTATATTTATTTTAGAATCATTTTTCTACAAAAATAAATATATATATTGATATATTGATAACAACAATGAGTGGTGTATCATTAAAATGAAAAAATTGTTAGGAGTCAAACAAGAGACCTAGCTTATAATTTGAAACCACTTAGACAAGACCCTCATGCCGGCCCTGTATATAATAACCTAATTATCTTATAAATAAAATATGTATAATATATATAATAATGTAATCATTTTATAAATAATATACATAGAAGATTGTGGTAAGTTAAAATCAAAAGAATCTGTGTATAATCTATGTATTAGTTAATTAGTAATATTATAAAATTTAATATATAAAAAAATAACACGTGATAATAAAGCTAATAAGAGGATGCGAGTTTTAATATAAGTATATAAATTACTTGCGAATGGCTTCAAGTTCTGAACACAGTAGGATTGATAATTGACCGTGTAATCTCAACATAACATATATTAATGAAACAAGAAGTGACTACAGTCTCGTTGAACACAAGTTAGCAGCACACTGTCATCACCACTGCTGAAATAATGAAATTTGAAGGACAATAGAAAGCAAAACAAAAACTCTAACCGTGCTACTTAATTCACCATTCAATAGACGCTAAATCACTGTTAGACCATCATTGTAGACCAGCAGAACCAGCGGCAAAGGCCAAAATGAAAGCCAAGGAGTTACGCTACAGCAAATCGAAAGGTATTCCTGTTCTCGTAGCCCTGCCCCGACAAAGTGGTTGCTGCTTCCTGGTGGCTTTTGCTAAGAGCATATACCAAGTACAAAGCTAGGGACAAAACGTAGAGAGCCTGCAACGCCTTCTCTGGATTGAAGAATACATAGTATGCAACTAAGGTCAGATTATGCTTTATCATTGTATAACCGAGGGGAAGGGGACAAGAGAGTGTCTGCTAGCAGATACAAAATTCATCAGCAATTGAGGGTTTACATAGAGATATAGAACCATCCCAAATGGCAACTTAAAGTAAAAATGCATTTACCACGACTCCTAGGTAGTGCTGGAGGAATTCGTTGTAGCTCCACAAATTAAGGGCACAGAACGCATGAGCAAATAATCTGCTCAATCTTATGACCAACTTTGCTGCATAAATTACTGTTATGAAATCAATTTGCAACTTCCTGCAAAACAAGTGTATACGACTGCACCACAGAATATATCAATTCTACTTTCAAAAATTCTATATGCAATATTTTATGTAAGCTAACTACCAAAATAAATTGTGTTGGCAGCATTGCAACAAAATAGAACAAAATTTTCACCTTTCGAGGAGTTTGTGAGATGGCATACTGAGGGAGAGGATACACATAAGAATCTCGGAAAATTTTGAAACATCCGATGGTAGGTAGCAATTGCAGCATGTCACTACAAGTTTTGCACTGCATCTGTGCACAAGTCAAAACATACTACAAATGAGAATCTTGACATCAGTATAATTCATCAAAAGATATTACAGCAGCAGCCAACTCTGAATTATAGAACATAAATCCTATGTATGCTATCCAAAAAAATATTCAGGGTGCAAATGAAAGTTTTACCGACTACATTGCTAATGCACGCAAGCTTCAACCTGATGGTTTCTCAATCCATTTAATATCATGTAAATTTCTTCAGTTTGAGGGTGTAGTACATCTCCAGCTATAAATTCATGATTTACACCATTCACTTTAATCAAACTATATCCAGCACTCTTTGTAACCTTTTTAGCCTTCCACAAACTCCTGACCTTCACCACATCATCCCAGAGCTCTGCATTTGCATATATATTTGCCATAACTGAGTAGGATCCACTATCCTCAGGCTTCAGTTTACATACATGCCTTGCTGCTTTTTCTGCAACGTCAACAAGACCACGAACTCTACATCCAGCAAGTAAGGCTCCCCATACATAGATATCACCTCCATTTGGCATTGATTCTATCATCTTTAGTGCTTCATTGATCAAGCCAGCTCTTCCATACAAATCAGCCATGCAACCATAGTGTTTTAGCTCACAGGGAACGCCATATACAGCTTCCATGTCCTCGAAAAGTTTACAGGCTTCAGAAACTAATCCTCCATGGCTGCACCCAACCAACACTCCAAGAAATGTTACTCCATCAGGTTGAATCCCACTTTTTATCATTCTCGAGAAGCAATCTAATGATGCTCTTCCATGACCATGCATTGCAAGTCCAACTAACATGACATTCCATGTGTATATATTCTTGTCAGGGCTTGATTCAAAGACCTCTAGAGCAATATCTATGCAGCCACACTTAGAATAGAAGTCCACCAAGCTAGTAGACAGGAAGGAATCAATTTGGTATCCCTTGTTGATTATGTACTTGTGTATTGATATGCCTTGTTCCAAGTCCCCAAGCTGTGCACATGCAGAAAGGGCAGAGACTAGAGCGACATTGTCAGGGCAAACTCGAGACGACGAAAGCATTTCATTGAAAAGGCCAATGGCCTCATTGCATTGTTTCATTTGGATATATCCAGCCATGAGAGTACCCCAAGAAACCGCATCGCGGGATAGCATACTATCAAAGATTTGACGAGCTTGGCAGGTATCGCCAGCCTTTACATATGCATCAATTAACGAGTTGTAAGAGATTACATCTTTATGACTACTCTCTTTAAACAACCTACAAGCATTAAGCAGACAACCGGATATAGAATAGACATGAATGATGGAATTGAGCACAAACACATCACGAATAAAGCCAAACTTGAAGGCTTGTGAATGAAGGGCAGAGGCAAGTGAAAGTGAACATAGGTGACCGCAAGCCTTGAAAACGAAAGGAAAGGTATGAAAATCAGGAGAAACAGAGAATTGACGCATCCGTATGAACAGGGAAAGGGCATTTGTAGGCGATGATAATAGGATATGTGTTCGCATCATCGTATTGTAGCAGAAGGTGGTTGGGTTTTTTATGTGGCAGAACACGGAAGCAGCATAGTTCATGAGAATTTTACGGCAAGAGGATGTTATTTTGCCATTGCCAGTAGCGAAGGAAGTGATCTTGTACAAGACATTTGGAAGAAATAAAGGATAATGATTAAAGACACCAGAAGTAATGACATGACTGTGAACTTGGTGGAGCTGCTGAATGTGTTTGCTTATCTTCAGAAAATGAAGTATCCCTTGTTTATCCATCCTTGCAATCTAACAATACTCCTCTGCTTCTTTGCTCTTCAATCATTATTGTTTGATCGATGTCCAGACATGAACAGTCCTTTTGTTGCAATACTAATCTAAATGTCAGCTCAATTCTGTTTTTCTGTCCTTTGTTACTCAAAGAGGGCAAAACTAATCAAATTACTCCTTCTGTGCTTTCCTATTTCATAGCACATAATTCTATATTTTCTACAACTGCAAAAAACACACTGACATATTTTAAAGGCTTTTGTCTGAATGCACAGATGAATAGATGATACAATAAAATAGGAAAAAATATTGAAGGGGAGTACATGATTGATCCTATACGAAAATTATTTCGATTGATTGTCCATTAAGAGTTCAATAGATATAGCCTTGGAAGATCATTTGGTCAATTATCATGAAAAGCCAAAAAAACAAAGATAATTTTCTGGCAAAATTAAGCATTGGTGAAAGCCATAGAACTGACTAAATAATCTTCCATGGCAATATCTATTGACGTGGGGATGGAACTAGATCATGTACTTGACATGGGGGCTCCCCCATTGTCAAGTACATGATCTGAAGGTCCATTACTCTATCAAGTTCATGGACTCGGTAGTATATTTTCTTCTTGGGTCTTCTACCAAGACTAGTTTTATGTTTAATTTGAAGAAACGTGTAACTTGAATGCGGAGATCGGACACAGCTAGGAATTCAATGCTACCCACAAGCGTTCCCTTTGCTCGCATTCTGCTGAATTGGACAAGGTGTAAAACTCTAATAGACCAAATATCAAACAGTTGGCGTGCAAATCCAATCTCAGAAGCCTCTTAATCTATGAACAAGATCCGGTTCCCCAGATTAATATAAAACTTGATTCTTAAGTGCCTTTCTCTATGATTAAACAGAACAAGGAAGTGTTAAATTTAAGAGATTAGGAGATGGGTACCGATATGGTGCACAAAATAAAACCCCACACACACCAGGTTTTGTCAGCAAGACCCTTTCAATATGCAAATCCGACACAACTTTCAATGATGGGTGTGCCCTGATCAGAGTGCCAATCTCTTCCAAAGCTCTCCGGTGTACTCTAATATATGTTTTGATTAAATACATCCTCAGTCGCTCCCATTTCGAAATAAGCGAGCGAAAACATCCTTATTTTTTGGCCACTCCGACTATCGACCACGGTTGGCATAACTCGTATACACGCCATTAAATTAGTTATACACGTCAAATTATATACGCATGAACCGATTTTACCGAAATAGTAAATAACCTGAAGTAATAGACCCGAATAACCCGATAGCCGAAGTAACCCAATAACCCGAGGTGACCCGACCTGAGTGCCCCGATAGCCCGAAGTAACCCGACCCAAAGTAACCCAACCTGAAGTAACCCGACGCGAAGTGACCCGATAGCCCGAAGTAATTCGATAGCTCGAAGTAACTCGACCCAAAGTAACCCGACCCGAAGTAACCGATAAGTGTTTATTGGCATAATCCACACTGTAAGTTTATATTATAAGTTTATAATGACATATTGAATACATATTACATAATCCATTATATGCGTCGGATAGCCATATTTGGTTAAAGATCATTTCGATCGAACAAATCATCCAAATATTTGCGGATAATTATCCAAACCGACTAAAATCGTTTTCACATAAATACATAATCCATACTATAATTTTTAAGAATAGACAGTTTAAAGATAATTTTTTTTAATTACTATATAGTCTATATATACATAAATACATATTACATATTACATAATCCATACTATAACTATAAGTTTATAATGACATTTTTCAACTCCGACACGATAAATGAAAGGTAACGATAATTTTAACTCATCAAAATAACTTTTGATTTTAACTTATGGTTTACTAATTACTTATTAAAATATTTTTTTTCCTATACAAGTATTGAAGCATACATATTACATAGTAAATAGTATAACTGTATAAGTATATATGATGACGTTTTTGAAGTATTAACTTGTTTTACCTTTTTAGAGAAAAGATATGTGTTAAAGTGTTAAAAAAAACTTGTATCAATTATACGTTTTTCACTTTAGTTTGAATTAAGTTATGTGACTAATTGACAATGATATATTTTATTTTACACTTTATAATAAACAAAGTAGGAACAAAAACACATATATGGATCAAATGGATCAGTCGGATATTCAAATTCGGTTAAAGTCACTTTCAATCAAACAGATCATGCTAAAATCATTCAGATCAAACAAATAACTCAAGTATTCGCGAACAATTATCCGATCCGACTAAAATCGTTTTCACATACCATATTTTATAATTTAGATCAAATAGATCAACCAAATATCCACGGATTATTATCCGATTTAGTGAAAAGTGATAAATCGTTACATTCGAATAAACTGTTACTTTCAAACAAAGTGTCAAATAATTTATATTGTGTTTCTCACTAGTTTGAGAAAGTTATAGTTGATTAATATAAAATTAAATTAACGATGTGACGGGTTATTGATCATAATCAAATTATATGATACACGATCCAAACCAGTATTATCCTGAACAATTGAAACCCGATCTAAAACGACCCGACCAAAAACAAACCACGAAAAAGAGAGATCGTTTTGACCCGACCCGTTTGAAACCGAACAATTGATACCCGATCCAAATCGGCCCGACCCGAAACAAACTGTTAAAAAGAGAGAGATTCTTTTGACTCGTCCGTTTAAACCTGTAACACCTCCAATCCACGGGACTCGGGATGCCACATTGGGCTATGATCTTACAATGGATCCTGACCCTAGCCTAACAACAACTTCACTGGACCTTACAACATGGAACTGAAAGATAAAAAAACATATACATAAAACAGTATAAACTGTACAACCCAAAGTAAACAACAACATAGCCAAGTATATAAAACGACATCCTCACACAAGAGGTACAAAAGATCATCCTCACGCAGGAGGGAAACACAACAAACCCAAACCAACCACCTAATGTACGAGAGTCCTCGGCTTGTCGCCTTGTCAAATCACTCAGCAGCGCCTAACCTGTAAACATCTACAACACGATATGAAACCGTTAGCTAACCATACATATATGAGGAAATGCATAAGCACAAACACAATCATGAAAGATAAACACATCAGCATGCTATCATACATTTACCCATTTTATCATCTTTATATAATGGTCATTCACTCAAATCGTATGTATATATACCTATAGATGAAAATATGTGACACGAGGACCGATACATCCTCGCCTCTGAGCCTGCTAGCCATCTGGAGTGGAATCGGTCACACAACCGTGTACCCTATGGGAGTGGTGTTGTGTCCTCCCCGTATACCAGGTTTGACCTGACATTAAAGAACCTCCCAGACTCCACGGCGGGATGAAAGGGAAAGGTTATCACAGCCACGCATACGGGGCAATCAATAAAACATAGGTCGGTATATACGACGTCTCATGCTATCATAGCAACCATATAGAGCACACACCACTCATGCAAACACCCAATATAAGGATGACAGCTAAGTAAGTCCTACGGACTTACCTCAACCTCGTACAGTCACAACCACGATCAACCTCCAATCTTGAGAGGGACACTGCCTAATAACAAGGTATAAAGAGATATCAATACTCCTATCAATCAAAAAGGTCACACCTAGACCCAAGGGATCCATAAGGATCATCCTCAATCTATAAGCCTCGCAACCAACTAAACCTCAATATCTCAACATAACTCACAATTCCTCAAATCTCAAGGTAGTATCTAATCGACATTCCTCAATCTCAATTCTAATCCTAATTTAATTAATTAACCTTTAATTAATTAATTAAATTTCGCCAGAATAACGTTTTGCCCGCAGACAATTTCTAAACTCACTTGTCATCAGATTTCATCAAACAAACTACCCATAATCACCATAATAATATAACAACCATAAAGGAATTTCCAATTATCCATTTTAACCAAGTTAAGGTCAATTTATACTAACCCGCAATACGGAAAATGAATAAATTCAAAACTTATCCGTTACTAACCCGATATACGATCCGGAAGAAGGTACGAACTCCTGGCGATACGGGGAGTAAGAGCACGGTATGAATCCTCACGTCCGATGACTTGCGGTGGTTCGTCAGCGTTTCGATAGCGATAAACAGAAGCTCTACCAAAAAGCTAACAAACGGAAAATAAATTTGTTCCACGATATAGAGGACAAGATAAGAGACTCGTTGGTACAAGCGGATTTGAAAATGGATCAAAGATGAAGGATATGTGAAAGGATGAATGATTGACGGTGCGTGTTCTTTTCGCTCGACTCTCCTCTGTAAGATATGAAAGAGAATTGTAAATTTGCAAATGAAGATTGCACATTGAACATGGTCAGCCACCTTTCTCTGCAAATATATATATATATATATATATATATATATATATATATATATATATATATATATATATATATATATATATATATATATAATATTATATATAATAATGTTTATCCAAAAATAATTATTTGAAACACGTTTATATTTTTCGATCTCTAACATTTATAGAATTGGAGTATAAAATCCGGAATATTATCGGGATAATTAATCCATAACTTTCTCGTAAAATGGGCATTTTTAAGCCACATTTCTTAACCGCTAAGAATCGGGATAGTGACTCTTTTGGCCGTTTGGCCTCTCCATGTTATTTCATATCTAGGACATGTCCGATGTCCTGATCATTTCTCTCAACTGCATTTTTATTAATTGGAGCTTCCAAATGCTCCAAATAACACCGGAGAGTAAAAATAATTACCCGGAGAAAAAAGTAAAAATTTTTCCAAACATCTAAAATTACGTTAGGAACATAATGGTGGGACTCTTACTCATCACTTGCGAAATCTTCGCGAGTTATATGTCAATTACTATCAACGATTAAGTTAATCAACATTAATTAGAATTCGGAAATCCTACTTATTACAGAACCCGAGTCTGTTGTGGCCGACCCGAATTGAGCCGTCGGTCCCGTTTGACACCGATATCAAGAATTGAGCTAAACTGACCCGTTATGACCCGAGGCTACCCGATAACCCGTTATAACCCGAACAATCGATATCCGGTCCAAACCGACCCGACCCGAAACAATCTGGTTATTAACCAAGCCTTTTTTCGGCCCCACCCGGTTCAACACGGACATGTTGTGAACCGACCCGAACCCGACCCGTTGGTTTCGTTTGACACCTCTAAGGCATGGTCATCCAATAGATTTTGGAGGCCTTGTGCTAAAATTTATTTTACTTAATGTTGCTCAAGTTTTTTCTGTGAGATTACGATTGCTTAACTTATTAACCATTATATAATTAATATTCCCTCATGAATAATTTTTTTTGATTTTATGGTACCGGTAATCATTTTTTATTATAAAATAGTAAGTATAAACTAAGAATTATATATAAAATTTAATTATTAATTAAAATTTTAAGAATGTGAAATTAATTAATTATATATATATATATATATATATATATATATATATATATATATATATATATATATATATATATATAATTTGGTAATACATAAAAACTAGCCTGGCATCCTACCCTAAAAACAATAAAAATGGTTGTTGTAAGAAAATAAAATATAAATTTAACAGTAAAACAAATATAATATATATTCTTAATTAAAAAACATGATCAACAAAATAAAATAGATAAGATAAAATAATAACACTAAATTAAAGTGAAAAAAAAGAAGAGATAGGAGATTCGAACCCGACACTCCAAGAAGACGTGCAAACAGAAAAAAAACATATTCACCAATATGCTAGTAGGTGAAGTCTATCATACCTTTATCAAAAGTTTAATGAAAAAATTTGGCCTACTAGATCTTTTTGAATTTGTGTTTAATAAATGTACCCATAATTTTTTATAACTTTCATTTAATGTTAGGTAAAAATAATTAACCCCTTTATTAAAAAAGAAAAGAAAAAAAGTATTGGAGGACTATTCAAATAATTAAGTTACTAAACTTAATTTTTTTTAATTTGCTTTTGTTTCTTTCCTTTTTTATTTTTTTTTTAATTTTTAATTTTCTGTTTTCATACCAGACATTTACATACGGGACATTTACATACCGAACATTTTACATACCGGCCATTTACATACGTGACATTTACATACGTGACATTTTACGTACCGGACATTTACATACCGACATTTACATACCGGACATTTACATACCGACATTTACATACCAGACATTTTACACACAGGACATTTTACATACCGAACATTTACATACCGAAAATTTACATACCAGACATTTTATATACCAGCCATTTTACATACCGGACATTTACATACCGGATATTTTACAAACAGTAACATCAAGACGCTTTCTTCAAAACAGTAAGAGGATTAGCCCTCCTAATCACGACAACAACCTAGGACAGTCACTTGGTCTTAGGAGCAGCCGTAAGCTGATCCTCCAATCAATCCCTTCGTTTCCATCCCTGACTCCTCGTCGCTGAACCTGTATTTTTATTAGTTATTTGAGCAAATTCTCTCTGCTGTTGATCTAAATAGAAGTAGTGCCTTTCTTGTTCTGGGTAATGATCTTTATTACCTTCCCCTCTATTTCTTTACAGCAGCCTGTATAATAATTTTGCATCACTATCGGTTTCGTAGAATTATGATGACCTTTTATGTAGAATAGTTCATATAGCACAATGTGTAAATTTGCCAAGAGTTAGAATCAGACTCAATTGTAGCTTTCATTAATAGTTGATGTAGTCAGCTATTCTATTAGTCGAATTGCATACTGTTGTCGAGATCGATTAAGGCCCACAGTAGATTGTTGCTTTTATTTTTGGCACGTAAATTTTGTGAATGACTGTATCTTTTCCTGCTTATATCACCTTTTCTGTCCTCAGCTCATTTGTCACATTCAACCAACTCCAGGCCCTGATGTGTTCCAATGGAGCAATATATGTAGACGAGAGATCTTCATCTTCTTTGAACCCCAGTAGTAATTCAGATACCGGCGAAAAAACTTCTTCAATCCTCTTTACAAATCAGTACTAGGAGAGGAGAGAGGGAGGAAAGTAGGCGGTGGATTTGGAGTTGTCGCCGGCGACGCTAACGCCTGTAGCGCCGGACTTGGCGGAGGAGAGGAGGAAGGAAGTGGCGGGAGATGACCTTCGGTGGATGAGCGATGGACGGCGATGGTGATGGAACCATGGAAACTCCGGTGTAAGTGCCGGGCTGCGGGAAGAAGAGAACGGCTGTGGTTGAGAGAAGTAGGGTTATGTAGGTTAGAAAAAACTGGGCTATATTTTCTTAAGGGCGAGTTATATACACGGAACTTAAATTCACAAGAGCAAAAATCAATCGCAAGGCGCCGGCGCTTAACTTGGACGCCGGTAAATGACATGGCGCCGGCACCCAAATTTTTTTTTTTTTTGGAACCCTTGAAGTACATAATCAGTTTTTCAAAATAAAATTTTTTTTATGTAGGAGCCGCCGCCATCAACTGGCGTCCAAATTTTTTTAAAAAAAAAAAAAAAATTTTCACTGGATCTTACAATAAAACACATATAAATATAAAACCAAATACATAAAATTGTATGATCGTATATCAAAACATATAAAAAAAGTACAGCCGAGTACAAAACGGCAACAACATAAACATTTGGGTACACAAACATCCAAAAACCCACGCATCCTAATGTATGGTAACTCTCAGCTAATCACCAATCTAGATCACTTTGCAGTCTTCCTATCTTGCAGAATATCTACAACACGGTATAAAACCGTTAGCTAATAGATAATGAATAAGAATAATAGCAATAGCACATACAATACATCATCACATCACAGTATGCAATGCTCACACACATATCCGTTTATTATCTTCATTACATTATACCATTACTAATTTAACTTATTTTGTGACACGAGGAACACCCAGAACCTCGCCTTTGTCTCATTTCACACAGGTTTGGAATCGGGGAGCAAGGCTCCTGACCTGGATTACCGGTCGCAGAGAACCTCCACACTCTTGACAAGTTTCAAGCAAGTTGTCATGACCCTTTATAATACACTTGGGTCATTTGATATACATATCTTGGCATCCTAGTCCGATTAGGTTATCAATGCAACATTCATATCCACAAACACCACTATCACAATTACTCAGACCCATAAATGCCAACTAAGTAAGCTCGAAGGACTTACCTGTCACAAGATAGTCATAAACAGTGGTCACAGTTTTCTCTCGAGGAAACGATAGTGCCTGTATAAACAAGGCACACAAATATCAATCACTATCCATAGGCTAGGAGATTCTGCCTCCTAGTCTTCAAGATCTCGCAAGATCATAACCATAACACAATCAACAATATCAATATCCTCAATGATCATAACTATCAATCCATAAACTCAACATCTTAAAATTCCTCAAACCTCTAAAGGTATCATCTAATAAACATTCAATTCTAATCCTAATTTAATTAATTAACCTTTAGTTAAATTAACTTTTACCATAATAATGTTTTACCCGCAGACAATTTTGAACCGACATGTCATCAGATTTCATCAAACAAACAACTCATAATCCTTAGAATAATATAACGAGCACAATGAAATTTCCAGTTATCCATTTTGACAAGCCTAAGGTCATTTTAGGCAAAATCACAATACGGAAAACGAATAAAGTCATAACTTATTCGTTACTAACCCGATTGACGATTCAAAAGAAGATTTGGAATCACAACGACGCATGCTACGCTCGGATAGCATCAAATTCACCGGAATCTGAGTGACGGAACCGGCCTGGTGACATATATGCTCGACCATATCTTCATTAGCTCGGAAACGCAAAAACTCGGTACCAAAATGAAGAGAATGAAGAGAGGAATCCAAAAACTCAAACGGATTTTGTAATATCCGGAATTTTTATTTCATTTAATTCCGAATCAAATCGGACTTCGACCCGTTGACGGTTTCCCATTCTATCTAGTATTTCTTTCTTCACAAATTTTATCATTTTATGTAGAATTTAATTCACATAAAATGATAGAATTATATCAAACCCTAATTCTTATAATTATTTATCATTTTATGTAGAATTTAATTCACATAAAATGATAGAATTATATCAAACCCTAATTCTTATAATTATTTATCATTTTATGTAGAATTTAATTCACATAAAATGATAGAATTATATCAAACCCTAATTCTTATAATTAATTCTTAACGACGACTTGAGACGAGATCATGATAAGGCTAAGACGAGACCATGACATGTTTTGACAAGACTGTGACAAGGCCAGGACAACCTCATTCACTCTTTCAACCCACTTTTTGCTACTTAGTTTCAGCCCAGTTTTTTAGACCCTTTGCTCCAGCCCAGAATTGTCCTTGCTTGTGTGCTGGCCCAGAGGCACTTCGAGCCCATCAAGAAGAAGAAGAGCAACGGCCTTCAATCTCCCTCTTAACTCCATGTAACGGCGGCTGAGTAGGATCTTCACGTCGCAGAAATCCCTTTCCCCTTGCAAGCAGCCCACGTTCTGTACTCTTCCTTCTACAGCAGCGCTAGATTTACGTACAATCCCTTGCCTTCCCTTCTGTATTCGGTTACGCCCAACATCTCCCATCCTCCTCGCCTTACCTTCTTCAGAAGAGCCATCTCTCTTGCACAACAGAACCAGCCGTCCCCTTGGTGCAGCCCACGCAGCAGACGCTGCTTTCCCTTCTGCAGTGAGGTTGGCACGCACAACAGCAACGAGGCCTTGATCCGACCAGACGAAGCTTTCCCTTGTATTGACAGAAGGGAACTAAAACCAATGCCAGATCTAGGTGAGTTCTCGTCCCTCCTTTGCTTCATTTCTTTTCAACCGAACAATGTTTCTGATGAACGGATGTTGTGATGTCCTATGGCCTTTGACAGTCTCGTCTGAACCTCAGACCATCCCAAACGTAGCAAAACTCTAACAACCTGTTGATAACATCCCTAGGAGTCTTCTTGCATCATTGCTGAGTAAGTTACCCATTCTTTTTCCTTACTGTTATGTTATATATAAGAGAGGGAATTAGTTAGTAGATCCTTTGATTTTAGGGATGATGAGTTAGGATGGATAACAATTGTTGATGCTTATGAGGGTTGAGTCATGAGGTGTGTAGGTAGAGAGTAACTGTTGAATTGTGCTAACAAAATGGTAGAAACAAGGGCTGCTGTAAATAATTTTTTTTGTCTTCAGTTTGGAAGTGGAAAACTGTCAATCTTGTAGATCAATGTTAAGGAGTTATATTGAAGATCCACCGTTGAATTTTTGATAGGTCGTAGATGGATATATGTAGTTTACTGTGTCAAAATATGAGAACAAATGAACGGTCGGATTAAAAGTTAGAAGGTTCCAAAGTAGAGTAGTTGAGCTGTTTTTCCAGCAGTGAATTTTGGCTAAGTATAGAAAATTTTAAGTGTTGCGACCAACTTTAGAATTTTTTGTAGAAGTGATGGTTGAACAATTTTAAGAAATTCTTGCTCCTATGAGTAGATTGGATATCATAGGTGATCCAAAGAATTATTTCGAAATTTTTATAAGTTTATTCAAATTTCATATTTGAAGCCGAAGTTGGACCTTAACGATCTTTCGAAAAATGGGAAAATGGGTAAATTGCCAGTTTGTAACCAAACTTATCTTTAAGAGTTAGAATATGACTTTTTAGTTTCAAATAAGAGTTTAGGCATGCATTATGGAATTTTTGGAAGTTTCGGTACCAAGGGTAAAATAGTCATTTTACCATAAATTGGTACTGTATTAAATTCTATTCGAATAGGATCTACTATCTTAGAAGTCTTAGACTTCTAATTACCTAGAAAGTGTCCTGACACACTTGCCTCATTTGACAAGCTATTGAATTCCTACAATTACCGATTGAGTTGTGATTAAGAAGAGTCGAGATTTGATTCTGGTAAGTCCACGGACTTACTTAGCTGGCTTCTTGTATGAGTGTAATGTGTATGAGTGGTGTTTGTTAGTTGTAATAAATAACGAAACCGGATTAGGCCGACTTTATTATTTACGTAATTGACCCAAGTGTATGATAACGGGTCGTGACATCATTTGCCTAGCTCTTGCGAGAGTCTAGGAGGTTCCCTGCGACCAGCCCAGTCAGGTAGACGGTCAGATGCATTAGTACCATTCCGCGTTGGTAAACGGGGACAGGGGCAAGGTTTGAGAATCCCTCGTGTCACAAATAAGTATCATTAGTAATAACCTACCACCTAATTAAAGATAATAAAAGGATTGAGTGTTGCATGTTGATTGTGTATGTTGTGTGTTTGTGCTTTTACCTTTATACTTTTGCATAGAATGTTAGCTAATGGTTTTATACCGCTTGTAGATGCCTTGCAGGTTAAGACAATTGTAGAGAGATCCGGAGAAAATGGTCAGCCGGGTCCACGTACTCATTTAGTTGGGGACGGGGATGTCTTCTGTTCTTCATATGCGTCGTTTTAGTATCTTTCCTTGTAAGGCTGATACATATTCTCCATGTATATATTGTTTACAGTTTTCAAATGTTTTAAATACTTTTGTGCCTTGTTGTAAGATCCAAGTAAAATTGTTGTCAAACTATGGTCGGGACCCATTGTGAGTTCCTAACCAGTAGCTCCCCGAGTTCTCAGAATTTGGGGTGTTACAGATTTGAAATCGAATTAGAAACGGAGTGTAGATCTGAGTTTGAAGGTTGAGAGAAATCATAGCTTTTACGAGGAAACGTGAAAAGAAATGAATTAATAAACGATTTTCCGCTATTTATAGCGAAGTCGATAATTATCCTTTAACTGATCCAAAGGCGGGTTGAACCCCCTTCTCCAAACTTCTCGAAATTGGAATAATAAATCTGGAATATTGTAGGGATAATAATTCCGCAACTATCTCGGAAAACGCGTATTCCTAAGACGTCTTTCTTAGCCGCTAAGAAACGAAATAGCGACTCTTTTGGTTGTTTTGCCTTTTCATGTTATTTCATATCTAGGACATGTCATGATCATTTCTCTCAACTGCTTTTTATTAATTGAAGCTCTGAAATGCTCCAAATAACACCGGAGGGTAAAAATAATTACATGGGGGAAAAAGTAAAAAATTCCCCATAAGTCCAAATTTACGCCAAGAACATAACGGTGAGACTCATACTCATCACTTACGCACTCTTTGCGAGTTATGTGTAAAAACTATCAATGATTAAGTTAATCAACATTAATCGTCATTAATTAGAACTTGAAAATCCTAGCTTTTACACATATCTTAAGAAAAAGTTTTGTCCCGAAACTTGAATAATTCCCAAATCCTCTCGGACCTATACGCCGAGGTGTATACTCTCTATCTCTCTATCGGAGGTATCACATCTCCGTTCATAAGGTATCAACTACAACTCTATAACCTCAAAGAACAAGCATGGAGGAATCGTCATCTGCAGCAACAAAATCATAATCACTATCCGATGACGTAGAGGGAAAACCATCTCTATCCAACTCATAACCACAACACAATGGCATAGAGGAAAACCATCTCCAGCCAAACCATACTGGTATCATAATAGCATAAAGGTAGAACCATCTCCAGCTAAACTATGACCACATCTCAATAAAATGGAGGAAGAACCATCTCCAGCTATAACCACAACTCGTGCTAGCATAACAGGATCTAACAAGATCATATAACACACATCATAGCTAGCAAGAAAACATATCAAAACACATGAGAACATAACTCACCAAGATAGCACTAAGATCTACTCATCGATCCTACAGGTGCATCTATCTTGGCATAAAACTCTGGATCGTTCATGTGGATACTATCCTCTGTCTCCCACTTAGCCTCGTCAAATCCTAGTCTCGACCACTGAATCCTCAACATAGGAATGTCCTTCGAATGCACGCGTCTCACACCTCGCTCTAGGATCACAACTAGATGCTCAACAAACGTGTCGTCCTGCTCAACCACTAAATCATCATAGCTACAATGTGTCTCGGATCAGGTATATACTCCCTCAACTGAGACACATGAAACACTGAGTGAATACCCTCTAACGTTAGGGGGTAAAGCAAGTCTGTATGCTCCTCTCCCAACTCGATCCAAAATCTCAAAAAATCCGACATTTTGGGGGCTCAACTTCCCCTTAATGCCAAAACGTCTGCCACGCGTCGAGGTTGCTCTCAACTAGACGTGAGTTCATACTTTGAACTCTAGAGGCCGACGCCTCTTGTTTGCATATGACTTTTGGCGACTCTGCACAGCCAACATCCACTCTCTAATCAGTGCTACTCGGTTAATATCATCCTGAACCTGGTCAGGTGCTAAACCACTCACACTGCTAGGCTTATCCCATCATAACAGTGTACGATATCTCAACCCATACAATACCTCATATGGGGCCATCTCAATCGATGCATGCTAGTTGTCGTACGAGAACTCAACCAATGGGATGTGATTTGACCACACCTGCCCCCAGTCTAGCACGCAAGCTCTCAACATATCCTCCAGGGTCTGAATAGTCCTCTAACTGACCATCTGTATGAGGATGAAATCCAGTCATAAAATGCAAACTCGTGCCCAGGGCAGTCTGTATCTGCTGCCAAAACCTCGAGGTAAATCGTCCATCTCGATCTGAAACGATCGTCCTCGGTACACCATGGAGCCTCACTATCTGCCTAGTGAACTCCTCAGCCAATCGGCTCACTGGCCATGTTTCCCGAATAGGGATAAAACGTGTAGTCTTCGTCCATCTGTCCACAACAACCCAAATGGCATCAAAGCTCCTCCTACTCGGTCTCAATCCCATCACAAAATCCATGGAGATGTCCTCCCACTTCCACTACGGCACTAGTAGTGGATGGAGCTCTCCTCCAAGTTGACAATGCTCTATCTTGACATGTTGATAGGTCGCACACTATTCCACAAATCTGGCCACATTGTGCTTCAGTCCATCTCACCAGAGCGAGCGCCTCACATCCTGATACATCTTACTAACACCTGGGTGCATTGAGTAAGGAGTGGTGTGGATCTCTTGTAGAATCCTCTGTCTCAACTCTGTATCAGCGGATACACAGACGCGCTTGCGGCGTCCCATTACTCTTGTGGAGAATTGTGGCGCTTCACCACGAGACATCTTGTCTCGGATCTGTCTCAACATCGGGCATGTCTCTTGTTTCCGTTGGATCTCGCTCCGCTGAAGAGCAACTCTGAGTACACGGCTCTAAGTACACGGCTCGTCGGGTTTTTAAAGCATGAACTACTTTAGCTAACTCGAGGTTGTGAATCGGGTAATTCCCTTCATACGTCTTCAACTGCCGAGACGCATAGGCGATTACGCTACCTCATTACATCAATACACATTCCAAGCCTTGCTTGAATGCATCACTATACACTACAAAATCATCAGTGCCCTCCGGCTGTGCTAAGATAGGAAGAGAAGTCAATCTTGTCATCAACTCCTCAAAACTTTGAGTACACGGCTCGATATTCGTCGGTGTCATCTATGTTGTTACAGACTTGCTCTTCGCCAGATCAACCTTGATCTCTTCAGCGGAAATCATATGACTTCAAAAGGTCACCTCAAACATCCAAAACTCGCACTTAGAGAGCTTGACATACAGCTCTCTACCCTGCAAAATTTGTAAACCCGTCCTCAATATCCTCCATGTTCCTCTTTGCTACGAGAGTACATCAAAATATCATCAATGGAGACCACCACAAACTGATCCAGAAAGTCGATAAAGATGCTATTCATACTCCTTCAAAACACGAAATGCGCATTTGTGAGCCCAAATGACATCACTACAAACTAGTAGTAGCCATACCGAGTCCGAAATGCCATTTTGGGCACATCCTACTCTCTCTCACCCTCATCGGGTGATACTCAGATCTCAAATCTATCTGGAAAAGCACTAAAGGATCCTACAACAGATCGAATGGATCATCATTGTAGGGCAACGACTACTTGTGCTTGATTATACTCTTATTTAACTCTTAATAATCCATGCACATGCTCATCGATCCGTTCTTCCGCACGACAAACATCGGTGCACCCAATGGGGAAACGCTAGGGCGTATGAATCCCTTTTTTGCTAATTCCTCAAGTTGCTTATTCAATTCTAATAGCGCCATATGATATGAAGCTTTCAAAATCGGTCTCATCCCCGGCTCTAACTCAACACCAAAATCCACGCTCTTTAGTTGAAATAGACTGGATGGCTTATCAAATGCTTCCACCAACTCGCATACAACAAAATGTCCTCTAACATTGCACCGAAGGTGTCACAATCCTGTCCAATCAACCTCTTCTCAGCTCAAACCGTCGATCCCTTGGATGACGGATTGACTCCAATGATGTCTCTACATTTTCATACCAATACTCTCTATTAATTGTAAATCTTCAATCATACATCTGGCGTCGGTGTTCCTAGCTTCTCTAGAGCCTTAACAACCTTAGCCATCCTCTTTGGTGTAACTAACACCAAAATCACCTTTTACAACACCTCAGCGGATCTGGTGATGCCGAAGGATATGGAACACATCTTTCCTTCTTTGCCACTTTTGTTACACGTTAGACGTCTTCTCAAGCTTGTTACTTCATCGAGGTGCAACTTGAATCTTCCACTTGGGTACTCTACAATCTAAATAGGGTAACTATCTCGTTCCTTACTGCGATCCACACACCACCGACAGTCTCGGAAATTACATTCACAACATTTTTCATAACTTGGTCTTCCTCCTCTAGCGAATCAGGAATGGGGATGTAACCCCGACCTCTCGCGACTGGAGGTCCACCAACTCGTTCACGAGTTACGATTACCGGGCATAGAGGTGATCTACCTCTTCCACGTCCTATAGCAAATGTTGCTCTAATCTGAGGCATCAACGATAATATCATAGCTACGTACGTAAAAGGCTATATAATGCCATATATATATATATATATATATATATATATCTATACTGCCGGAATCCTTAGAAGGGTGATGGCTTCCCATACATTCTATCCCAAATCACTTTATACATTTCAAAACCAAAATCTTTTGGAAAAGTCAGACCCTTTTCGGGTTCTGTTTATTATGTATTCGGCCTTATCGCAGATTGCAAGTGCATTTGTTGTCAACCTAAGGATCTGATACCAACTTTGTAACACCTCGAATCCATTGGACTCGGAGCACTACGGGCTAGGATCTCACAATGGATTCTGACCCTAGCCTAACAACGGGTTCACTGAATCTTACTACAAAGCACAAATAAATATAAAACCAAATACATAAAACTGTATGATCGTATATCAAAACATATACAAAGTTATAGCCGAGTAAAACGGCAACAACATAAACATTTGTGTACATAAACATCCCAAAAACCTAGACATCCTAATGTATGGTAGCCCTCGGCTGATCATCCATCTATCCTGCAGAATATATACAACACGGTATAAAACCGTTAGCTAATAGTTCATGAATAAGAATAATAACAATAGCACATACAATACATCATCACATCACAATATGCAACACATATCCATTTATTATCTTCATTACGTTATACCATTACTAATTCAACTTATTTTTTGACACGAGGAACACCCAGAATGTTCGCTCCAAACGGTGTGTGCAAGCTTTAAATTTATAACCCTAGATGTAAGCTTAAAACAAGGATGCGAACCCGCAGTGTACGGGTCAATCGTAGTAAAAAGCAAGGAATTCCAAGGGTCGATCACAGGGACTTAGTGAAACAAAGTCCAATTACGGTATGCTTTAGCAATTACTAACCACAAGCAATCAAAACAATCAAAGATGATAAAAGTCAATAAAGGAAATATGCAATTCTAGGGATTAAAGCATCTAGTTGTGGTTCCAACTCAAGATCTAAAGATAAGCGGACAAAGCTGAGGTTTTTGCATAGGGAAGGTGTCACTAAAGTGGAATAGATCACCGGGTAAGTCTCACTACTCACTAATCCTAAACCGTAACTCCTATTACCGGGTAAGTCTCAAGGAATTAAGATAAAGAACTATAACCATAAACTAACACACCATCTAAGGGAATAGAATCAACCTTTACCGGGTAAGTCTCAGGCTAACTCACAAAGATGGGATGAAAGCACACTCAAACCCCAATAAAGGATAAACCTTTATTACCTACACTTATGATCTTAGGTAAACAAACTAAGGAATTACCGGGTAAGTCTCATCCTAGGCTTGCATTGAACCAAGAAAGGTGTAATAAGAATAGGATTTGGCAAACTCTAACACTTAACTCTCAGTTTCGGATCAGATAAGTCACCTCGGTCAGACGAATTCCACCACGGCCGAGATGTTCATCGGCTGAGCGAGATGCTTAGGGTTAAGGTTAAAGACTCGAACTTTCAGGATCCTACTGTAATTAAGATTATTCTATCATTGTTTTTCCCACAACCTTCAGCCAATCACCCTAGAATCACACAAAGAGATTAGCCACTCATCATCATGAAAGTATTAATCAAGTATATGGGAAGAGAGTAAATATTTGAACAAGAAGAATTTAGTGAAAAGACTTCAATAACTGAATCAAATATCACAACAAAGCGTTCCTTGGATAGAAATCCAACAAGGCAAGACAACAAAGAAGGGAATCTAAGATAATCTTACAAAAACCCTTCAAAAGCTATAAAAGCTACAATCTTCCTTCTTCAACCTTCAAAAAGGTTCTTCAAATCTCCCAACTGGAGTATGACTGCTGCGGTGTATAAACCCTGATCGATGGTATAGCATCCCTGGATTTGTGGGAAATCCGACCCTTTTTATAGGAAGATAACTCTCCAAAGATAAGATATCTTAGAAAGATCTTTTCCCATAAAAATAGGTAAAATATATGATCTAGCATATCTTCTTCCTTCCAGGAGCCAAGCCCAAAAATATAAGATCTCTTTTCAAAGATAAAAGATCTCAGCCAAGAATAAAATATTCTCGCCGCGTCCCAGGTGTTCGCCTCGGTCGAGTCAACTTCTCTGGATCACCTCGGTCGAGGTGAATTTGTGGTCAACCGAGGTGAGTCACAACTGAAAGTGAAATTTTTCAAATCTGGTCCAAAGTGAATCTCAAATCCATGGCTATGCTTCCTAGATGGTTCCTTATGTTCCTGAATGTAGCTCCAATGATTCCATAGCTCCTTTTGCTCCTTTTTGATGCAAAACGCGCCATTTTACCTACGATTACAGCAAAACTAGGTGTAGACCTCGATTCCCGCAAAGGTAGATGAAATGGTAATATAATCACATATTATACATTCAAACATGCAAGTTATTGAAGATAAAACGTCCAAACAAATCCCAAAATATAGACTATAATAATTCATGCTATCAAAATACCCCATACTTAGCCCTTGCTTGTCCCCAAGCAAGTTCCGCATATAAAAGACAAGATAGAATGGATTATAGGTCAAGAAAATCGATGAAAAGTCTTTCAAAACATTTTTTATGGTGTGCTACAATCATATATCACTCTAAGAGAATACTTCATGGAATTTAAAATCAAAATATGATCAAAACATTTTATAAATATAAGAAAGTTGTTCATCTTTGCATAAAATCATAGAATGCATAATAAGTCATAATTATCGAAATTAATCATGCATAATCCAGTTTAAACCACTAAGTCAATCAACAAGCTCGAGGTCTCAAGGGCTTCCCAAAAGAAAGGTCAAGAAACGTGTAGGGTATGGATGTATGTAAGGTAATGTGGTGCTAGAATCCGGGAAAAGGATGTACTTCACTTTCACTTTGACTTTCAACATCTTCCACCAATAAGCTTTGCTTGTTTCACACTTTTTTTCTTTTACTTTATTTTTTGGGATGCATGGACAGAGGTGCACAATAACCGAAGCCTAGGAAATCAACAATCATCAATTTCTTGAGATGCATCAAACCCTTGATGCACATACCATGACCCGTTAGGAATATTGCTCAATCCGACTTTGGCAAGACACAAACACCCGGCTATGTGAATGGTGCCGAGTTACTCATCATCATGATTGACTTCCCCAAACCTATTATTATTTTCTAACACTTTCACTTCCAGCCAACTTCTCAAACTTTACTTCACTTGCTTTCACCACTTCGCTTGCTTCCAAATTCCCGGATAGGTGAAGGGAGGCAAAATGTATATGAGGGGCTAAGCATGATTAAGAAGAAGAAGAGAGAAGAATGAATTGCCTTGGTCTTTCCAGGAAGAAAGTGAGAGAACTCATAATGTGATGTCAACCTTCAAATTCAACATAATTTAGACAAAAACATAGTATTAAACATGCCAATAATTTCAAACAAAGCATTTAGCAACTTAAACATATTACAAAACCTTTCAAACACATAAAGATTTCAAAACCAGTCAGTAAGCAAAATCTTCACTGAGATCACATCCAGATAAGAAGCACAAAAATTGTTTCCGAAAACTCTCAGTTAACCCACCTCGGTCGAGGTGTTCTTAGGTCAACCGAGGTGAAACACCTCGTTCGGCCATAACTGCCCCGGTCGAGGTCAAAATTTTTTTTTTAAAACCATTTTTTTTTAGTTTCGACGTTTTTCTCAATCAAATAACATGTATGTATGCATGCAGTCTCAAATAAACACATAGATGCAAACTGAAGCATAAATATGAATAAATATCCGATCAAGTAGAGTCATACATCACATAAGTGTCAAATAATACACAAATACCCCATACTTGGGACACACTGTCCCAGTGGGTCGAAATAAGTCTAAGGAAATAAAATACTCACCGGATAATAAGCTGAACTGCATAAAAATAAGAAAGAAAATCATGCAGCTCTCAGTAGTCACGATCCGGTGGTGGTGGTGGTGGCACATATGGATACTGAGACGAGTCAAATGGATAGCCCATGATGTGCTCAAACTGAATCTGGGCCATCATGTGCTGGTAATGCTGTCGCTCCTGCATCTCGCGGATATCCAGTGATAAGGCGGCATATGAATCAATCATCTGATCCGTCAAATCATCAATCCGACGGTGAGCCTCTGGATCTCTGTGTCGGCGTGCTCTACGCCTAGCAGGTCTCACTGGAGATGTGGCTGGTGCAGGCTCAGTATCATCGTCATCATCAAGATCAATAACTGGCGCGCTCGTCCCAACAGTATCTGTCCCTGTATCCATCGGGACTCCATCATCCTTGTCATCAGCAGTCTCCTCATCATCTACCTCCTCCTCCTCAGCTGGGGCAGCTGCTTCCTCTCTATAATCCTCCATCAGTGGGGCCCAGGCGGTCTGCCAGTAATGAGGGTCATAAACTATAAATTGTGCTGACCACCTGATCCCCTGTGGTGCAGTCAGCTCCTATGGCATAGCCACGTATGGTGTAGTCAGTCCTCGAGAAACCAGAATCCGCCGAGTGATCATCTCCTGCAGCCCAAGCGGCTTGGCAGCCGCCACCATAGTACAAGCGCTGAGATCCATGTCCTGGTAGCTGGCGATGTGGGTCACAAGTCCTCCGCAGCAGATGCCCCCCCTTTGCCTTGGCCTTGATCCTGTACAGATCCTCTGCCAGCATCAAGCCAAAGTCGGAGATCCCTCCAGTCACCATGCAATATAGGCTAAACAGCTCCCCCTGTCGGACCTTCTGGGACGTCTCAGTACGCGCCAGCAGCGTCTTGCTGAAAATGCGGTGGGCTAACCTAAAAGATAAGTGAAAGATGACTTTCTCCCTGGAATCTCCAGGGCGCCACCTATCTGCATGCTCAACCACGTGAGCAATCTGTCCCCAAAACTCCCTAGCTACAAACCGGGAAGGGAAATCAACAGCTGTCGGGGCAGGAAAACCAAAAATCTCTCTCCAATACTCTAGTGGAACTATGAAGTTCCGGTTCATCAACCGATACTTCATAGAACGCTCTGTGGGGAGGTAGGTGAAGGAGCTAATAAACTCTAAGGTGGGCTCCAAATAGGAAGGGGCTCGGATCTCAATAAACTGATCTAGCCCTACTGTCGATATCATCCGTCTAAGGTCTCCATCTACATGGAGACAGTCAAAGGCTGACACGTCCAGGAAGCGAGGTGCAATCACTGGACGGCCGGAAATACGGTCGTAATCGACCCGGTGTCGCTCGTGGATCACCGGGCGATAGGGTCGGGAAGAAGAGGAAGAAGGGGAAGGGGAGGATCTATCCCTGATGGCAAGACGTCTCTCAGAACTTATTCTCAAATTTCTCTTTGTCAAGTCACCTCGGTCGGTTTGACAACCCTCAAGAACACCTCAGCCGAGGCACAGCTTGTCTGGACCGAGGCGAAAAACTGCGTACTAATTTCTTAAAAAATTCCAGTTCTTTTCCCCCAAAATCACTACAACTGGTTCCTATGGGGTACTTAATCCGTTTCTCAGCAAATGCAGGGCAATCCAAGCCCGAATCGAAGCGAAATCAGCGAGGTTAGGGTTTCGGTTCGATTTACCTCGTTCAGCTGTTTCAGTTCGATTTCTTCGCAGATCGACGATGCACTAGGATTCTCTACGCTTTAATCGCAGTTTGGAAGCGAAAATCTTTGAAAACGAGCGAGAATCGAAGAGGCAAGGTGAAGGGGGCTGCCGCGGTCGAGGAAGGGTAAAAGAGAATAAAAGAATTTTTTTCCCTTTTTATACACTTTTTGGAACTGCTGTCACCTCGGTCGAGGTGGTCTCGACTGGACCGAGGTGGTACGGACCGAGGTGGTTCTTCAGAAACCCTAGTCGCCTTAGTTGCTCAAGAATCATCTCGGTCGAGGTGCTCTGACAGCAACCGAGATGTGCCTTAGTCAAACTTCGTCTTCTCGAATTCTTGACCTTCTGTCCTTCCAGTTATGCTCCTGGTTCGTACTCCTTCCTTAGATGTCACCTGTTGTCTGTCTAGAATGCCAAAAACAAAACAAAGCAAAGCAAAAGCAAAACTATCTAAGCTAGACTAGAAAACGGGAAAAGAAAACAATACCTTGGGTTGCCTCCCAAGAAGCGCTTGGTTTAAGGTCGCTAGGTTGACCATGATGCGTCTCAAACGTGATGGGAGGTGCCCTCACCCCATACTTCACCTCCATCGTGGGGTGAAGTAAGTAAGTCCATCAAACGCTCCAACAAGTGTAAGTGCTCATCGGGGAATGAATCGTCTATGGGCGGGTCATCCTTCTCACGTGAAGATGCAGGTAGCCGGCTGAGGTGATCCGCAACAGAGTTTTTGGATCCTTTCTTATCGCGGATCTCTAAGTCAAACTCTTGAAGCAAGAGAATCCATCGAATAAGGCGTGGCTTGGCATCTTTCTTAGCCAACAAGTAACGGATGGCTGCATGGTCGGTGTAGACAATGACTTTCGCCCCTACTAGGTAGGAACGAAACTTCTCGAAAGCATATACAACCGCCAATAACTCCTTCTCGGTGGTAGCGTAGTTGCGTTGTGCTACATCTAGCGTCTTGCTAGCATAGTAAATGGCGGTGGTCCGGCCATCCTTCTTCTGTCCAAGCACCGCTCCTACGGCTACATCACTAGCATCACAGATGATCTCAAAGGGCAAGGTCCAATCCGGAGGTTGGATAATGGGAGCGGAGATCAACGCTTCCTTAATCCTGTAAAAAGTATCAAGACACTCCTGCGAAAACTCAAAAACCACATCTTTATTCAAGAGGTTAGTTAGAGGTTTAGAAATCTTGGATAAGTCCTTGATGAATCTCCTGTAGAAACCTGCATGCCCGAGAAAACTCCTCACACCTTTAACAGAACAAGGGGGAGGGAGTTTCTCAATAGTCTCGATCTTAGCTCGATCGACCTCAATGCCTCGATTAGAAACGAGGTGTCCTATTACAATGCCTTCATTACCATAAAATGACACTTCTCCCAGTTCAAAACAAGGTTAGTGTCTTCACATCTTTGTAGCACTAGATAAAGGTTAGATAGGCAATCATCAAAAGAGGAACCATATACTGAAAAATCATCCATAAATACCTCCATGATCTCCTCTATATACTCAGAAAAGATGGCCATCATGCATCGTTGGAAGGTAACGGGTGCATTGCATAATCCAAATGGCATCCTCCTATAAGCAAATGTCCCCCATGGACAAGTGAAAGTGGTCTTCTCCTGATCATCCGGATGGATAGGAATCTGGAAGAATCCACTATAGCCGTCTAAGTAGCAAAAGTGTGAATACTGGGCCAACCGCTCGAGCATTTGATCAATGAAGGGAAGTGGAAAATGGTCCTTCCGTGTGGCTGTATTCAGCTTCCTATAATCATTGCAAACCCTCCAGCCCGTAACGGTCCTAGTTGGGATCAACTCGTTGTTCTTATTCGTCACAACGGTCATCCCTCCTTTCTTCGGAACTACATGCACCGGGCTAACCCATTTGCTGTCCGAGATAGGATATATGATACCTGCATCCAACAACTTAAGAATCTCCTTCTTCACAAGCTCTTTCATGATCGGATTTAACCGTCTTTGAGGTTCCCGTGAAGTCTTATGATCATCCTCCATTAGAATTCTATGCATGCAGAAAGAGGGCTTAATGCCAATAAGATCATCTATAGTGTAACCCAAAGCCTTTTGATGCTTTCTTAGGACATGCATTAGTTTAGACAATTCAGTTTCAGAGAGGGAAGCACTAACAATAACGGGATAAGTGGAATCCGGTCCAAGAAAGACATACCTCAAGTGATTTGGGAGTTGTTTAAGCTCCACAACTGGGGGTGCTTTCTGAGGGGGATTCTTGCTTCCTTCTTCCAGTGGAGTAGATCCAGAAACTGGACTTTCGGAAGTCTCAGTTGAAATCGTCTCGCCATCGACCTCGGTCGAGGTACTGCAACTGGAACCGAAACTGGAGATCTTCGTCTCCTAGATTAGCTTTTCAGTTTTAGCTCCTGGATCTTCTTCCAGTGCTTTTAAGCTCCGTATATCTGCATCACAAGAAGCATCTATACCCTCCTCCATTAAACTGAAACTGATAACTCTTTCGAGTGGATCGTTAATAAGGATAGAGCTCACCAATTCTCTTGATTCTTCTTCATCGTAGATGTTGAAGATATCATCGCTTAACTGCTCCCCTTTCATGGCTGCAAGTAGTACGAACTCCACCTCATCGCCACCAATGTTGAATTTCAACTTGGCGTTCTTGCAATCCACGTTGCAACCCGAAGTTGCTAGAAATGGCCTCCCGAGAATAATAGGAACAGGATAATCTGCGGGAATGTCAAGTACAACAAAATCTATAGGTAAATAGAAGTTACCTAACTTGACCGGAACATCTTTCAAAATTCCCACGGGATGGATGATGAGCGATCCGCCATGTATAGTCGAATCTTGACCGGCTTGGGCTCTCCAAGTCCGATCTTCATACACAGCTCCAGCGGAATGATGCTCACGCTGGCTCCTAGATCACAAAGGGCTTCACAAGTGACATCCCCAACTGGAATGGGAATGCAAAATGAGCCGGGATCTCTTAATTTAGGTGGCATCTTCTCCTTCATGGTTTGAATAAGCTCCGAGGACTTAGATGTCATCCTTACTTCACCAAAATCTTCCAGTTTCCTCTTTCTTGATAGGATCTCCTTCAAGAACTTCCCATAGGCGGGCATCCCTAGAATAGCATCAAGGAAAGGAATGTTAATGTGTAGTTTATTCATCAAGTCAAGGAACTTACCAAAGTGCTTGTCTAGATGTGCTCTGGCCCTTGACTGGGGGAATGAAAGTGGTGGTTTGTATGCAGGAGGTGGAACATAAACTTCAGTTTTCCCCTCCGCTTTCTGTGGCTCCACCTCGGTTGGCATCTCGGCCGAAGTGTTCTTCGACTGCACCTGGACCGAGGTGGTCTTCGTCGGTACTAGCACCGACCGAGGCACTGGATCTGCAGTTTTTAGTCCACTCCTCGTAGTTATGGCCATGATCTGGCCCTTAGGGTTGCTTTCCGTCCTTGTTGGAAGCTTCCCTGGATCTCTAGGCGCTTCATTCGCCCTACTTGCAAGTTGTTGTTCAAAGGCTTTTTGGGCCTTCGAAAATGAAGCCATAGAAGTCTTCATAGCACTAAGCTTGATCAAGATAGCCTCCAACACTGCGTCTTTCTTTTCCGGCTGAGACGAACTTGATCCTTGCCCCTGGCTCTTTAATGGAGTAGAAGAAGAAGAAGGGGAAGAGAGGAATGGATTAGAGGAATCGTTAGAATTGGAGTTAGAATGATTGTTACCAGAATTTTGGTTGTTCGCCCTCCAATTGTTGCTATTGGATCTTCTATTGTTGTTGTTGTAGTTGTTGTTCCGGGAACCGTTGTTGTTGTTACGGTATCCATTGTTGTTGTTCCTTTGTCCTTGATCTTCCTTCATGGTTTGAGCAACCAAGAGTTCCTTCAATTGCTTTACGTCATTCTTCAAAGACGTGAGTTGATTGTTGTTGGGCTGAGTTTCCTGGAAGTTAACTCGTTTAACTCCGCCTTCAGCTCCTTGATGGGTGTACTTCTCCATATGCAAAGCTTGCTTCTCGATGAAGTCTCAAGCTTCGTCAATTGCCATGTCCATAAAGGTACCGGCGGAGAGTAGTTGGAGGTTGAACTGGGTGCTTCCGTCCAGTCCCTTGAAGTATATCTCCAATAACTCTATCTTTAGAATCCCATGATGTGGGAAATCCAAAAGAATGTCCTTGAACCTCTCCCATGACTTGGACAAGCTCTCCTTGTCCTTCATAATGAAAGCATTTATCTTCCCTCTCATTTCAGCGGTCTTTGAGGGGGAAAAAAATTTGGTCAAGAATTCTGTAGTTATCTCCTCCCATGTGCTAATTTTTCCTGGAGGAAGAGATTGATACCAAGTAAGAGCTCTATCTTTTAAAAGAAAAGTAAAAAGGTCTTAGCTTGTAGTTGTTATTTTCAATCCTTGAGGGTCTCAAGGTTTCCATCAAGATCTCATAGTTTTGAAGATTTTGATGCGGTGATTCCTTTTCTAGCCCTCCGAATTGGCATTGGCGAATCATGGATAGAACTTGCAGTCGAAGTTCGTAGTCATGGTCTGCTGGATCTCCTAGGTTAACTCCTGGACGCCTCAGTTGTTGATTGGGGTCCATCCTTTGACCTAGGGTTTGTGGAATTCCTGCAAGAAGAACGCCTCGGACTGGCATCCGAGGTGGAAGTACCTCGGCCGGGGCGTCAGGTACTGGAACCTGCCTCGGTCGAGGGTCAGCAACTGGATCCTGCATCAGTCGAGGATCTGGAACTGGGTCTTCCCTAGGTCGAAGTAGATATTGGTCTCATAAGGCTGCCATATCTGCTTCGATCGCTTCAGTCCTGGTGCGAGTCCCTTCTTTCTCTTGCCTTAGCTCTTCCCTGCTGAGGCGTAGCTGCTCTAGCGCCTCTTTCAACTCGGCCTCAAGATCGCGATTGTCTTGGTTGACCATCTTCGCTTCTCGTAAGCGTCGTTTGTATGTCTTTTCTGGTTCGGGATCGTAAGGAACGATTTCCTTCCCAGGGCGGGTTCTTCGCATAAACCTAAGAAAGAACCTGCAAAAAGTCACTCAAGTAGAGTGGTTAGTAGACACGGGGGCAAGTGCCCCAAGAGCAAACCGTAACCGGCTAGGTCTAGACCAAGTCCCCAGCAACGGCGCCAAAAACTTGTTCGCTCCAAACGGTGTGTGCAAGCTTTAAATTTATAACCCTAGATGTAAGCTTAAAACAAGGATGCCAACCCGCAGTGTACGGGTCAATCGTAGTAAAAAGCAAGGAATTCCAAGGGTCGATCACAGGGACTTAGTGAAACAAAGTCCAATTACGGTATGCTTTAGCAATTACTAACCACAAGCAATCAAAACAATCAAAGATGATAAAAGTCAATAAAGGAAATATGCAATTCTAGGGATTAAAGCATCTAGTTGTGGTTCCAACTCAAGATCTAAAGATAAGCGGGCAAAGCTGAGGTTTTTGCATAGGAAAGGTGTCACTAAAGTGGAATAGATCACCGGGTAAGTCTCACTACTCACTAATCCTAAACCGTAACTCCTATTACCGGGTAAGTCTCAAGGAATTAAGATAAAGAACTATAACCTCAAACTAACACACCATCTAAAGGAATAGAATCAACCTTTACCTGGTAAGTCTCAGGCTAACTCACAAAGATGGGATGAAAGCACACTCAAACCCCAATAAAGGATAAACCTTTATTACCTACACTTATGATCTTAGGTAAACAAACTAAGGAATTACCGGGTAAGTCTCATCATAGGCTTGCATTGAACCAGGAAAGGTGTAATAAGAATAGGATTTGGTAAACTCTAACACTTAACTCTCAGTTTCGGATCAGATAAGTCACCTCGGTCAGATGAATTCCATCACGGCCGAGATGTTCATCGGCTGAGCGAGATGCTTAGGGTTAAGGTTAAAGACTCGAACTTTCAGGATCCTACTGTGATTAAGATTATTCTATCATTGTTTTTCCCATAACCTTCAGCCAATCACCCTAGAATCACACAAAGAGATTAGCCACTCATCATCATGAAAGTATTAATCAAGTATATGGGAAGAGAGTGAATATTTGAACAAGAAAAATTTAGTGAAAAGACTTCAATAACTGAATCAAATATCACAACAAAGCGTTCCTTGGATAGAAATCCAACAAGGCAAGACAACAAAGAAGGGAATCTAAGATAATCTTACAAAAACCCTTCAAAAGCTATAAAAGCTACAATCTTCCTTCTTCAACCTTCAAAAAGGTTCTTCAAATATCCCAACTGGAGTATGGCTGCTGCGGTGTATAAACCCTGATCGATGGTATAGCATCCACTGGATTTGTGGGAAATCCGACCCTTTTTATAGGAAAATAACTCTCCAAAGATAAGATATCTTAGAAAGATCTTTTCCCATAAAAATAGGTAAAATATATGATCTAGCATATCTTCTTCCTTCCAGGAGCCAAGCCCAAAAATATAAGATCTCTTTCCAAAGATAAAAGATCTCAGCCAAGAATAAAATATTCTCGCCGCATCCCAGGTGTTCGCCTCGGTCGAGTCGACTTCTTTGGATCACCTTGGTCGAGGTGAATCTGTGGTCAACCGAGGTGAGTCACAACTGAAAGTGAAAATTTTCAAATCTGGTCCAAAGTGAATCTCAAATCCATGGCTATGCTTCCTGGATGGTTCCTGAATGTAGCTCCAATGATTCCATAGCTCCTTTTGCTCCTTTTTTATGCAAAACGCGCCATTTTACCTACGATTACAGCAAAACTTGGTGTAGACCTCGATTCCCGCAATGGTAGATGAAATGGTAATATAATCACATATTATACATACAAACATGCAGATTATTGAAGATAAAACGTCCAAACAAATCCCAAAATATAGACTATAATTCATGCTATCACAAAACCTCACCTCTGTCCCCTTTCACACAGGTTTGGAATCGGGGATCAAGCCTCCTTACCTAGAGTACCGGTCGTAGAGAACCTCCACACTCTTGATGAGCTTCCGGAAAGTTGTCACGACCCGTTATAATGCACTTGGGCCATTTAATATACATATATGGTCATCCTAGTCCCGTTAGGTTATCAATACAATATTCATATGCACAAACACCACTATCACAATCACTCAAACCCATAAACACTAGCTGAGTAAGCCCGAAGGACTTAACTGTCACAAGGTAGTCCTAAATAGTGGTAATAGTTTCCCCTCGAGGAAACGATCAGTTTCTGTATAAACAAGGCACACAAATATCAATCACTATCCACATGTTAGGAGATTCCATCTCCTAGTCTTTATGATCTCGCAAGATCATAACCATAACACAATCCACAATATCAATATACTCAAAGATCATAACTATCAATCCATAAACTCAACATCTCACAATACCTCAAACCTCTCAAGGCATCATCTAATCAACATTCCTCAATCTCAATTCTAATCCTAATTTAATTAATTAACCTTTAATTAATTAAATTAACTTTCACCAGAATAGCGTTTTTCCCGCAAGCAATTTCTGAACCCACCTATCATCAGATTTCATCAAATAAACAACCCATAATCCCCATAATAATATAACGAGCATAATGGAATTTCCAATTATCCATTTTGACAAGCCTAAGGTCAATTTAGGTCAAATTGCATTTCGGAAAACGAATAAATTCATAACTTATTCGTTACTAACCCGATTGACGATCCGAAAGAAGATTCGGAATCACAACGACGCAGGCTACTCATCACTTGTGCACTCTTTGCGAGTTATGTTTCAAACACTATCAATGATTAAGTTAATCAAAATTAATCGTCAATAATTAAAATTCGAAAATCCTAGCGCTTACAGCAGTCAAGTTCAAGAGGTATCTCAAGGGCAAGGTAAGCATAATTAGTTTCTTTCATGGCAATGTACGCTTATCGCTGTCAAAATTTTGGTCACTGATGTATAGATAGATCACAAATAGTCTCGGTTAAATCTGATGCACATAAAGAAGGCAAGCGTGAAGGTTTCGTATTCATGACTGAAAGAGATTAAGTTTTGCCTTGTTGTAATTCTTCTCAACTGAGTTGAGAAAGTTGTTTGCTCGACATTTTACAATCGGAAATGACCAATTTAAGTTCATATTTTGATAATTTTGTGCGATAGTGACTTTGTTCATATATTTTGGTAAGATTTGATAATTATTAGTTCAAAATTTCATATTTATAGTTAGGTTTATGCAATAGGATTTAAGGGTGCATTCAAGGTGTTCGATGAAATGATCAAGATATAATTGATACCTATATAAGTGAATATTTATTTGAGAAATTTTTTGTTGACATAGCTAAAGGTGTTGTATTTGCTTCTCAAAGTTATTGGGTATGAAAAAGGGGTACTTTCACCGGTGAAGTTCGGTTTTTCTTTGTCATAGTTTATGCTAGTTTGAGAAGTAAATTTTGTATGTTGTATGGGAAGTTGTAATGTTATATAAGATATTTGTATTGGTCTTGTATGAACTTAATGACCTCCAAATTCTTATGACTTTAATACAAATTTTGGTTGTTGAAAAATTACAATTATTATGCAAATTCTTCTCAAAATTTGACTATTTGTGGTCGTGTGATTTTATCATAATTTTAAATTGCCTATGTTGTGTTGATAGTTTATTTGGAGATAGAGAATGCATAGTACATTAGTACTAGTAAACCGGTTCCTATGCAGATTTTGGTATCCTTGATTTTTCCATGAACATATACATTAAGACACCATGAGAGAAATAAGTTCAGATTTGTTGTCAAATTTACAAAATTGTTAAAGGAAGAGATTTACTCTTTTGTTTTATTTGATAAATTATTTCCAAGGTAAAGACAATAATATCCTTAAAAGCTAGTTTCATTCCTTAATCACTTTTGAACTTAAATTTGTGAAATAATCCTTCATCTAATCTTCTTTCACCTTAGGCACCACAAATTTGAGCACACCATTTCCTCAGCTCATCTTTGAGTTCGTCTTTCTGTTGAGGTTGGATGAACAACTCCTCCCTATCAATCTAGTGGATACGGTTCACAACGCAAAAATTAATGCCTTGTATATGCATCACAAGCTTCAAAGTTGGACATTATATGTGGCCTTTCTCGTATCTTCCCTTCTCATGTCTTCTTGCAGCAAAGACATGGCCTTGGTAAAATATCTCTCTATAATATTTGAAAAGCTTATCTTGTATATGATAAAGAATTTGGATATGATCAGGTTCTCTAGTCTTTGACTTTTAAGCACATTTATTTTTTTGAATGATTTGGGCATCTATTGGAATGTTAGAGTGGGTTTATTGTTGGCTTCATTTTGCTGTATATGAGTGAACAAATATATTTTGGTTGCTAGTTGCACTAATAAAAGGAGTTGTTCAAAGCGAAAAGAGTGATCGTATCTGGTAAAATCCACCCCACTAGTGCTCTCACTACATGATCCTGACATTAGTTATCATCAAATTTAAAGGTAAAAAAAATAGTGCTATACATTTTAGTTGGATTAATAAACTTAGATCCAATGATGTTAGCCTGGACAAATGATGTCTTAAGTCGTAGAATCTCAATAGAATCTAATTGAAGTCAGAAATTGGTAGATAATTCACCTAATATCTTAAATACAATCCTATTAATCTAATAAACTATGGATAATATGATCTTATTCTTGTTCGAAATGCATGTACATGGTTATGTTGGTACAATTACAAAATTACTCTTTTAAAATCATTCAATAAAGGCATGAATCTTGAAGGAAATAAATGCAGCGAAGTTACACTAGACAAATTGCTTTTAAACAACTTCATTATAAATCGGAATGGATATGTGCATGATATGCACTACAATTTTTTTTTACCATTCAGAAATGTAACATAGTTAAATGTATAAACAATCAGCACCAACAACACATGCATGTATAGACCGCTACATAAGAGTCATAAGAATTAGAGGAATCCAAAGGAGATACAAATTGAGTAGGCTTCATTTCAGGCAACTACAATCCGGAGGATATGGTATAGTCTTGCCAACACCGACAAAAAGTTGTCAAGTGCTAATGGATTTGTTGCTACCTCATTCCGTGACCACATAAGTTGGACATACTCTCTAAATCTCCAATGTTACAATTTAGCTATGCAACAAAAATGATATCGTAATGTTGTTAAGTACAATCACAAAACAATAAATATATCACAAAACAGAAATACGAAAAATAAGTTTTCACCACAGTAATTGCTCAATATAGAGGATTGAAAATGGAAATAATATTGATTTAATCATGATTTTCACGAAGGGTAACCAATATGAAAATTCATTTGGCAATGAGGTTTTTCTTTGGCAAGGCATCACCAATATCTTCTACATTTAGATTTTAGTCATGATCCAAAATATCCTTTACCTCATAATTCTTATGGCATCTCATCTTCTCATTATATATATATACATATGGTATTACATAGCCTTATACGGTTAGATATGTGTATACCGCAGATGGCTCGGTCTAGAGCCACATCAGCAGTAGGACGAGATATGTAACACCACAAATCCTAGAGGACTCAGAATGCTACGGGTTGGAACCTCACAATGGGTCCCGGCCCTTAGCCCGACAACAACTTTATCGGACCTTATAACATGGCACAAATAAAAAGGATAAACAACATAGTTTTATTTCATGAGCGAAAGCAAAAGTATAAACTCAAAACAATCCAGCCGAGTCTCTAATCCAGAATAAAACAACATAAGTCTCAAAGACATGAAATAAGATGAACAGTCCCGTCCTATAATGCACGGAACCCCGGCTGCCGACTACCTCCGGATCACTCGATCGTCTCTCTAACTTGCAAGGCATCTATAAGGCGGTATAAAACCGTTAGCAAACATTCTATGCATAAGTATAAAGGTAAAAACACAAACACACAACATACACAATCAACATGCAACACTCAATCCTTTTATTATCTTTGATTAGGTGATAGGCCATTACTAATTATACTGATTTTGTGACGCGAGGGATTCCCAAACCTCACCCCTGTTCCCGTTTATGAACGAGGAATGGTGCTAATGCATCTGACCGTCTACCTGCCTGGGCTGGTAGCAGGGAACCTCCTAGCATTCGCAAGAGCTAGGAAGTGATGTCACGACCTATTATCATACACTTGAGTCAATTACGTAATATAATAAAGTCGGCCTAATCCGGTTTCGTTGTTTATCATAACTAACAAACACCACTCATACACATTACACTCATACAAGAAGTCAGCTAAGTAAGTATGTGGACTTACCAGTCTCCGAAGCGCAACTGATCACCTCACTCTCAAGTTCTATCGGGAAAACGTACAACGCCTGTTCAAGACAAGACACACAATCAAACCACACTCTAGTCCACTAGAAGTCTTTAAACTTCTAGGCTCAACATCCTCACAAGAACAACATCACTCTAGTCAACTAGAAGTCCTTAGACTTCTAGTGCTCACAATCATCACCACTCATAAACACACAAGCTACATAATGCTCTCAGTCTATTGCCTTAAAGTCTTCCAATATAACAACTCAGTCCCAAACCAATATCCTCACAATCCTAAGAGTTCATGCCACAATATCACAATCAACATACCCTCAACTCTCATAAGATAATCCTAAGGGTCAAGCCACTACTTGGCATTCCATATCACCTATGTTAAGTCATCCTAACATGCTACTAAGATGGTTCAAGATCAAGGAAGCGGAAAGGGAAGAAAGGAATAGGAGATCGGAGGCTTACTGTTGTAGAAACCGCCCCTTGCGGTGTCAAGACGCCACCCTTGCGGTGTGTAGGACCCAGAGTCCGCCCCCGCGGCTTGTAGAGGAAGCCCCCACGGTTTACAATATTCGCCCCCGCGGCTCACAGGATCCGCCCCGCGGCTCACAGGATCCGCCCCGCGGCTGCAGTCCAGAAACGTCGACTCTTCAGTTCTTCGATGTACAACAACCTTGCTATTGCCTCCTTTGATGCTGTGAATGTCTCTTAGCTCCCACAACAAGATCATAGCCTTCCTCCATGGTCTAAGAATGCAAGGACATAAGAAAGAACAAAAGAAGACTCTCTCTTGAGTGAATTCATGGATCTCACTCTTCAAAGGTGCAAGAAGGAAAAAGGAAGAAGAAGAGAAGAAGGAGAAGGAAAGAACTTACTCTGGATCACGTCTCTGCTGTCCAACCTTCGTGTGACAGCTTCAAGAGGAGAGAAACACTAGGGTGGAGGATGAAGGTGAAGGAGATGAGGGAGAAGGAAGAAGAGAAAGGAGAAGAAGGGAATGGAGAAGAATGAACGTAAATTGAGAATTGGGAGAGAATATAGCTGCATCAATGGAAGGAGATCAAGGGTCAAGCAACCCAAGGATCACCACATAATAATGTGGTTGGCATAAATAAGTGGAGAGATGAAAGGTCGGAAGAACAACGGACCCAACTCTCGCTCTGTCGTGTCGCCGCCCCCGCAAGACGTCCAAGCCGCGGTCGCAGACGGCCATGGTTGCGGGCCTTCTAAGCAGCAAGGGCGGTGACCCTTGCTCAAGGCTTCTAACGCCTCTCGTAACGGAATCAAAAATTCCGGGCCTTACATCAGATTCCCCTCAAAATAAGTTTCGTCCCGAAACTTAAACAAACACCAATCCTCTCGATCTCAACAAAGACATGCACTCGAAACATAAAGGTATAAACCTTCTATCTACACACACAATCCACTCAAGCTAACACATAAAGATCAGATAGATCAAACACATAATCCCGCACAGAGACAAACTACACATAACATCACATATGCACATAAGTCTAACTCATCGATCATATCGATGTTACTAGCTCAGCGTAACTCCACCAAAATATATTATCCTCTGTCTTGCAAATAGCCTCATCGACTCCTCATCTATGCCACTAGATTGTCATGACTGAAAATTTATCTTGAGTCGTGTACGTACTCCCTTGGTTGATACACATGAAATGCCGATGAACACATTCTACTTCTTGGTGGCAACGCCAACCTGGAACCCACTTTTCCAACTCGCGCAAAGATCTCAAAAAGACCCGATGTAACGAAACTCAACTCCCTGTTTAATGCCAAAACTTCTGACGCTTTACGTTGATGAAACTCTCATATAGACCTACTCCATATCTGAACTCTCGAAGCATGCGCCTCTTATCTGTACACACCTTCTAGCCACTCGGCGTGGCTAGCATCCGCTCTAGGATTATCGTTACTCGAGCGATGTCATCACATATCTGCTACAGGTCATCCTACCATTACTACTTAGTAAATCCTTACACAATGGTGTATGACACATCTGCTCATATAAAGTCTCACAAAGGCTATCCCAAAGGATGCATGACAACTATAATAATACGAAAACTTAAACAAAGGGAAGTGTTCTGATCGCACTTGTCCCCGATTTGGCACACAAGCTCTCAATCCGAGATGATGGTACTCGGTATCCCCACAAAATTTCACTACCAACTTAGTGAATTCATCCACTAGCCGACTCATTGACCACGTTTCCCAAATAGTTATAAAACGCGCGATCTTGTCTGTTGCTCTACGACACTCCCAATTGCGTCACAACTTTTACTCGGTCTAAAATTGGTAATAACATTTATGGATATATCCTTCCACTTCCACTGCGTAACTGGTAGTAGGTAAAATCCTCATCCGTCATATATAGTGCTAACACTTGACCTGATGACAAATCGTGCATTGACTTCGTACATAGTCGCGTCGGCTTAAGCCCACATCATCACTACAACATATGATGTCCCGATTCATCTTACATATTGTATAACACATAAGGTAGCCTCTCCCAAATTGGACAAGGGTTTGTCCTTATCCGGAAACCGGATATCCATCTCCATCCTTACTAAATCACTCTGCATTTGAAGTTGGATCGTCAGTCGAGCTATCGCCTCCTCTCGAGGCATCCACATGCTAAGGGTGTCGGTGACCACATTTACCTTTCCTGGATGATACAAAACCATCTGATCGAATTCCTTAATCAACTCAATCCATCACTTCTATCCGGTATTCAACTCTTGGTGAGTGAATATATATATCAAACCCTCCTGTTCAAGACTAACATGTCGCTCCATAAAAATACTAACATCCTCATAAGCACATGTATTAAGCGGCTAGCTCACGACCCTTCATGGGGCATTCCTCTCATATGCCCAAAATTATCCACAAAGATCCATATATAAAAGTTCAATGGGTCAAGAAGAACTTACAGCTTTCTTAGGTTTAAATGAACCTCTTGTTTGTTTACCTAGTGTACACGCCTTACATAGGTCATTAACCTTGAAATTTAGGTTTGGCAAACCACATACCAAATCTTTTGTAAGTAGCTTCTGCATGGTATGCATGCTTATGTGACCAAGTCTTCTATGCCAAAGCCTTGGATCATCAGTCAAGGCCTTTAGACATTTTAGCTTAGATCCTGCAACTTGGTTAGTACTCAAAGAATAAACATTATTACATCTAGGAGCAGTAAGCAACACTTATCCCGTCTTTATGTCTTGAACCTCACATTTTTCTGAATCAAACATAACTTTATTACCTTTATCACAAATTTGAGAAATACTTAGCAGATTATATTTCAAGCCATCAACTAAATAAACATCATCAATAAAGTTGGATGAATTATAGCAAATTTTACCAATGCCAATTATGTCACACTTTCCTTTATCACCAAGAGTAATGGTTCCAGATGATTGCTTCTTTAAATCTAAGAATAAAGAGCTTTTTCCACTCATGTGTCTTGAACAACCACTATCTAATATCCATTTGTGCTCCTTTACCTTGGTGATATCCTCCAAAACAGCAAACATCAACCTTTCCGGGTCGACCAAATGGCATATTTTGGTTCATACTCAGGTTCGATCATGTTTGGTGGTCTAGTACCTTTAGGAACCCAAATTTGTTTTGTAACACCCCGAATCCGCGGGACTCGGGATGCCACATTGGGCTAGGATCTCACAACGGATCCTGATCCTAGCCTGACAACAAGTTCACTGGACCTTACAACATCACACTGACAAATTTAAAACAAATACATAGAACGATATAAACTGTACAACCAAAGGTAAAACAACAACGTAGCCGAGTATATAAAACGACATCTTCACACAGGAGGTAAAAAAGATCATCCTCACACAGGAGGGAAACACAACAAACCCAAACCAACCACCTAACGTACGAGAGTCCTCGGCCTGTCACCCTGCCAGATCACTCAGCAACGCCTAACCTGCCAACATCTACAACACAATATGAAACCGTTAGCTAACCATACATATATAAGGTAATGCATAAGCACATACACAATCAGAAAAGATAAACATATCAGCATGCTATCACACATTTACCCATTTTATCATCTTTATATAAACGTCATTCACTCAAATCGTATATATATATATATGTATGTATATATATATATATATATATATATATATATATATATATATATATAGATGAAAATATGTGACACGAGGACCGATACATCCTCGCTTCTGAGCCTGCTAGCCATCTGGAGTGGAATCGGTCACATAACCCATGTACCCTATGGGGGTGGTGTTGTGCCCTCCCCGTATATCAGGTCTGGCGTGACATCAGAGAACCTCCCAAATTCCACGGCGGGATGAAAAAGAAAGGTTATCATACCCACGCATACGGGGCAAACCATATAAAACAAAGGTCGGTATAAACAACATCTCATGCTATCATAGCAACACAATAAACACACACTACTCATGCAAACGCCCAAATATAGGGATGGTAGCTAAGTAAGTCCTACGGACTTACCTTAACCCCGCACACAATTCAAACACGATCAACCACAATCAACCTCCAATCTTGAGAGAGGGGCACTGCCTAATAACAAGGCGTAAAGATATATCAACCTCTATTCATCAAAGGGGTCAAACCTAGACCCAAAGGGATCCACATAGGGATCACACTCAACCTCACAACCTCAAACAACATCATAAGTCCTTAAAGCCGTACAAGGCATAAACCGATCACAACCTCAACCAAACACATCTTCACATATCTAGCATGATCCTATACACTCATACTAGGAAAGGAACAAAGGCATCCTAAGGAAGGCCTAGAAGCAACACACACCTGCAGAACCAAGTGCAACACCAAGCTGGTGTAGGTGACGTAGGGGCGGCTAGGGAATGGCGCAAGGACGGCTCACTGCTAGCGCAGGGGCGGTCCAGAGATAGCGCAGGGGCGGCTGGTGTGCAAAAACACACCACTTCAGCTCCTTCTTCACTTCTTCCTTCGATCCCTTCACTCCTTCTTCGCCCAACACATATACATACAGAAACATACATATATATACATCAACATAAGCCAATCAAGGCTGGAACAAGATTCAAACCTAAGGATCTAAGCTAAGATAAGGAAAGAGATGAAAAGATGAAGAGAAAGGGAATGAAAGAAGAAAAGCCATGGAAGCGTACCATTGAGCTTCCCGGGAGATCAGCACAACTCCATCACAACCTAAAGCTGGCTCATAAGCTCAGTAACAACAACCATCAACCACAACAAGCAAAGCCATCAAGGATCTCTCACAAACTCAACCAAGGCTCAAAGAAGATCAAGATGATCCAAGGAAGAAGAGAGGAGAGGAAGAAGAGCGTAGGGAGAGAGAGATGAAGCAGGAAAGAGATTGAAGAAACCCTCATCTGAAGGAAGAAGGCAATATAAAGGAGAAGTGTCAAAAAGCAAAGCTCGGGTCAAAGAAGACGGCTGCAGCCCACCATAAACCGCAGGGGCAGCTAGTCTGGCCACTGAGACGGCTCAGAGAACCGCAGGGGCGGCCAGCCAGGGGCGCAAGGGTGGCCCACTGCAACTCCAACCAAGGAAAGCAGTTGCGTCTCAGCTGAGGCGCAGGTGCGGGATCTCTCGAAGACTAAGGCTCTTACATCTCACCCCCCCTAAAAACAAGTTTCGTCCCGAAACTTGCAAAATCCCAAAGTCTCTCGGACCCATAAGCCGAGGTATAACTCTCACTCTCACTATCGGAGGTATCACATCTCCGTTCAAAAGATCACATCCTATAACAGTCTATAATCCTCAAACATCAACATGGAGGAATCATCAACTCCAGAAAACAGGGCCATAACGCTACCCAAAGGCGTAGAGGAATCACATCTCTCGCTATACCACATCACAAGGCATAGAGGAAGCACATCTCTAGCCAAAATATCCCACAGGCATAGAGGAAATACGTCTCTAGCCAAACCATATCACAGGCATAGAGGAAATACGTCTCTAGCCAAACCATAAATATATATATCGCATGGAGGAATCACATCTCCGCTGAAACTATGTCCATCAAGGTAGCATGGAGGAAAGAACCATCTCCAGCTGAATCCTAATCACACTCAAATAGCATGGAGGAAAGAACCATCTCCAGTCGTAATATAAAACATACTCAGATAGCATGGAGGAAATAATCATCTCCAACTATAACATACATCACGCTAGCATATCAAACTACTAAGATCATACATCACATCATAGCTAGCATGGCAAAAACACATCAAGGCATATAAGCACAACATTCATCAAGACAACACTACGGTCTACTCGTGCTCTCACAAGTGGTTATGTCCCAATATATACTCTGGATAGTTCCTCAGGATACTATCCTCAGTCTCTCACTTAGCCTCTTCAGATCCTCATCTTGACCACGATGTCCTCAATGTGGTAATGTCTTTCGAATGCAAGCGTCTCAAATCTCATTCCAAGAATGTAACCAAATGCTCAACAAAGATGTAGTTCGGCTTAACCACTAGGTCATCATAACTCGCAAAGTGTTTCAAACATGGTATATACTCCCTCATTTGAGACGCAAGAAACAATGGGTGAACATCCTCTAACCTCAGAGGTAAAGCTAAACATCATGCTGCCTTCACAATACTGATTAAGTTCTCAAATAAACCGACATATTGGAAACTCAGTTCCCCTTCTATGTCAACACATCTGACGTCTCATAGCGGAGATACTCTCATCCGAACATGATCTTTCACTTAAGCTTGAGAGGTTAACGCCTCTTGTCTACGTATGATATCTAGCGAATCTATATAGTCAGCATCCTTCTTCTAATCAACATTCATTAAACTACACAATCCTGAATCACATAGAGCCATTCCAAAAGATGCACGTCAAACATTGTCATATAATAACTCGTTAAATGGAGGTAATCTATCCATCCATGCTTCCAATCCTAAAAGGCAAGCTTATAATATATTCTCAAGGGTCCAGATGGTCCTCTATAACTGACCATCTGACTGGGGGTGGAACATAGTCGTGAAGTATAGACTCATCCCTCAAAGCCGTCTAAATCGGTTGTCAAACCTCGAGGTAAATCGCCCATCTCGATCAGAGATGACTGTCCGCGGTACACTATGGAGTCTCACTATCTACCTAGTGTACTCCTCCACCAATCCGTTTATTGACCACGTCTCTCTGATAGGAATGAGACTTGTCGAATTCATTAATCTGTCACCAACGATCCAGATAACCTCAATCTTTCACGGGGCCACAATCTCACAAAAGGTCCATAGAGGTGTCCTGCCATTTCCATTGCTGCACTGGTAGTGGGTGAAGCTCATCACTAGGTCGGAAATACTCCATCTGGTTACATCAGCTTCAATCTTCTTCATCAATATAATTATCTCACCTCATGGTACATCTTACTCGTACCTGGATGTACTGAATAAGGTGTACAATGAGTATACCGGAAGATTCTCTGTCTCCACCTTGCATCAGCAGGTACACGAAAGTGATCATGGCGCTCCATCACTCCATCTACTCCAATGGAGAACTATGGTGCCTTATTACGAGACATCTTCTCTCTATACCTCATCAAGGTCAGGCAGGTCCCCTGCTTCTGTTGGACCTCATCCAACAGAGCAGGTAGAACCTCTTAGGTATAACTGGATATCCTCATCAAGGGACTGATTGTTCAACTCTAGCCAAGCTAGATCTCTCTGAAGCTGAGGCTAACTATCAGTCTTGCAATCATCTTCCCTTGGAGCGTCTTTCAGTTCAAGTTGTCAGCAATAAAGTTCAACTTCTCTTATATGAAATCTCCAGGTTAGAAATCTTGATCAACTCAAGCCCTTAACACTGGTGATTATTCAACTCCCACGGCGTATAAACATACTTCAGACTCCTCTGGTCTGTGAAAACCTAACATGAGATATCATGTAGGTACTACCTTCAAATCTTCAAGGCTTGAAGTAGCACGGCTACTCTTGATCATGCATCAAGTAGTTCTCCTCATACTTTTTCAACTGTAGACACACATGTCAATAACTCTATTCCTCTGTAGTAATACACGTCTCAACTTAGTTGGGATATATCACCGTAAATCATGGGATCCCCATAATCTTCTGACTATGATAGAATGGAAGCAGAGGTCAAATGCCTCTTCAACTCTTCAAAGCTCTGGTATATTACTTGACAACACCCATCTGGTGGTCTTTCTCCAAAGACTCATAAGTAGATACACATTCACATAAAATTCTTCCTTCAAGTATTGGTAGTAATCGGCTGAGCCGAGAAACTATGCATTCCTTAATGTTCATCAGTATCTCCTAGGTTATAACATACTTAATCCTCACCAGGTCAATCATGATCCCACTGGCGGAGTCAGCATGGCCTAGGAAGGCTATCACTAACATCTCAACTCACATTTAGAGAGCGTAGCATACAACTCCCTACCTCTCGAAATCTGCAGAACAATCCTTAGACGATCGGTCTACCACTCTCAGCTATGAGAGTATACCGATATGTCATCAATGAAAATCACCACAACCAGATCAAGGAAAAGATGCTATTCATTAACTCTCTGAAGACTGTTAAGGCATCCATCAGCCCCAAATGGCATCACTATAACTCGTAGTGTCCATAATGGTACAAAAGGCCGTCTTATGTATATCTTGCTCTCTCACCCTCCATTGGTGATATCCTGAGCGCAAGGGAATCCTGAAAACACAATTGCTTCTTGAAGCTAACCCATCAGGTCGTCGATACGGAACATGGAGCACACTAGGGCAAAAGAAGCCCGTCTCAATTAACTCTTCAAGTTGTCAATTACAATATCTCAACAAGCACCATATCGTATGGTCCTTCCCAATTAGTGTCGTATCATACTTCAACTTGATAACAATGTCCACACTTTGTTGAGGTGGCCACTAGACGATTCAGTAACAAGTCTATAAACTCATAAACCACTAGAACATCTTCCAATGTGGAACTTTCTTCTTTATGGCATAACATAAAAAACATCACCTCTTGTGTTGTCATCTTCATTGCTCATATGGCACTAATAACAAAAATCATCTCTCCAAAGGTCGTAGCCTCGGAAAACCTCTATCAAATCAATCTCAATAGAAACTGTAACAACCTTCCAATTGATATCCAACATGACATGATATCTATTCATCCAAACCATACACATAGTGACTTTCTCATGCACCTACGGCATGACAAAGAAGTCTATAACCATACACACGTCCCTGAATGAATGGGACAAACACATACCTCTCGGGTACCTCAAACCCTTAACAGGTAATCTTGTAAAGGAAGATCTATCTCCTACTGTTTCCACAGTCCACTATTGACGCATGCATCGAAAGACAAGAAGTGCATAACACTCACAACAAACAAAACTCCACTAGGGAAACAATTAACAAGAATGGTACCTGTACAGCTAACACCAGAAGCTCCACTGCATAACATCATTCAATCTTGGATCCATGCTCTTCAGATATTACTGAGGTCGTTGCCATAGCCTCCACTTCCACTCTTTCTGCACCGGAAAGAGGAAGGTCTTGTTGAGAAGAAACACCACCTTGCTGACAGAAAGAGGCCAGATGGCCTAGTTCACCATAGGTGAAGCAAGCTATCGGTACCAAAGGGCACTCAGAATGCAAATGATCTGGATAACCACAGTTGAAACATAATCGTCCCATCCTTGTACCTTGTGCAGCTAAAGGGTATCTCGATCTTCGTCATCCACCTTTCATGATCTTACACCGGGAGGGAACTGGTAAAGGCAACGTCTTGCCCTGTTGACAGAACTTCGCTCTATGCCCTGCTTTACCACACATAAAGCATATGATGGGCGCCTTTGGGCACACAGCTCGCTGGTGTCCAAACTTCGCACAATTAAAACACTGTAGTTCCTTGCTAGTCGTCTTCATGGCCATAGGACCACTTGATTGTCCTACTATCTGACTTGGTTTACCATTCATCATCTTTGCTTCTCTACTAATTGATCCAGTCCATTGCTTCTTCTCTGATCCGGAAGCTTCAATTGGTCCCACCGATGTTGGTAAATCTGGTGTAGGTCTACCCGCTATCACAACCTCATAAACTTGCTGCATATATTCTTGAAACTCAAATCTGCTCATGGAGACATGATCAACCTCTTCAAACTCGTTCTCTACCATAGGCGAACCAACAGCGGAAACTGGTCCCTAACTTGACGTGACTGGAGGAAGAGGGGGTGTACCCCTACCTCGTCCCACTACAGATATTGCTCTAGTCTGAGCCATCTGTAGGATATACGCACCTAAACTTACAAGGCTATATATATACCATATGTATCGATATATATATATATATATATATATATATATATATATATATATATATATATATATATATATATATATATATATATATATATATATATATATATATATATATATATATATCTACGCTGCAGGGATCCATGGCAGAGGTTACGACTTCTCGTACATTCTAAACCAAAACCACACTTAAAACCAAAAACGTTTTAAAACGTCAGACCCCATGTGGGTTTTGTTTATTTTACATATCAAACCTTATTGTAGGTAGCAAGTGCCATTATTATCAACCTGGGCTCTGGTACCAACTCTGTAACGCCCCGAACCCGCGGGACTCGGGATGCCACATTGGGATAGGATCTCACAATGGATCTTGACCCTAGTCTGACAACAAGTTCACTAGACCTTACAACATGGCAATGATAGATATAAAACAAATACATAAAACGATATAAACTATACAACCAAAGGTAAAACAACAATGTAGCCGAGTATATAAAACGACATCCTCACACAGGAGGTACAAAAGATCATCCTCATATAGGAGGGAAACACAACAAACCCAATCCAACCACCTAATGTACGAGAGTCCTCGGCCTGTCACCCTGCCAGATCACTCAACAACGCCTAACCTGCCAACATCTACAACACGGTATGAAACCGTTAGCTAACCATACATATATAAGGTAATGCATAAGCACATACACAATCAGAAAAGATAAACACATTAGCATGCTATCACACATTTACCCATTTTATCATCTTTATATAAAGGTCATTCACTCAAATCGTATATATATATATATAATATATGTATATATATATATGTATATATATATATATATATATATATATATATATATATATATATATATATATATATATATATATATCCATAGATGTAAATATGTGACACGAAGACCAATACATCCTCGCCTCTGAGCCTGCTAGCAATTTGGAGTGGAATCGGTCACACAACCCGTGTACCCTATGGAGTGGTGTTGTGCCCTCCCCGTATACCAGGTCTGGCCTGACATCAGAGAACCTCCCAGACTCCACGGCGGGATGAAAGGGAAAGATTATCACAACCACGCATACGGGGCAAACCATATAAAACATAGGTCGGTATAAACAACATCTCATGCTATCATAGCAACACAATAAGCACACACTACTCATGCAAACACCCAAATATAGGGATGGTAGCTAAGTAAGTCCTACGGACTTACCTCAACCTCGTACACAACTCAAACACGATCAACCAGAATCAACCTCCAATCCTGAGAGAGGGGCACTGCCTAATAACAGTGCATAAAGATATATCAACCTCTATTCATCAAAGGGGTCACACCTAGACCCAAAGGGATCCATAGGGATCATACTCAACCTCACAACCTCAAACAACATCAACCTAAGTCCTTAAAGCCTTACAAGGCATAAATTGATCATAACCTCAACCAAACACATCTTCACACATCTAGCACAATCCTATACACTCATAGTAGGAAAGGAGGGAACAAAGGCATCCTAAAGAAGGCCTAGAAGCAACACACACCTGCAGAACCAAGTGCAACACCAAGCTGGTGCAGGTGATGCAGGGGAAACTAGGGAATGGCGCAGGGGCGGCTCACTGCTGGCGCAGGGGCGGCTGGTGTGCAGAGACACACCACTTCAGCTCCTTCTTCACTTCTTCCTTCGATCCCTTCACTCCTTCTTCGCCCAACACATATACATATAGAAACATACATATATATACATCAACATAAGCCAATCAAGGCTGGAAAAAGATCCAAACCTAAGGATCCAAGCTAAGATAAGGAAAGAGATGAAAAGATGAAGAGAAAGAGAAGGAAAGAAGAAAAGCCATGAAAGCTTACCACTGAGCTTCCTAGGAGATCAACACAACTCCATCACAACCTAAAGTTGGCTCACAAGCTCAATAACAACAACCATCAACCACAGCAAGCAAAGCCATCAAGGATCTCTCACAAACTCAACCAAGGCTCAAAGAAGATCAAGATGATCCAAGGAAGAAGAGAGGAGAGGAAGAAGAGCATAGGGAGAGAGAGATGAAGCATGAAAGAGATTGAGGAAACCCTCATCTGAAGGAAGAAGGCAATATAAAGGAGAAGTGTTAAAAAGCAAAGCTCGGGTCAAAGAAGACGGCTGCAGCCCACCATAAACCGCAGGGGCGGCTAGCCTGGCTGCTAGGGCGGATCACACAACCGCAAGGGCAGCCAGCTAGGGGTGCAGGGGCGGCCCACTGTAGCTCCAACCGAGGAAAGCAGTTGCGTCTCAACTGAGGTGCATGTGCGGGATCTCTCGAATACTAAGGCTCTTACATGTTTGACTTGTTTCCTTAAACATAAAGGATAGGTGTTCCGTATGATATAAGGATCATTTCTTCTATAAGGACATGTAGACTTAACATGACCCTTTTTGCAACAGTAGAAGCAAGTAGGCATATGAATGCTTCCTTTGGCCTTGACAAAGGTGGTGGTAGGTTTTCTAGGAAAGCTCCTATGATAACATATACCATTTTTGTTAAGGGAAGACTGTTGTTCACCCATCATTCTTTCCATATTAGCTTTTGAACAAGTAAACTTGATAAGTGCTGCCTTCTAGTCTTGACCCGTCAAAGGCAGATCAACTTTCTCTTTCTCTAGATTGATATGGTTTCGATGAAGAGAGGAGAGGTTGTCCTTGAGAATCAGATTTTCTGATTCCATGGCCTTGATATTGTCATCAAGATCTTCCTTTTCTGTGTTGAGATTTTCAATCTCTAGAGACTTTTTACTTAATAGTCTATCTTGTTCATGAAGCTTTTTTTTAAAGAATTTATCCTTATTCTATGTTTCTTATCACTTAAGATAATATCCGTAAGGAATTGTTTAAGGTCAATCTCAAGTTGAGACAAGATTGTACTTACCATATTGTCAATGTATAAGTTTGAGTCATCTTCATGATCGGTCATGAGACACAAGTTCCCTTGTTCTTTTTCATCTTCTGATTCATTTGTTGATTCTGAATCACTCCATGAAGCAACTATAGCTTTCTTCTTTCGATCATTTTTCTTGAAGTTGGTCCTCTTCTTTTGTGGACAATCCTTCACCAAATAATCTGTTTCACCACATTCAAAACAAGTCAGTACTCTCATTTTCTTATTAGAGTTAGAAAACTTACCTTGGGGTTTTGATGCTCGTGGAAATTCTCTGTTTGCAGATTGTTTCTATAACTTGAGAATTCTTGCGAGACCTTTGGAGATCATGGCGATAGCACCTTCTTCATTATCATCATCACTATCTTCTTCATCAGATGGTAACTCATCTCTTCTGGATTTTAATGCCAAATTCTTGGAGTTGGATGGGAGCTCTACATCTTCTTCACCAAGAACCATTTTATGTGTGATGAGTTTTCCAAGTAGATCATCAAGAGGAAGAGTTGTGAGATTTTGAGCTTCTTCAATAGCAGTCATCTATGGTCCCCACTTGGCTTTAGGTAGGCTCCTTAGAACCTTCCTCACTTTCTCCTCATTTGTAAAGATCTTTCCTAGTGAGTCCAAATTGTTCACGATCTCAGTGAATCTGGTGAACATTTCTTTGACTGTTTCATTTGGATTCATCTTGAATAGCTCGTATTGTATGAGAAAGATGTTAATATTTGTTTCCTTGACTTGACTTGTTCCTTCGTAAGTGACAACAAGCTTGTCCCATATTTCTTTAGCACTCTTGCATGATAAGATGCGGTTGAATTCATTTGCATATAATCCACATTAGAGTAGATTCATTGCTTTGTAATTCTTTGACACACTGTCCAGGTCAGCTTGTGTGAAGTCTGATTCCTTCTTTGGGACTTGGACGCCTTCAACCATTGTCATTGGAACTTTAGGTCCATCTTGAGTAATGCTCCAAAGCTCCATATCCTGGTCAATAATGAACATACACATGAGTGCTCTCCAATGGGCAAAGTTGTTGCCACAGAGAGTGGTGGTCGGGATGAGGATCTTTCTTGAGCAAATCCACCATCACCTACAGGATTCATGATTAGTCTCACTGATGGTTAAATCAATAAACGTGAGTCTAGCTCTGATACCAATTGAAGAACCGGTAGGTGAAATAAATAAGTTAAATGATACTCTAGAAGGGGGGTTGAATAGAGTATGGGAACTTTTCGCAAACCAAATCTCAAGGCCTTGAAACTCCTTTCAAGGACCTTGATGTCAATTTGTGCTTGTCGTGAAACTTTGATTTCAACGGCTTTGAATCTTCTTTCAAGGGCCTTGACATCTTGCTCCTGCAAAACAAAGTTAGTCACAATAAAGTATATATGGCGCAGAATTAAAAAGATTGACACAAGGATATGTTTACGAAGTTCGGCTCTAAATAGCCTACTCTCCGTCCCAGGGTATATCCGTAGGATCTAACTATCTATTATCAGCTTCAAAGAATCCTAGATACAAACTAGAAGAAATCCCTTTCTTCTCTCATTGTAGCCAATGCTACGATCTAGCTTCAACTCTTAACCTAGCTATAATAGCCTAGTTACTTCGCAGAGTAACACACACTCTAGTATAACACTATTTAGATCTTCCAATGGAGCTCTAGTGTTTTCTCTCTCTAAGGGGATAAAGCTTTTTTGTGAATGAGAGAAAGAAAAACAACGAATGAAGATGATTAAGTTGCTTGAGGATGTAAAGATTGTTTCTTGTGTAAGCTTGTATCTCTGTCTTCTTCGACCATCATCTTCATTTATACTCTTCTATGGAAAGGTCTTCTAGCCATTGTAGAGATGACCGTTCGAAGATGAACCTTCTTTTCCATGAAGATCATTTCTTGTTTCGAGATAAGGTAGACGTTGCAAGTTTTCAGCTCCTGATAACACGTCGAGTCCTTAACTTCTTCATCTTCTCGTCTTCTGTTGAATCGAGAGAGAAGATATTTTTGCCGTTTATTGTTTAGAAAATCTTCTAGAAAAGATTCTCTATTCTTCAGTTGAGATCTTCCTTCGTTTAATAAGATCTTCCTTCGGTTGATAAGATCTTTGGTTGATGAGATCTTTCCGTTACAGAATCTTCCAATAAAATCTTCAACTCATTTTGAATCTTTGTTCCGTGCATCTATAATTCCAAGGTCCTTGATTTCATCCTTTTGAACTTGCTATCTTCCTTTGTCCTTGAATCATACTTCAAGGCCCTTGACATTATAGATAAATCCTGCACTGAATTCAAACCAACCAAATATCTAGAAATATAATCAATACATTGTTAGTATATCCAACTACTACATTTGTGTGAAGTCTTCCATCATCAATACCTGTAAACCATTTTAATCAAGGTGGAGTTTTCAACTTCCTTGTTACCTAGACTATACCACACAAACACAAGACACAAAATACAAAACACACACAAACACACCAAAACAAAAAGAAAAGTAAAAACGAAAACAAATACAAAAAACGAAAAGGGAAAGATATGTATCAATGGGTTGCCTCCCATTAAGCGCTTCTTTAAGGTCATTAGTTTGACCAAAACTGGGAGCGTTTCACTCAAGGTGAAGTGGGGCAATCATATCCACTGGAGCTTTCGGAATGTACTTCTTTAACCGGTGCCCCCATTCAACTTAAAATCTCCACAATGCTCCACACCTATCTCAACCGCTCCATGGGGGAAGATCTTCCTCACCACATAAGGACCCGTCCATCTTGACTTTAGCTTTCCGGGGAAGAGCCGCAGCCTTGAATTGAAGAGAAGGACTAAGTCACCTTCACTGAACTCCTTTGGGATCAGACATTTGTCATGGCAACGCTTGGTCCTTTCTTTGTAAATACGGGCGTTTTCATAAGCATCCAACCGGATGTCCTCAAGAGCATTCATGTCTAGCAACCTCTTCTCACCGACTTCCTTGAGGTCAAAATTCAGCCACCTTATGGCCCAATATGCCCTATGCTCCATCTCCACCGGAAGGTGGCAAGACTTGCCATAAACTAGCTTGTAGGGAGTGGTGCCAATTGGTGTCTTGAAGACGGTTCTATATGCCCACAAAGCATCATCAAGCTTCATAGCCCAATCTTTTCTTGTCCTAGAAACCTTATTCTTAAGTATCCCCTTTATCTCCCGGTTGGAGATCTCCACTTGGCCACTAGTTTGGGGATGGTAAGGTGTGACCACCTTATGAATCACCCCATACTTAGCCAAAAGTGTCCCAAAGTTCCTATTGGTGAAATGCTTCCCTCCATCACTTATGATCACTCTTGGTGTTCCAAACCTAGGGAAGATGACTCGGTTGAAGAACCGCACCACTACTTTGGCATCGTTTGTGGGAGAGGCAATTGCTTCCACCCACCTTGACACATAATCCACCGCCAATAGAATGTAGAGGTTGCCCCATGAAGAGGGGAATGGACCCATGAAGTCCACACCCCAAACAACAAAGATCTCAACCTCTTGGATATTGTTCAAGGGCATCTCGTTCCTTGTTGAGATGTTTCCCGTCCTTTGGCAAGCGTCACAAGCTACTACAAAATTCTACACATCCTTAAACAAGTTAGGCCAATAAAAACCGGATTGCAATACCATTGCACACGTTTTGTGTGAGCTAGCGTGGCCTCCATATGGCAAGGAGTGGCAATGACGGATCACACTCTCCATTTAATCCTCCGGAATGCACCTCCTAAAGACTCTATCCGGTCCTCTCTTGAACAAGAGAGGCTCACTCCAATAATAATGCATCACATCTTTGAAAAACTTTTTCCTTTGGCCATTTGGCAAACCGGGTGACACGTCTTCACACACAAGATAATTCACTATGTCCACATACCATGGCTCACTCCCTCTAGACACTTGAAATAAGCACTCCTCTATTACTTGCAATTGCTCATCCCGAAATGAGTCACCAATCGGGATGCCATCTCTTTCAATCTCCAACGGTGGTATCCTACTAAGATGGTCCGCTACTGAATTTTCGGAACCCTTCTTGTCTCAAATCTCCAAGTCGAATTCTTGGAGGAGAAGGATCCACCGAATGAGGCAAGACTTGACATCTTTCTTTGTGAGGAGATAACGGATCGCAGCATGATCTGTATACACAATAACTTTTGCTCCAACAAGATATGACCGGAACTTCTCAAAGGCATACACCACCGCTAGCAACTCCTTCTCGGTTGTGGCATAGTTGAGTTGGCATCAAATGGTAAGCTCCAATCAGGAGGTTGCATGATAGGGGCGGAGATCAAAGCATCCTTCAACCTACAAAATGCTTCAAGACAATCCTTGGAGAAAACAAACTCAACATCCTTCATTAGTAGGTTAGTGAGAGGCTTAGAAATTTTAGAGAAATCTTTCATAAACCTCCGGTAAAAACCGGCATGCCCTAAGAAACTCCTTACCCCTTTCACTGAGGTAGGTGGTGGCAACCTCTCTATCGTTTCTATCTTTGCTCTATCACCCTCAATTCCACAGTGGGAAACCAAGTGTACCAACACTATGCCTTCACTCACCATGAAGTGGCATTTCTCCCAATTCAACACAAGATTAGTTTCCTCACATCTCTTCAACACCAAAGATAGATTAGCCAAGCAATTATCAAATGAAGAGCCATATACCGAGAAATCATCCATAAACACTTCCATAATATTCTCAATATATTCAGAAAAAATAGCCATCATACACCTTTGAAAGGTGACGGGTGCATTACACAACCCAAATGGCATCCTTCTATATGCAAATGTTCCCCAAGGACAAGTAAATGTTGTTTTCTCTTGGTCATCCGGGTGAATAGGAATTTGGAAAAATCCACTATAACCATCAAGGTAACAAAAATGTGAATGTTGAGCTAACCTTTCTAGCATTTGGTCAATAAAGGGAAGAGGGAAGTGATCTTTCTTAGAGGCAAATTAAGCTTCCTATAGTCAATACACATTCTCCACCCCGTAACCGTCCTAGTTGGGATTACTTCATTGTTCTCATTAGTTACTACGGTCATATAACCCTTCTTAGGAACAACATGTACAGGACTAACCCATTTACTATCCGAAATTGGGAAAATGATTCCCGCATCTAGCAATTTTAAGATCTCTTTCTTGACTACCTCTTTCATAATAGGTTTCAATCTTCTTTGAGGTTCAATTGAAGGTTTATGGTGTTCTTCTATCAAGATTTTATGCATGCACAAGGATGGTTAAATGACAACTAAGTCATCAATGGTGTATCCTATAGCTCTCCTATGCAATTTCAATTCATTCAACAATCTATCAAGCTCATCATCATTCAAAGATGCATTCACAATCACGGGATAAGTAGAATTTGAACCAAGGAAAGCATACTTTAAATGAGAAGGGAGAGGTTTGAGATCAAGTTTAGGAGGACCTTTATCGGTTGGATGTGATCCATATAGATCCACATTAGATGATTCCAAAGCCATTGAAGACTCTCTAAGACTCCTTGAAGCTTGATCAACAACTAAGGGACTATTTGGAGAAACCACGGGTGATCCCACGGCCTCTTGCATAACCACAAGCGTGGTTTTGGAAAATTTAGCACAATTGGCTACGACAGAGCTTTCCACGGGCTGAATTGTTGAAACTATGGGCGTGGTTATGGCCCCCAGCTCGTGGTTCTTACAACTCTTCAGCCCTCCTTCGTGCACTTCAAATTCAACACTTGTCTCCTTTTCTAATGCATCCAAAGCTTGAATTTCTTCATTGCAATCTTCCTCAACTCCTTCCTCCATGATACTCATGCTAAGAACCTTCTCTAATGGATCCTTGATTAGGATTTAGCTCATAACTTCCCTAGACACTTCTTCCTCGATAATGTTAAAAACGTCTTCACCGAGGGTTGGCCCCTTCATCATTGTGGACAACTTGAACTTGATATTCTCTTCTCCTATGTTGAAGGAGAGGATCCCATTTTTGCAATCCACTAAGCATCCGGATGTGGCTAAGAATGACCTCCCTAAAATGATAGGAACCGGGTAGTCCGCCGGGATGTCCAAAATAGCAAAATCGATTGGCACATAGAACTTCCCAAGCTGAACCGGTATGTCCTCTAGGATCCCCACGGGGTGAATGATTGATCAGTCCGCCATGTAGAGGGTCATCTTGACCGGCTTCGGTTCTCCTAGCCCAATCTTATTGCAAAGTGCAAGCGGGATAATGCTTACACTTGCTCCAAGGTCACATAGGGCCTCATATTGCACTTATTCCACTCCAATTGGCACACAAAAAGACCCTGGATCCCGCAGCTTAGGAGGCATTTCCTCCCTCATAGTTTGAATCAACTCGGAAGACCTCTTTGTCATCCTCACTTCTCCATAGTCCTCCAACTTCCTCTTGTTGGAGACTATTTCCTTCAAAAACTTTCCATAGGCCGGCATACCTAGAATCGCATCCATGAATGGAATGTTAATATGTAATTTAGACATAAGTTCAAGGATTTACCGAAATGTTTATCCAAGCGAGGTCTTGCTCGTGATTGTGTAAATGGTAGTGGTGGCTTGTATGGGGGAGGTGCCACATATGTTGGCTCATCATCTTTGCTCTTGCCTCCTTCTTCTTGCAATGGTTCTTCCTCCACTACTACTTGCTTCCCCTAGTCATTCTCCTTTGGCGAGGGATCTTTTATGCTCAGCCCACTCCTTGTGGTAATGGCCAACACTTGGCCTCTTGGATTGTCCTCGGTCCTTCTAGGAAGCTTTCCCAGATCCCTTTGTGCATCACCCACCTTTTGGAAAACTTGTGCTTCTAGCACCTTTTGAGCCTTTGAAATGGATGTCACCATGCTCTCAAGCCCACTCAACCTCCCTAGCAATTGTTCAAACATCATTTCGGTCCTATCCTTTGGAGGTTGAGCAAAACCGGGTGGAGGCTCTTGTGAAGCCTTAGGTGGTGCGGTTGCGCTTGTGGAAGCGGGAGGGTTCAGGGCACCATCCGGGTTTGAATAGGAGAAACCGTGATGGTTGTGGTTAGGCCGATAATTGTTGTATTGCCGGCTGTTGTTGTTGAAGTTCCTAGGGCCTTGATAATTGTTGAAGTTACCCCTTCCCATGTAGTTAACATCCTCCTCTTTGGATGCCAAGTTGGCTTGAACTTGAGGACTTGCTTGACTCTTTAAGGTTGTGGTACACAACTCCCTCAAGGACTTAAGCTCATTGTTGATTGCATCAAGTTTGTAGTTGCTCATGGTGACTTCACTCACTTCATATGCTCCCGGTTTCCTCCAATCACTCTTCCTATGGGAGTACTTCTCTCTCACCAAGGCTTGCTTCTCTAGAAAATCCCAAGCCTCATCCACATTCTTCTCCATGAATGTTCCCCCGGAAAGTGATTGGAGCTTGAATTAACTATTGTTCGCCCCTAGAGGTGTGTGCAAATAAGTTTTAAATTTATAAAACTAGAATCAAGCAGCGAACCCGCAGTGTACGGATCGAGGTAGCTAAGCAAGAATTCCAGAGTATCGAACACAGGGATTTGGGTGGGAACAAATTCGATTTCAGGTTATCAAGCAATAAATATGGGAGTTTTGCAAATATTGGGAAAACAACAATCCTAAAGATCCGGGTATTCAGTTGTGGCAACAGATTCAAGATATACTAATGATATAAAGACAGAGTGGAGATATGCAAAGGTATACTAATGTAAGGTAATCGTACGGTTGAGGTTCCAAAAACCTTATGTAACTCACCTAAAAGATAATCCCTATACAGGTTGTTGAGGCTCAATATAGAGAGATTCTAAAGGCAAGGATTAATATCAAATACCCAAACCTATAATCTAAAGGTCAAGACTAACTTATCCGATTGAGGTTGTTGAGGCTCACAATCGAGGTAGAGGTTGTTGAGGCTTCACTACCACCTAGAAAAGACAAGTCTAAACTAAGCTAAAGCAAATCTTTAACTTTGGATTAAGGTAAAAGCAGGCTCGTAAACTCAGGGAAATTACGGTTGGATCTTGAGATTCCACGGCCGTGGAACTCAAGAACAGCCCGTAATTTAGGGTTGTCGGCGACAATTCTCTAACTCTCAGGGTCTAATCTGTTTGCGATCGATCTATCATCATCTAAGCCACAACTATCAACCCTTCACCTTAGAATTGTTAAGGGTTTTTAGCCAATAACAGTCATATCGATATCAATTCAAGATTTATAAGATAAAAGATGGGAACTTTCAAGAACTTTCAATAATCTTCAAACGAATCTCAGAATCACAATCAAGAACAAGTGTTTATCAAAAGATTCAAATCGGAATGAACAATCACAATCTTAGGAAAGAAAGGAAACGGGATGTCAATCCGATCCTAAATCAAACCTAAGCAAGAAGAGGAGTTTTCTTGCAAAATCCTCCAAGAACTTCGATCTTCCGCAACGCGAAGATCGCTAACAGCAACTCTCCAACTCCGAACTTTGATCTTCAATGAGATCTCCAAAATCACCTCCAAGAATGAAGGTTTGTGTCTTGCTAAACTTGCGTTTTTGCCGCTAAACTTAGGGTTGAAAGGTCGTAAGCAAGGTAGCGAGGTGTGGTGTAAGCAAGCCTATGCGGTGATGATGAAATCTCTTTTCGGCCGTCTTTTTATAGGGCAAGACGAAGCGTCGGTCCGGCCCAATCTTCAAAAGATCGTGGCTTCGAAACGTGGCGAAAGGATTCGCCAAGATCACGGTCGTGGAAGATTCCACGACCGTAATTTTGAGGCGTGGAAACAAACACGGGTAACTTCCACGGCCGTAATATCCCCTGGAATGAACATCGAATTCTGACTCACAATCCACGGCCGTAATTTAGGGTAAAACCGTGATTCTTGCCTTCATTCGTGCATTCCTCAATCTAATACTCCAAATTGCTTCCAAAAGGTGTCCTTAATCTAGAGGTACATCAACTCAACTTCCCTTTGCTCGATTTTGTTCGGAAATAGCTCCAAATCACCTATGATCAACATAGAACTCGTGTAGACATCCATATCGACAATATAGGCAATACTAGCTCATATATGCATAAAGCTTAATCAAAGACTATCAATATGAATCAAATACGATTATAAAACGTGCCTAAAATATCACAATATTTCATGCTAACAACTATCCTCATCAAGCCCCTTGAAATAGATCTCCAATAGCTCTATCTTCGGTATCCCATGGTGTGGACAATCTAGGAAGAGGTCTTTGAACCTCTCCCAAGATTTGAATAGGCTCTCTTTATCCTTCATCACAAAGGCATTGATCTTCCCTCTTAGCTCGGTTGTCTTGGAAGGTGGGAAGAACTTTGTAATACATTCGGTTGTCATCTCCTCCCAAGTATCCCCACGTCCTAGTGGAATGGATTGGTACCAAGCCAAGGCTTTATCCTTAAGTGAGAAGGAAAAATCCCTAAGCTTGTGGTTGTTGTTCTCCAATCTAGGTGGCCTTAGAGTCTCCATCAAGATCTCATAATTCATCAAGTGTTGATGAGGAGACTCTCCTTCCATCCCTCCAAATTGATTATGCCGGATCATTTGTAGCACTTGAGGGTGGAGCTCTTAGTCGTGGACTGCGGGATCTCTTAAGTTTACACCCGGACGGTGCACTTTTTGGGCTGGATCCATACGTTGTCCTAGCGTTTGTGCCTCCTCGATAATGATTGGCTCATTCCGTACATGTACCGCCGGCTGCGGTGGTGGTTGACGAAGATTAAGCTCCCTTTGCACAAGAGCTTGCCTAATCTCTTCAATTTCCCTCCTAGTTGCTTCTTGCCTCTCATTTGCAAGTCTCCTCTCATTCTCCAAGGCTTCATCCCTTAGCCTTATTTGTTGTAAGGCATCATTTAACTCAGCTTGAAGATCTCTTCCGGCCATCTCCCTCTTCTTCCTAGTGCCCTTGGATATAGTCTTAAGGGTTTTCTCCGATTCGGGATCGAATGGAGCTAAATCCTTGCCACGAGATCTTCGTATGCATCTAAAGAATAAGAGAGTTCCTAAAAATTCAAAGACACAAACCAAACAAGATCAAAAGCAACAAGAAAGACCTACACTATAAACAATCACACACAATGATTCAATCTAGACCTAGTCCCCGGCAACGGTGCCAAAAACTTGTTATGCTAAAGATGTGTAGCACAAAAGTCTTATAATTTATAACTCAATATATTCTCCTAACTCCTAGCGAACCCACAGTGTATGGGTCATTTTGTAGAAAGGATAGTACTCCGAGGTCAAACACGAAGACTAAGGTGAAATCAAATCAAACAAGTGATCATGGATAGTGCAAATCTAGTCTAAGAAAAGAGAAAGAAATAAACAAATGAAAATCATGATATTTTTGGTTGGGTTTTTATGGTGATCAAACAAAGATCAGAAATCATGAAAGATTATAAATCAAACAAACAACTCAAACTAGCAACACAAACAAGCAACACAAACACAAGATGTGAGATCAAATTAAGAAAAGCGGATCCTAGGGATTGGGACTTCTGGTTATGGCAATGGACTCAAGCTTCTAATCAACCTTGGACAAGCTGCGGTATGTTGGGAAAGGGTGTTTCTCCAATGGGATCAATCACCGGGTAGGTCTCATGGTCCACTAATCCCGTACCTAAGGTCGTATTACCGGGTAAGTCTCTAGGAACCTAAAGTTGGGAATTCTACACAAACCGGATTGCTATCTAGGGTTCAAACCTCTCCTTACCGGGTAAGTCTCGGGAAGGCAAGTCCTAAGCAAGAATCCTAGCACACTCAATCCAATAGCGGCTTGTGAGGCTCACTATTACCTAAAGTTCGTCATCTTTGGTATCTAAGATCGGGAATTACCGGGTAAGTCTCTTCCCTAACTTAGTTTGCTAGCATTAGGTCACCCTAAGCTAGATAAGGCTTAACAAACACTAGGATTTCAACAATCTAACATCCTAATATTTAGATTAATCAATATAAGCACAACAGAACAAACCACGGGTTGATCATACGAAACCACGGTCGTGGTTTAGGAGGAACAGGCCGTGATTATGGTCGGGGGTTAGGATTCAAGTATGCAAGTCATCCAAAGGTACATTCAAGTCTATTATATCATAGTCCAAGCCATAACCATCATTCGATCACCCTAGAATCACAACTACTTAGCCAACAACTTGCATTTTAAGGATTAAACTCATCATGCAAGCATACATGGTTTCCATACAAGAAAATGAAATAAGAGTAAATAGAAGCAAGTAATTTTATCTGAATATGAGATTAAACAAGACTTACAACCCTTCAAACACAGCTCTAAAACGTTCCTTACAATACTTCCAAAAGCTCCTCAACAAAAGTCACTAAAAATCCTTCAAAGTCTAACTCTAGATCTAAGTTTTGTGATGTTGTTTCTTCTTCCAAATGAGAGTGTTTTTCTTTTTTCTTCCAAGTCTTCCCCCTCACAATGGATGATGAAAAATCAAGGGCAAAACCACGGGCGTGGAGTTGTTTTTAATACAAAGCTCTCCTTGGATCACCTAGTCACGAATTGGTGCAAGGCATGCACCAAGAAGGTCTTTTGTGTTCTCCTTTGCTCCTAGCTTGCTCCTTAAAGGGTCCACGAGTGTGCCATCACGAGGAATGATCCTCGAATGTATCGATTAAGTCCTAAAGCTTTCCAAAATACCTACAAAATCAACAAAAGCTCGTGTAGACGTCTATTTCGACAAATATGGATGACTTAAGCGTAAATGTCACGAACTAATGTCAAACCATGCATGAATAACGGGAAAAACTATATAAATGAATGCCTAAACTAACGTTCTAAATCATGTCATCACACACCGTCGGGGGCAACGCTGTCACCTTTTTCATGATAAGCACGCCGTCGTGGAACAAAGTTGACAATGTGTTCATGATTGGCACGCCGTCTTGGAGCAAAAAAGGTATCCTCAAAATAATCTTGTTGGTGTGGATACCGTCGGTGCCTATCCATCATATAAGTCGGCGTTGGTGGGTCCGGAGGAGGCAACCACTCCTCGTCATTAATATGGGAACTCCAACGGTTTTGTTGATACCCTCGGTGCCCATTTTGGCCGCTTTGAGCTTTAGTTCGCGAGGAGAAGGCAACCATTCTCCATACAAGTCAAACGGATCATCATCTTCATAGAGCATGATGAACGATAAAGAACACTTAAAGAAAAATGAAGAACTTCAAAGAACACTTAGGAACACTTGAAGAACTTCGATGAACACCGAATAACACTTGAAGATCTTCTAAGAACACTGAAGAGAATTAAAACATATGATGATGAACAATCAAGAACACAAGTAAAGAACTTGACCTCGATCGCGAGTTCCGATACCAATAATAGAAATAGGGCGATCTAGATCGAGGAGAAACTTCAACTACTTCTTCATGATCGTTTGGGTTAGATCAAACATAGAACTTGAGCGGCAGAAGATTAGAAATGGATGAGGAAGTGTTCGGTCGATCCAATCTAGTTAGATTGAATCATCCACAAAGTGGAGTAGATAAAGTTGATCGTTCTAAAAGGATCCTCGAGTACGAAGGCTTGAATCAAAGACTAGATCCAAGATAAGAACTTTAAGAGGATTGAAGAAGAAGTGATGTCTAAACCAAGTAAGAGGATTTTCCTTCTCAAGGCTTGAATTCAACTTAGACATCTTTTACAATGAGTCAAACATCCCCTTATATAGTACATGGAGGTCATACAAAGAGTTGGAATATAAATGACGGAAATTAAAGTCGAATTAAGTTCCAAAAATGAAAAGCCTAAAATATGAAAGGTCGGAATTCAAATCACCTAATTATGTTCCGGAATTAATGTTCCGGATATAAAAATTCAATTATTAAATAGCCGAAATACTTAATAGTTCTTCAAAATGGTGCCAATTCCTTCTTGCCGGAAACACGGATGGCATCTCCATCCAAGGGCGTATCATTCTCCTCCTCTTAAATGTGAAATGTCCTCGTTTGCACGGTCAAAGAAGAAAGGGGTATCTTTGGGAACGTGACCCTTAAAATTCAGCACTAGATGCATATTATCGGTAGTCAGACGGCTTGGAATTGTAGCCTTTCAAAAGGATGGTGGGGCAGTCAAGCTTGTCGAATGTATATAAAACAAACTCCGGATCGTAAGGCTCGAACTTGTAGTTCGACATGGCGGTGACACTGTGGAATTTGTCTCTTATGCCGTAAATGGTCTTGACTTTGCACGACGGTGGCATGCTGAAAAGATTGAAGGGCAAGCCCGGAGGTAGGTGAGTGGGCATAGTAAAGACAAACCTCTAATCATGCGACTCAGATTTGTAGTCTAACAACATAATAGTGTCATTGTCGGGGTTGATGACTTCTTCTTCCTCGATGGTGATCTCATCTTTGTCATCTTGAAAGTACTCTCCATATAACGGATTGACAAGTTGAATTGGAAGTACCAGGGCAATGACGACATCTCCCTCATCTTCAACTTTTCTCTTGTCACACAATGGAGTGACAACCAACTCACACTTTGGTTGAGTTACCACTTGGGGTTTTTCTTGTTGGGCGGACGTCGTGTGGGCAAGAATTTGTGCCCTTAAAATTTCTATATCACACTTTAGAGCATCATCTGTTTTCTTGAGCACAACATATTCCTCTGGAGGACTAGCATACTGTTGGGGGGCAACGTTGTCAACTTTTTCATGATAAGCACGCCGTCAGGGAACAAAGTTGACAACGTGTTCATGATTGGCACACCGTCTTGGAGCAACAAAGGTATCCTCAAAATAATCTTGTTGGTGTGGATACCGTCGGTGCCTATCCATCATATAAGTCAGCCTTGGTAGGTCCGGAGGAGGCAACCACTCCTCGTCATTAATATGGGAACTCCAACGGTTTTGTTGATAACCTCGGTGCCCATGTGTGGCCGCTTTGAGCTTTAGTTCATGAGGAGAAGGCAACCATTCTCCATACAAGTCAAACGGATCATCATCGTCATAAAGCATGATGAACGATGAAAAACACAAATGAAGAACACTGAGGAACACTTGAAGAAATTCGATGAACACCAAGAACACTGAAGAGAAAAAAAATTTTGATGATGAAAAATCAAGAACACAAGTAAAGAACTTGACCTCGATCCCAATCTTTGATACCAATGATAGAAATAGGGCGATCTAGATCGAGGAGAAACTTCAACTACTTCTTCTTGATTGTTTGGGTTGGATCAAACGTAGATAAGTTGATCCTTCTAAAAGGATCCTCGAGTACGAAGGCTTGGATAAAAGACTAGATCCAAGATAGAACTTTAAGAAGATTGAAGAAGAAGTGATGCCTAAACCAAGTAAGAGGATTTTCCTTCTCAAGACTTGAATTCAACTTAGACATCATTTACAATGAGCCAAGCATCCCCTTATATAGTAGATGGAGGTCATACAAAGAGTCGGAACATAAATGAAGGAAATTAAAGTCAAAATTAAGTTCCAAAAATGAAAAGCCTAAAATATGAAAGGTCGGAATTTAAGTCACGGAATTAAGTTCCGGAATTAAAGTTCCAAATATAAAAAGTTAATTATTAAATATCCAAAATACTTAATAGTTCTTCAAAATGGTGCCGGGTCCTTCTTGCCGGAACACGGATGACATCTCCGTCCGGGGGCATATCACCATCCAGTCTATTGCCATTGAAGGGTGTGGATTTTGGCGTTGTGTTAGAGCTGGGGGTGAGCCCGATTTTGGAAGCATCATATCATATAGCGTTGTTAGAGTTGAAGAAGCAACTCGAGGAGTTAGCAGAGAAGGGCTTCATATGCCTTAGCGTTTTCCCATGGGGTGCGTTTGCAATTTTGTTTGGAAGGATGGATCGATGAGGATGTGCATTGATTTTCTAGTGATAAAATAAGATGACAATCAAGAACGAGTAGTCATGTCCCTGTAGTGACGATCTGCTGGATCTGTTGCAGGGAGCTTTAGTGTTTTCCCGGATAGATTTGAGATCCGGATATCACCAATTGAGAGTGAGAGAGACGGATGTGCGCAAAACGTCATTTCGGACTCATGGCCACTACGAGTTTGTAGTGATGTCATTCGGGCTCATGAATGCGCCGCCGTCTTTATGAAGTTGAGGAACGGCATCTTCATCGACTTCCTGGATTAGTTGTGCTAGTCTTCATAGATGACATCCTGCTGTACTCTCGTAGTAGAGAGGAATACGCAGGACATTTGAGGATGGTGTTCCTAGTTTTGCAGGATAGAGAGTTGAATGTCAAGCTCTCTAAGTGCAAGTGAGATGTATCAGGTTGTGAGACGCTCATTTTGGTGAGGCGGACTGAACCCGACATGGCCTGGTTTGTGGCCTAGTGAGTGACCTATCAGTAGGTCAAGATAGAGCATTGTAGACCTGGAGGAGAACTCCATCCACTGCCCGTGCCGTAGTGGAAGTAGGAGAACATCTCCATGAATTGTGTTATCGATTTGAGACAGAGCGAGAACTTTAATGCTACTTGAATTGTGGGATATAGATTGACTAGTACCACACACGTTATTTCCACTAAGGAAAACATGTGGTCGGTGATTCGGCTGGTTGAAGAACTCAATAATCAGATAATAAGATACCATGGGATAATGTGGTTTATTATCTCTGATAGAGATGGATGGGTTCCTTAAAGATTTTACAATCGATGCATGCAATTGTAGATACGAGTTTACTTATCATGATAGCCAATCATCCTTGGAAGGATGGTTATACTAGCAAGATTGTATTTATACCGACTTGAAGAAGCATGTTAAGAGCTTACACACTAGTTTGGATATTGGTATGGTCAAATTACCATTTGTGGTTAAGACTATATATCGATAATTTTCATTTGTTTGTTAGAGTGCTAATAGTGTAAACCTAAGAAGGTACATGATGATGTGATCCAAGAGAGGATATTGATAGCGTAGAGCCATCAATAGTTATATGCGGTTAAGAGGCATCGGTCTTTAAAATTTACGAGTAGGCACTCAAGCCTGGATGAAAGCGACATTAATGTGAGGCGTCAGAGGTTCGACGTTTGAGTTTTTGAATTCCTCTCTTCATTCTCTTCATTTTGGTACTGAGTTTCTACGTTTTCGAGAAAGTGATGATCTGGTCGAGCATATATGCTACTGGGCCGGTTCCGTTGCTCAAATTCCGGTGAAGTTGATAGTTTCCGAACGTAAGATGCGTCGTTGTGATTCCGAATCTTCTTTCGGATCGTCAATTGGGTTAGTAACAAATAAGTTATGAATTTATTCATTTTCCATATTGCGATTTGACCTAAATTGACCTTAGACTTGTCAAAATGGATAATTGAAAACTCCATTATGCTCGTTATATTTATCTGGTGATTATGGGTTGTTTGTTTGATAAAATTTGATGACAAGTGGGTTCAGAAATTGCCTGCGGGCAAAAGTTACTATGGTGAAAGTTAATTTAATTAATTAAAGTTTAATTAATTAAATTAGGATTAGAATTGAGATTGATGAATATTGATTAGATGATACCTTGAGAGGTTTAAGTAATTGTGAGATGTTGAGTTTGTGGATTGATAGCTATGATCTTTGAGGATATTGATATTGGGGATTGTGTTATGGTTATGATCTTGCGAGATCTTGAAGACTAGGAAGTAGAATCTCCTAGCATGTGGATAGTGATTGATAACCTAACCGGACTAGGATGACCATATATACAATTAATTAGCCCAAGTGCATTATAACCGGGTTGTGACAACTTGTCTATGCTCGTCGAGAGCGAAGGGGGTTCTCTATGACCAGTCCACCAATAGGCAAGGCTTGATCACCTATTCCAAACCTGTGTGGTTAACGGGGACAAAGGCGAGATTTTGGGTGCTCCTCGTGTCACAAAATAAGTTGAATTAATAACGGTATAACGTAATGAAGATAATAAAATGTTGATGTGTGTGAGCATTGAATATGATGATATGATTGTATGTGCTATTATCTTTATTCTTATTCATGAACTGTTAGCTAACGGTTTCGTACCGTGTTGTAGATTTTTTGCAGGATAGGAAGGTTGTAGAGTGATCTGTTGGGGTGATCAACCGAGGGCTTCCATACATTAGGACGTGATGAGTTTTTGGGATGTGGATGTATACATATGTTTGATATTTCCGTTTTGTACTCGGGCGTGGTTTTGTATGTATTTTTGAGATGTGATTCTACATTTTTATGTATTTGGTTTTATATTTATTTGTGTCTTGTTGTAAGATCCAGTGAACTTGTTGTCAGTCTAGGGTCAGGATCCATTGTGAGATCCTAATCCGTAGCGCTCCGAGTCCCGCGAATTTGGGGTGTTACACTAACACCATCTTATGCCGTCATGCAATCCACCATCGAACTTTTGGCGAATACCCGAAAGACAATGAGAATGGCCTGACTTGAGAAGGAAGTCTAATTAGGGCCAAGAATGTGTTATTTTCCAAGCTATTGGCTTGTAGCCAAAGGCGTAGTCAGAGGGAGGCTAGTAGGGACAGTGACCCCTGTTGACTCAAAACATTATATACATTTAAGAGTAAACATATATCAGATAAATTTAGTAGCTCAGATGGTAGCTTGCTTAACACAAGATTTCTGCGCTTTACTAGCCGCATACAACGTTTATCTTTGTGCGTCTTGCTATCCGTATACAATTTGACGTAAATAAGTAATTTAATGGTGCTTATATCAGTTATATGAGTTAGGCCAACCTGGTTGATAGTCGGAGCGGACTAAAAATGAAGGATGTTTTCGCTCGTTTATTTCGGAATGGGAGCGACTGAGGATGTATTCAACCAAAACATATTAGAGTACACCGGAGAGCTTTGAAAGAGATTGGCACTCCGATCAGGACACACCCGACGTAGGGCGCATCAATGAAAGTTGTGTCGGATTTGCATATCGAAAGGGTCTTGCTGACAAAACCTCGTGTCTGTGGGGTTTTATTTTGTGCACCATACCGGTACCCGTCTCCTGATCTCTTAAATTTAGCACTTCCTTGTTCTGTTCTGATCTAATCACAGAGAAAGGCACTTAAGAATCAAGTTTTATATTAATCTGAGGAACCGGATCTTGTTCTTAGATTAAGAGGCTTCTGAGATTGGATTTGCACGCCAACTGTTTGATATTTGGTCTCTTAGAGTAACACCTTGTCCACTTCAGCAGAATGCGAGCAAACGGAACGCTTGTGGGTAGCCTTGAATCCCTAGCTGTGATCCCATCTCGGCATTCAAGTTACATGTTTCTTCAAATTAGGCATAAAACTAGTCTGGGTAGAAGACCCAAGAAGAAAATATACTACCGAGTCCATGAACTTGATAGAGTAATGGACCTTCAGAAGAAACCAGCCTTGATCTTGCAACTCAAGAACATTATTCAGTCTCAGAGGGGCCACTCCATTCTTATCAGGGACCTTGAGAAGGAGGTTGGAATTGTCAAGAAATGGAACCTGATGGCTGTCATTGAAAAATACCCTTCCATTTTCCATGCTACTGGTGGTTATAAGATGCCGATTTCAGTTAGGTTAACAGAAAAGGCTAGTAATGTTGCAGAGGAGGAGATTGAAGCCAGGAGTCTTATGGAACAGATTATTGTTAAGAACCTTAGGAAGCTGTTGATGTTGTCAGTTGATTGCCGAGTTCCTATCGAAAAGATTGAATTCATTCAAGAGGAGCTTGGCTTGCCAGAGGACTTTCGGAGGTCCTTGATTCCAAAGTACACGGATTTCTTTTCTTTAAGGGATGTTGATGGGAAACCCTATTTGATATTGAAAGATTGGGATTCTTCACTGACCGTGACTGCCCGGGAAGAACAGATGACAGGGGAAATAAATTTAGAAGGAAGAAATGCAAAGAAGACTCGAATATCAAAAGATGGGAACTATTGTGGCCCTAATGCATTTCGAATTTGCTATCCTTCTGGATTTAGGCCAAATATGAGTTATCTCGAGGAACTCCAGAGATGGCAGAGACTGGATTTCCCCTCACCATACTTAAATGGTAAGAAATTTGAGCCTGCAGACCCAAAGGCTCGGAAAAGAGTGGTGGCTGTTCTTCATGAACTTCTCAGTCTGACAATGCAGAAAAGGATGACTTCCGCTCAAATGGATGCTTTTCGTCCTGAATTGCTTCTACCAGCTAAATTAGTGCTTTGCTTGATCAAGCATTTTGGTATGTTTTATATAACTAATAAAGGAGCAAGGAGTACTGTGTTCCTCAAAGAAGCATACGATGGATCGGATTTGATAAATAAGTGCCCTCTCTTGAAATTTAATGAAAAGTTTGTCGCTCTATGTGGTAGAAGGGATACAAATGTGAATGTTAATGATGGTTTTAAGCTTGTAGCATAAAATAGAAAAGATTTCGAAGGTTGATTAGTTTCCTAGAAGAGTACGACTGATGCCAGATGATGATTGCAACATAGGTCGTCATGCTCGCTGAAGGGCTTTTCTCAAACTTCTTCCGGTACTTATGATCAAATTAGTTCGATATTGTCATTTGGAGGGTCATACAGCTTTTGATTACTTTGCTTTGCTACTCTTTGATGTTGTAAAGCAAGACCAAGTTTCCCTGCATCTGTTCTTTTTATGCATTGGGAGGCATTTCCTGAGATTATGAAATGGCTAGTTTGCTTACATGAATGTGTTTTTTTCTAGATCTGTTGTAGATTAATTTTAGTTTACATGTAACAAAATCTGCACTAGTCTCTTTTATGATGCATTGAAAAGAGTTTTATGCAGGCCTGGGTATATCCGTAATGATGCCCGTGTTAAATGATTGAAAATTGTATACTATGAAGCTATCAATAATACAGTGATGTTGATTTTGCTGTGTTTGCAAAGTTCATGACAGCATCTTGCCTACCTTAGTTTTTCATGCTAACTGATGGCATGGTTGATTATAGCAGAAGCCTCTATGTTATGCAGTGCTTTGGTAGCACACACTTTATAATGAAATAGAGAAATTTTTATTGGTAACGACATGTTAAACTGGAGATTAATGAAATAGAGAAATTCGCAAACTTGAATTCATCGCTCATGATTAGCAACTTCTGTTAAAATGGAGATTAACAAATCAGAAAAAAGTCGCAAACTGGAATTCAACAAGAGGGTTATATGAAAATAAGCAATACAACATGTTGCTACATTTTGCATGGAGTTTGAGAAGCATTAGGATGTCATTCCTAAAAGGTATCCTCTAGGTTGTAAATTGTTTATGTTCTGCAAATGGACCTTGCTCTGACAAGGGCTTGCCCGGATCGACTGCAACAAAACATACCGTTGAGCCTGCGAAAGAGGAGGGGTTCATTGAAGTTAGTAACACAAAATCAAGCCTACAAAAAAAATAACATAAAATCAAAATCAAAGGGTCAACTGACTTACAATCGGTACAAGGATTACTGTTACGATGACAACTGACAAGCAACAAAACAGTAAAAACAACACGTATAAAAACTTCGGTAAACTAAAAATCTTTAAATGGTGCAATATACATAACACCACGTACTAAAAAGGCAAGCAAGATGAGCTAATTAATGTGCAATATTATTCACTTTGTGTTAAGTAAACGTAATATCTAACATATCTACAAAATAAAACTCATACAAAAGCAATATAGAGCGATTGTCTCTAAGGGTGGGATTTGAACACACGAATTTGTTGACGAAGTTAGGAACAAAGTCTTACGTCATGTGATCTCAGTATCAATCTAATCCACTATAGGTTTGTAAAGCCAAAATAAGAGTTACATAGGATAAACGTGCAAGTGTAAAACCAAGAAACAAAGATAAAGAAGAGTAGAAAAGAAAACATAAACGAACAAGAACAACACAAGAGTACGAGGATCCAAGTATCTTCTTCGTGGTCCACAAACACCCTGGTTCGAAGTTTCCTTTCAAGCTAACAACCTTCAAAGGCTTAAGCACTCGATCTCGTTTTCCTGTTGTGGAGAACACTCAAACACAAGCAACATCTCGAGAGGAAATGATGCTCTTCGCTCAAGATCAAGCAAAGACTGAAGAAGAGAGAGCAGTGAGAGGAGAAGAGAGGCAAGAGTGAGAGAGATTACGGTTTAGGTGAGCTAAAGCTCATCATATATATATATATATATATATATATCCATTTAGTTGAAACGATGCCGTCTCCTTTAGTGAACCACACGGCAGTCAATCTGTCATTGAACCCGGTTCACAACAACGTTTCTCTTCTTCATAAAACAAAACCCGTTCTTCATATATAATAACACACAGATCTGGTTTCTTCACTTTTTCATGAGTTCGAATCTTCTCAGTCACACTTTGCCAATTTATACTCCTTACAATTCACCCTCCTAACTCTTGTAGATTTGACCTAAAAATATTTTGAGAAAACATAAATTCTATTGTGGGATTGGTCGAGCATCATTGATCCAACCATCTTTATCTCCTACGTAATCTCATAAAGATGAAGAGAATCCATGCAAAAGACAAACTTATCATTCGTAACAACTTTTGTTCCATCTCATAAAGATGAAGAGAAAACTTATTTTGGGTTTACTTCCTCAAACGACGACGACTCATTTAATGAACCACAAGGCTGACATTGAACCCGGTTCACAACAACATGTCTCTTCTTCATAAAACAAATCCGGTTCTTCATATATAATAACACTCAGACATAGTTTCTTCACTTGTTCATGAGTTCGAATCTTCTCAGCCACAGCTTGCATGGCTTTGCCGATTTATACTCCTCACATGTTACATACTAGGAAATTGGACCAAATTTTTTGCCCAGTTCATTTATTGATATTGACAACCAATTTTCCATCTCTGTAGTTGCAAACTTACGATTGCTTCTTGATTGGATGAAGAGATGATGAACTACACCATATGTGTCAACAATTTTTCCTGTGAAAGGTCAAACACGATTAATATTAGTTTCAGATGCTAACCATATAAAGCTGAAAAGGAATTACAACTTAACTACAAGCACAAACCGGGAAAATTAATGAAACCACACAACAAGATTAATATAAACATGATTAACTCGCATATTCAACATGTTGAACATATGATAAATTAATAAAACCACACAACAAGATTAATATACAAACATGATTAACTCACATATTCAGCATGTGCCGTTTCGCGGGTTTTTAAGTGAGGAGAAGATATGGAGAGAATTGATTCAATTCTTGCAAATATTGCTACAACAAAGATATTGAACATAGAGACCACATGTATGTTTAAACCTTCCAAGAAACTCAAAATTCACAAAGGGATAAGCATAGAGACCACATGTATGTTTAAACCTTCCAAGAAACTGAAAATTCACAAAGGGATAAACATAGAATAACAAACCTCTAACAACAAGAGAAAAGTTGAAGGAGACAACGAAGAACATAATCATGGTTTAGCAAATGATCCAAGTAGCACTTTTCTACAGAGGAGAAATTACATCAAAGAACCAACCTCTAAATTGAAGGTGATGCTCTTATATCAATTGGTGGAAGCTTACTTGAAGAAGGAGATGTTAATCTCTTCGGTTTATTCCGTCACTTGCAAAATTGATCCCAAATGCTTGCTTTAAGAACTGAGGAGCTTCATTGTTAGGGGAGGTTGACTTCCCATGATTTATCCTGATGTCCATAAAAACATAGATGTCAACCACCAAATCATAAGCGAATTGTTAGAAGATGAAGAAGCATTTGACAAAGTATACTTCTATCACACAGTCTGTAAAATTCATCCATATTTGTGCATAAAAGAGAAACGAAAATATACACAAATTGAAAATTAAAAATTGGAGAAATTGAGATTTAGGAGATGAAATCAAAGGGGGAAGGAGTTGTAGATCTCATCCAATGGATTTCACAAAGATCTCGCAATCTAAGGAAGATCTTCAACGGCTATAAAGAGAGAGATCCTCAACAACTTGAAAGATCTCGGAGCTTGAAATAAGGACTTCAATGACAAGATCTTCAACGACTCTTTCAAGAGAAGATCTCGAAGAAGACTCTCAAACGTGCGTCAAGGAGATGAAGAAGATAAGAAGATTCTACAACTGCTACTTCATCCCAACCTACACGGTTTTCTATGGAGAATGAATAACATCACAACGGCTAGAAGACTTCTCTATCGAAGACTATAAATGAAGATCACGATTGAAGAGAGCAACAACACGCTTACACGGAAACATCTAAGTCTTCAAGCGATCCAAAGCATCTTCATTCATTTCAAAAAATTTTCTTTCTCTTAGTTTACAAAAGCTTACATTCCTAGAAAGAGAAAAACAAGAGAGCTTCATTGGAATATCTAGAGATTGTTATATTTGAGTGTGTGTTACTCTACGAAGTAACTAGGCTATTATTGCTAGGTTAAGAGTTTGAACTAGATCGTAGCATTGACTACAGTGGGAGAAGAAGGGGATTTCTTCTAGGCTGTATCTAGGACTCTTTGAAGCAGATAATAGATAGTTAGATCCTACGGAAAAGAAACCCTAGGATGAAGACGTAGGCTGTTAGAGCTGAACTTCGTAAACATATCACCGTGTCGATCTTTTTATTCCGCATATTTTATTGCTTAATTGTGACTAACGTTGTTTTGCAGGTTTTTAGAGTCAAGGTCTTGAAATCACTTTCAAAGCCCTTGAAAACCAGTTGTGTAACAAAAAGCACAGATCGACATCAAGGCCTTTGAATTCAATTTCAAAGCCTTGAGATAGGTTTTTGCAAAAAGTTCCCATACTATATTCACCCCCCTCCCTCTAGATTATTTATATCCTTTATATTGACCTATACAGTTCTTCATTGTCTAAATTCCAAATCCATGAATTATCGTGTTGACCCACATTTTTATGAAGGAGGGAGAGAGCATCTTTTGTATGGAACCATCCATCCTTACTCGGAGCCCAATAGAGTATATCCTAGATGTCACAAATCGGGAGTGGATGGTTTAAAATATTATTAATAATATTTGGTGTATTAAGCTGGTTTTCCAAGTTTTCTATCTTCTCTTGATCCCATTTCTTATTCGTAATGAGGGTGCTTAATGTATCCTCTATATTGGTTATTAATTTTCTATATTAGATATTGCTCTAAAGGACGATCTTCAATCCATCGGTCCTTCCAGTTCTAATGGTTTTCCCATCACCTACATTCCATCTGATTCCTCGTTCAAAATCTGAACATAAGTTCATTAACCTCTTCCATTGTCAGGACGTTTTCTTACCCGTTTTATAATTCCATAAGCGGCTCCCTCTTAGGTATTTTTCCTCGACAAATTGACCCAAATATTTTCGAATTCCGTCATAATTTTCCATAAGAGTTTCATTTGTAAGACTTTGTTCATATATTCTGCTTTTCTTATTCCAACTCCTCCTTTTTCCTTTGGTTTACAAATCCTGTCCCAACTAATTAGCGGGTGGTAGTTTGGTCCTTTATTCCAATAAAATTGTCTATTTACTTGGTCTAGTTCTTTGTGTATGGATGATGGAAGCATAAAACTTTGCATTATGTAGTTAGGCTTAGCATTAAGATTGACTTTAATAAGCATCGTTCGTCCTTCCTGAGATAAGGAGGAGGCTTTCCATTTCGTTAACTGCTTCCTAATGCTCTCAATGACGTCTTCAAAAACATATTTATTCACTCTACCGCTTAGGGCATCCAAGGCATTTCCCCACGTTGGTACTTGGAGAAATGTCTATGTTTTGTTTGATCATTCTCTTTGTTTGGTTGTCTAAATTTCCAAAAATTTAAAAAGCCGACTTGTGGGAGTTTACTTTCTGACCCGAAACTTGGTAATAACTTGAAAGGACCTCAAGTATTTTGGTACATGCCGGGTTGGTTCCTTTCGCGAATATAATGATATCATCAACAAAAGCCAAAAAAGAAATAGTAGTTCGTGATCTTATAATTGGGAATCCAATGCTTTTTTTGTCATCGTTACTTGCTTTCTGGAGATTTCTAGCCATAACTTTAGCTACAAGGTTAAAGATTAACGGGGACAGGGGTTCACCTTGTCGAAGCCCTCTGGTTGGAAAGATGATCTTAGTCAGATTATCATTAATTAAGATAGAGTCAGAGGCAGTTGAAATGCATTCTTTAATCCATCCTACAAATTTTTCCGCAAAACCGATCAATATGCTTTTCCATGTCGAGTTTGATTGCCACATAGCTTTCCTTTTCTTTCTTTGATTTGAAGCCATGGAAGATTTCATGAGCAATCAGTATGTTATCATGAATTGATTTGTTTTGGGTAAAAACTCCTTGTAATGGGTGGATTAGTTTTGGCAGGAGTTTCTTTAATCTGTTCGTTAGGATTTTTGCAATGACTTTATATAACGTTGAGCAAAGCAAATGCTAATAGGCATGTAATGTGTTGTTGACAATGGGTTATCAATTTTTGGAATTAGAGCAATGAACGTATGGTTAATTTGTTTAAGTAATTTCCCAGTTCTGTAGAAACTTTTAACTACACGGATAATTGATGGACCCACAATATACCAATACTTGTGAAAGAAACCTGCTGGTATACCATCAGGGGCAGTGGATTTATCGCATCCAATCTCAAAGGTTGCCATTTTAATGTCCTCGTTTGTGAACGGTCCAATTAACATTGTATTCTCGTCTTTTGTAATTTCATTTTGCAAATTCAAGTTGTTTATGAAGCTCAACTATATTAATATTTGAAGCTTTAAATTTGGTTTCATAATCCGAGAGAAACTCCTTCTCAATCTCGTCTTCCGAAGCAAGCACCGTCCTGGTATTGTTAACAATTACTGCTATGTTTTTTGTGACTTCTTCTTCCCGTTGCTCTATGATGGTGGAATTTTGTATTTTTATCACCCAATCTTAGGTAATTTGATTTAGCCCGTTGAGTCCAATATTTGTGTTGGTAGTCAATGAGGCATTCCCTTTTTTTGTTTAGTCTATTCAATTTTGTTTCATTTTGCGGGGAATAATTTGTGATAATCTCACCTTACAATTTTTCAATAGTTGTCTCCACTTCACCCACTTGTCTATTAATGTTTCCAAAATTTACTTTGCTCCATGTTTTTAACGTAGTCTTAGGAAGGCTTATTTTCTTAACAAAATTAAACATGTGCCCCATGGTACTGTGTTCTCCACGTTTGTTTAATAAAATTCTCACAATCTTTTCTTTGCGTCCACATCATTTCAAAGTGAAAGGGCTTATTCCTAATTTGTTGACCTGAAATCTGGAGATTTACCAAAATATGACAATGATCTAACGTAGTGAATGCATGATTCCAAGTAAAAATTTGCGGATAGGCTTGAATAACTTCCTGATGAGCTAGGGCTCAATCAAGCTTTTCAATGATATTGTTACCCCCTCTCTACATTTCCTCCAAGTGAAGTCATTTCCTTTCGTTGTTAGGTCAATCATATTGCACTGTTGAGTAAATTCATGAAGCCTCTTAGTTTTATTGATGGTTAATTCTGCACCTTCTTTCTTATAGAAAGTTTAAGCAGGTCATTGAAGTCACCAATAACCATAGAGGGAAAGTTGCTTGTGTTGATATGGTCTTTTAATTTAGACCAAAAAGCTACTTTTTTATTCTCACTCGGAGGGGCACATATAAATGTTATGTTAATGCTAATATTGGTCATAAGATTCTTATGTGTTACCGTAATATATCTTTTTCTTTTGTAATAACCTGAACTTTTTCGTTTGTAACTTGGTAGCTTTTCCAAAGGAGGCATAACCCTCCCGAAAGACCATCTGTAGGGAAGAAACACATGTATTCAAAATGCAGCATTTATTTATCATTCTACTGTAATTAACTTCCATCTCCTCCAACTGCCTGTGCATGGTATTATTTGTATGGATAGAGTGAAAGGAGCCTTCAAGATCATCATACCTTCATCAATAGGTCTCAGAACTTTGTGTAGTAAGTTGGCCACGAGAACACCATTCTTAGTCAAGATCTAGTTCTCTTCAATTTCATGATCATTCATCATGTTCATTGCAAAAATCTCATCCTCGTGTTGGGGCATATCATTATATTGCTCAAGAAAAGCGGGTTGCACTAGAACTTTGCCAAAAAATATCAATATTCTCATCATCAGGGGATTGTCCCTCAGTCACATCCTCATTGGGACTTTGAGTAGCCTTAGGCTCCTTGCTCTTGCAAGGGCCCAAAGAGCTACTCTTAGAGCTTTGGGATGAGATGTCATTGAAAGAAATTGTGATACCAGTGGTCCCCGAGGGATAAGGCTTGACTCCACTAACAAACACTGGAGTCATTTTTTCTTCTTGTGGCTCATAACTGGTGTCCAGTCAGAGTCTTTCTCGTCTTCCTTTCCCTTCTTACTTGCACCAACCTCCTATTTCTTTCTATTTTTGAAGGAGTAGTTGGTCTTCTTAGCACTAATCATTCTCATAGAACAATGTTCAAAACCATGGTCTTTCTTTGCACAAAAACCACCCTTTAGAAAAATCCTCAAACCAGATTTTAAACAGCTTTGTCTTTCCCTCTTCATCGGGGATGGAAACTTCCTTCTCTTTTTAGTAGTTCAGCTCAGTATCGTAGTTGATGCATAATCTGACATAGTTAACACCCATACCTTACTTAGAGATACGATCAAGTCTAATGAATTTTCCAAATTTTGTTCACCTTAATAATAGATCTGATAGCTTCCTTACTGATATACTCAGGAGGGATCATAGGGATTCTAACCCAAACATCAGCAACAGACACATTTTCAGTAAACACATTAAATTTAGTCTTCTAAGGTCTATGTTCGCTCCAAAAGGTGTGTGCGCAAATAAGATTTAAATTTATATCCAAGAATTAAGCCTAACGATAGCGAACCCGCAGTGTACAAATCAATCGTAGTATGGGCTGATATTTCAAAGTCGATCTCAGGGAATCGGTGAGAACAAAGTAATAAAGGTAATCCAACTTGGGTAGCAAACAATGCAATGATCACAATAAAGGATAAAGAAGCAATTATAATGGCAATGCATATTCTAAAGGTCCATATATCCGGTTGCGGTTTTCGATTCAAGATGTCTAAGGATGTGTACGGACAGAGCTGTATAGCAAGGTGTGTATATCTTCGGTAGGTTCTCGTCCGGGTTAAGATCCGACTTCCCTTTATCCCAACCAAAGGATTCTACTTAAAGGATGTTGAGTCTCGTCAAGAAGAGGTCACAAGGATAGTATTAAGTTGTCACACCAACCAAAACCCAAGAAAAAAGAAAGATAAAGGGTTAAGGGCATGACACTCCTCACACCTAATAGAGGGTTTTGAATCCTCTATCACCTAGAGCTCGTAAACACTCACAATCGGCAAAGCAAAGGCCAGAAAAGGTTAACAGAGGTAGGATTTAAGCAATCTTGAACTTTGGATAAAAGCAAAAGCGAAACGTGCAAGATAAAGGAAACCACGGGCGGATCTTAGGAAACCAGGGTCGTGGTTCCTTAGAACAGGCCGTGAAAATCCTTGTTCGAGGGTTTCATCTCACAACTCTCAGGGTCCGATGTGTTAAGGTCCAATCTATCATCATCTATACCACAACCATCAACCCTTCACCCTAGAATCGCAGGGGGTTTAGCCAATAATCGTCATCGAAATCAAATCAAGATTAAGAAAAGAAATCAAGAAGACCATGCAATCAAAAACACAAAGATGAATAAAACTAATCTTTGAAGATTCAATAACTCAATCAATCACACAATATAATCGCAGAATATGTTCTCAAAGACAATAATCAAAGACTAGAACAATCTCACAAATCTCTAAAGCAATCCTTTCCGATATACGGAAAATGGAATTCAAGAACGCCGTCCTTCCGACCTAAAGCGTGATCTTCATCCAAAGCGAGATAAAGCGTGGTATATGACGTGATCTCCGTGTAAAACGTGATATCTGAAATGCATCCGTCAACCTCCTTTTATAAAATAAAATTAGGTTAAAAGGCTCCTTCCTTTCTTATTGACGTGACAATTAACGTAACGGACTTTTCCAAAGAAAACCACGGATGACATCACAAAACCACGGTCGTGGTTCCTCCCGTGGCGACTCTCGACCTTTGATTCCACATGTGAAATTAAATTAATTATCAAAACCCCGGTTGTGGAACTTCTCTCTTGACCATGTTCTTCCTTTTCGACGCTTTTCACCTTTGCTTCACTTCATACTTCTTCTAAAGACATTTCAATTCTTCCCAATGAAATCCTCATCGACCAACGCTCAGTGAATGGTCTCTTTCCACTCCATTTCATCTCCAATTCACCTAAAATCACAACAAAACTTATGTAGATCTCGATTCCAAAATAATAGGTGAATATACTTGATAAATGCTATGAATGTATGTTCTCGTACTCAAAAGAAAGGGAAAAACTACCTATATGCACATCTAACCTATGTCATATATGATGCCATCAAAATACCCCATACTTGCCTCTTGCTTGTCCCCAAGCAAGGTTCAAAACCTAGAATACAAAGATGTATGAAATATGAATGCAAGGACAAAGAAAAACACAATATTTTTAGATTACTGCTTCTATTCAAAGATCGCTTTCTACACTTGTTTCATAGCCTTCCGAAAATCGTTATGCGAACAAAAAGATTGATGTCTTGAAAAGAACAATCGTATCTTGCAAAAGTTTCAAAACAAGCATCATAACCTGAAGCAAGATCAAAATCAATCATAGGAAAAATCCAATTTGGACTACAAAGCCTAACAACAATCTCAAAGATCTTAAGGTCTTTCAAATAAAGGTCAAAGAAACGTGTTAGGGTGGAGTATGTATAGGATATGTAGTGCAAAATCCGGGAAAGAGGACAATAACATCACAACTTCTCTATGCACACTTCAACATCCACCAATAAGAGCTTTGCTCTTCTTTTTTGGCATAATTTTTCGACTTTACTTTCACTTTTTGAGATCAAGGAAAACGGTGCACAATTACCGAAGCCTAGAAAATCATCATTAACTCAATTTTTTTGAGTTGCCTCAAACCGTGATGCACATACAATGACTCGTAAGGAATATCGCTCAATCCAACTTTGGCAAGACACAAACACCCGGCTATAAGAAACTCACAAGTTCGGTGGAGCAGCTAAAAAGTGAATGTCATCATCAAAGTGGAGGCGGGAATGGATGCCATACCAGGTCATAGGGGCGGTTGAACTAGGCGTGGTAAAGGTCTCCTATCATCCACTTCCCTTGCTTGACAGTCCCAAGGCGGTCATCCATGCTATCCATCCTCTACTGCAATGCGGGAACCCATGGAGGCTGCTCATCGTACCATGATGGAGGCTTTGAGGTCCTGGCTCTGTGCTGGGAAGGATATTCGCCCGAAAGTGTGCGTGCAAATAAGCTTTAAATTATTAAAATTGAAATTAAGCAAGCGAACCCGCAGTGTACGGATAGGCGTAGTAGAGCAAGAATTCCAGAGTATCGAACTCAAGGATTTGGGGGATCAAATTCAATTCACAAATTATCAAGCAAATAAAGTCAAAGCTTTGCAAATATATTGGGGAAAATAGCAATCCTAAAGATCCAAGTATCCCATTGTGGCAATCGATTCAAGATATTCTATAGATATAAGGACAGAGTTGAGGTTGCAAAGGTATAACTGATGTAAGATTGAGTACGGTGAAGTTCCAAAACCCTATATATCTCACCCAAGGACACTCTCTATAAATGTTGTTGAGGCTGCAGTATAGAAAGGATCTAAGGACAATAATTACTCTCAAATACCCATGCCCAAACCCAAGGAATCAAAGATAAACTAAAACGGTTAAGGTTGTGACACTCGAAACCGAAATAGAGGATGTTGAGTCTCACTACGACCTAGGAAAGGCAAGTCAAGGCTAGGTTAAAGCAAATCTTTAAATTTGGATTAAAGAAAAAGCAAAGGTCGTAAAACAGAGGAAATCACGGCTAGATCTTGAAGAACCACAGCCGTGGAACTCAAGAACAGGCCGTGGTTTAGGCTGTCGACGAGGTTTCTCACACTCTCAGGGATTTGGGGGATCAAATTCAATTCACTAATTATCGAGCAAATAAAGTAAAAGCCTTGCAAATATATTGGGGAAAATAGAAATCCTAAAAATCCAAGTATCCCATTGTGGCAATCGATTCAAGATATTTTATAGATATAAGGATAGAGTTGAGGTTGCAAAGGTATAACTGATCGATGTAAGATTGAGTACGGTGAAGTTCCAAAACCCTATATATCTCACCCAAGGACACTCTCTATAAATGTTGTTGAGGCTGCAGCATAGAAAGGATCTAAGGACAAGAATTACTCTCAAATACCCATGCCCAAACCCAAGGAATCAAAGATAAACTAAAACGGTTAAGGTTGTGACACTCGAAACCGAAATAGAGGATGTTGAGTCTCACTACGACCTAGGAAAGGCAAGCCAAGGCTAGGTTAAAGCAAATATTTAAATTTGGATTAAAGAAAAAGCAAAGGTCGTAAAACAGAGGAAATCACGGCTAGATCTTGAAGAACCACGGCCGTGGAACTCAAGAACAGGTCGTGGTTTAGGCTGTCGACGAGGTTTCTCAGACTCTCAGGGTCCAATCTGTTTACGATCGATCTATCATCATCTAAGCCACAACTATCAACCCTTCACCTTAGAATCGCTAAAGGGTTTTAGCCAATAATCATAGTCACTGAATCAAATATCAAATTAAGAAGAGAAAAAGGTAAAAACCCTCGAAAACTCAAATAACAATCAAAATCAATCTCAAATCCGAATAACAAAGTATTGTGTTTAATGTATGCAGAATAGGGAATAGAAATCCTCACAACAATCTTAAGGAACAACGAAGAATGAAGTATCAATCCGTCTCCGAAGCAAACCCTAAGAAAATCTCGAAGTACACAATCTTCAATATTGCGTCTTTCTCAAGCCACGATCCGGAATCTCCAATCCTTCGTATCAATCCTCAGCGCGGAACTGCGAGTGAAGGTAAAATGAAACCCTAAGCGACCGTCCTCGAAACTCCCTTCTCGAGCCTTCTTATAGGGCGAAATAGGGTTACGAGAAAAGCCCAATAACCGTCGCTAACGTGGCAAATATGACACGTCACTTCGTCATAGAAATCACGGCCTAGTACAAGTTTCCACGGCCGTGGTTTAGGCCGTGTAACTTTCTGTTGTGCTCCAAAATCACTCTCCACGATCTCATCCATAACCACGGTCGTGGTTTAGGTCGTGGAACCCTCTGACCTTCGTGAAAGCCTTTGTTTCATAATGTTCTTCACTCATTCTCCTTCCTTAGCTTCTCCAAAGCATCTCCTTGCCATCCAGCATGATCAAATACTCCTATCCTTCCAAATTATGCTCCAATTGAAGCCTTTATTCACCTATAAACAAAACAAGGCTTGTGTAGATCTCTAGATCGACAAAATAGGTGAAAGTGCTCATAAATGCTTCAAACACATATCCATGTACACATCTAAAAGGGAAAAACAATCAAAACAAGTGCCTAAAATATAGTCATATTTCATGCTTACAAAATGCCCCGTACTTGTCGCTTACTTGTCATCAAGCAAGGTTTTCAAAAGCTTAGAATATAAGGTAGAATGAAATATGAATGCAAAACAAAACAAAACAATATTTTTGGTAATGTGCTTCTAATCAATAGATCAACCTCAAATCTTGCTTCATTCATCCTTGAAAACGCTCATACACATAAACCAAAATATGCAAAGCAAAGGAACATCATAAATTGCCTAAACTTCAAAAAAAACATCATAACCTTCAAGTATTGTCAAAATCAAACATGTAAAACTTCAATTTAGATCACCAAGTCAAATATCATTCTTATGATCTTAATGACTTTCAAGTAAGGTCAAGAATACGGAAAAGGGTGGGAAACTTGTAAGGGGATGTGGTGTATGAATCCGGGAAGAAGGTACAATACAAACTCTTTTATTTTCACCATTTGAACTAACCACAAACTTAGAGCTTTGCTCTAGACTTTTTGCACATAATTTTTCGACTTTACTTTTGGAAATATGGACAGCGGTGCACAAAAACCGAAGCCTAGGAGATTGGTGTTTCTCAATTGTGAGATGCCTCAAACCCTTGATGCGCATGCCATAATCCGTTAGGAATATCGCTCAATCCGACTTTGGCAAGACACAAACACCCGGATATGTGAATGGTGCCGAGTTACTCATCATCATGATTGACTTCCCCAAACCTATTTTTCTACACTTTGAATTCAAACAATTTCTTTCATGGCCCTCCCACATTAAACATGCCAAAATCAACTCTTCCTAAATCCCGGATAGGTAAAGGAGGCAAATATTTTCATTGAGGGGCTAAATGATCAAAGAAAGAAGTAAGAAAATCGAGGTACCTTAATCATCTCATAAAAAAGTATAAGAACTTATATTGTGATTTCAACCTTCATTTCTCAATATTACTTAGATAAAACTTTCACATTATGAAACTTGCAAGAAAGGATAAACAACATACTCAATCTCTTCACAATTCATAATTCATTTCAAGCATACAATAGTCATCAAAAACTCATTCCACAAGTAGATTCATCATAGAAATCATCTCTGATCTTAGAAGCACAAAAATTTTCAAAATGTTCAAATTTTTATGGTTTTTTCAAAGCTTTTCAATGCAATGTAATAATGAAACGTGTGACAAACAAAATAAACATGCAAGTGTTCATAGACATAAGCAAAGCAAAGTGAATCAAGTTATTACAAACGAGAGTTACACCCCACCCCATACTTGACATACACATTGTCCTCAATGTGCAAGAGAAATAAAGAAAAGAAAAGAAACAAAGAAACTCACTAATGGTGGTGTGGTGGCTCAAAGCATCCATGGAGATCACTGTGAAGGCGGTGGTGGGTATGGAAAGAAGTCGGAGCTGAAGGGACGCCCAAACTGTTGTCGGTACACATCTTTTAGTATCCTGGCGTTCTCTTGCCGCTCCATATCATGAGCCTCCCGATGTATCTCCAGGTCTCCTACTCTCCTAGAAAGATCGCTCGCCCATGCTGGCTGCTCTCCATACCAAGCTGGAGGCTGCTGCAACCACTCCGGCTACTGTTGCTAGATAGGTATGGGTGCAACCGGTGGCTGATCATACCAAGGAGGTGGAGCTCCCATCCAAGTAGGCTGTTGTCCATACTAAGCAAGTGAAGTCTCCATACAAGTCGGGCGCTCACTCACACTAGCCCGGCGTGAAGAAGAAGGTCTGGACGGTCTAGACTGATGGGGAGATCTCCTAGGCGGCTCCTGGAAGTCGACCGGCTGGTCCAAGAATGAGCCAAAGTCATGCTCTGCCTCTCCTGCATCCTAGTAATCTCCTCCTCCCATCTCCTCATCATCCTCAGCCGGAACCTCATCAGGCATATATGGAGGAGCTACTAGTTTGTTGGCATGCATCGGTACGAAAGTCTCCTTCCAATTGTGACGGCCTAGCTTGATAGAATACTCCGGAAGCTATGGAATGCCCCTACCACCTTTCTTCTCCCAAGGCATGGCTGCGGTAGGTGAAGCACGGTGGCGAGGAAAGATGATCCCTCTAGTCATAAGTCCATTGAGTCCCAAAGGTATCGCCGCTATCCTAGTGCAAGCAGAGTAGTCAATGCCTAGCTGGTTGGCAATGTGAGTCATCATACCCCCATAACCTATATTCCCGGCCTTTTTGTTCTTCAACTTAATAATGGTAGAGGCAAGTAGGGTGGCACAATTTGCGGAAGTACCGTTGAGCATGTAATAGAGGAGGAAAAGTTCATCGGTCTTAATCTTTTGTGGTGTTTTGGTCCTACGGAAAAGGCATTCCGAAAGGACTCTATGGGCTATCTTCAAGGCTAAGTGGTATATGAGTTTAGCTTTAGTGTCGGCCGGCTGCTAACGATCCTCACTAGCATAGATCATAGCAATATCATTCCAAAAGTCTTTGGCATACACGCCCCCGGAAAATCTTCCATTGAAACTCTCATGAAACCCAAAGAAGGTTCCAAATTGAACTATGGAGAACTCATAGTTTTGCTCCATCAACCTAAAAGACACCGTTCGGCTAACGGCGCTATGCTCAAAGGAAGTTACAAACTCCCTTGTTATCTCCTCATAAGCATCTTCTCTAATGGCGGAGAAGATGATCAATCCGGCTCTATCCAAAAGCCAAGTCAATTCATTCACTACATTGAGCTCTTCAAGCTCCTCTAGGACAAGTTACCTAGGTCCTATTATCGGTCTCTTTGAAATCCTTTCCATGGCTCCTTCATAATCCTCATGGATTCTAGGGATTCTATGAGGTGGTGGTGATGGTGGTTCACTAGGAGGGGGTTGGGAAGAAGAAGAACTATCACCTTTCTGCTTCTTGATTCTACTTAACTTTCTCCTAAACATTTTTACTCAAAACAGAAAAATCCACGGTCTGTTCTTGAAATTCCACGGCCGTGGAATTGGTCTGTCTCTCTCAAATTTCAGCAAATTCAGACCAAATTCAACAATCACATCCCTAGACTACTTCTAATTCCAATATCGTCCAGTTCTCCTATAATATTGCAAGAAAATTGAACCAAATTGAACAAGAAGAGAATAGAGAACAAAACCTAGGTTTGGATTTGAAAAATGAGAATTCCTCCCCCAATGTGGATTGTTCACTCAGTTTGTTGCTTGGATCTTGTAGAGGATTGAAAATGCTCAAGTTTTGGTTAAAGAATCGCTTGAATCGGACTCCGGATAAAGAATTACGGTAGAGGGGAAGTGGCCGGCGATTTGGGCGTGGTTTTGGGCGTGGTTGGTGAAGGTGTGTGTGTTTTTGAGAAGGAAAGGGAGTTATATAATGGCCGTAAAATTTTGGAAAATTTCGGTCACTCGAGGGGTTCCACATCCGTGGTTTTGGCCGTGGAACTCTCTGATATGTCAAAAACTTGGGAAACTGGAAAATCACGGCCAGTCGGGGTGTTCCACGGCCGTGGTTTTGGTCGTGGAATTCTCTGATCTGTGCCAAAAATTCTAGTTTCGTCATTTTTTTTTCCACTTTTCCTTCCTTCCTTTGCTCATTCCTTATTCCTACATCTAAAAACTTAACATACCGGGAGGTATCGAGGGGAAAATAAACAAAAGCAACTAAACTAATCTAATCTAAGAAAGAAAAACAAAAACGAAAATACAATACCTTGGGTTGCCTCCCAAGAAGCGCTTTGTTTTGGGTCCGTAGCTAGACCGTTCCTATGTTCAATTGAGGACAATCGGAGCGATTTCCTCAGCTTGTAGCTCCAGTGAATACTTATTAAGTCGTTGGTCATTCACCTTGAAACTTCCGCACTTTTCACCCCATACTTTAATTGCCCCATGGGAAAAACACGTTTAATCAAATAAGGTCCAGTCCAACAAGATTTAAGCTTACCTGGAAAGAGCCGAAGTCTCGAATTGAAGAGGAGAACTTGGTCTCCTTCTTTAAGGTCTTTTGGAATGATATGCTTATCATGTCAACGCTTCGCCCTTTCTTTGTAAATCTTTGTGTTCTCATAAGCGTTCAAGCAGAGTTCTTTTAGCTCGTTAAGGTCTAAGAGGCGCTTCTCGCCCGCTTCCTTCATGCTGAAGTTCAACCACTTCACAGCCCAATACGCTTTGTGTTCCAACTCTACCGGGAGATGACAAGACTTTTCACACACAAGGTTGTATGGTATTGTTCCGATGGGAGTCTTGTATGCAGTACTGTAAGCCCATAACGCATCATCTAGTTTCAAAGACCAATCCTTCCTTGTCTTTGACACCGTCTTCTCAAGGATGCCCTCGATCTCTCTATTCGAAATCTCCACTTGCCCACTTGTTTGTGGATGGTAGGGATTGGCGATCTTGTGAGTCACCCCATACTTAGCTAGTAGAGCTTCGAATCTTCGGGCAATGAAGTGTGAACCTCCGTCGCTAATTATGGTTCGTGGTGTCCCAAACCTTGGGAAGATAGTTCTATTAAAGAACGTGACAACAACAATGGCATCATTAGTTGGAGAGGAAATAGCTTATACCCATCTCAAAACATAATCTACAGTCGAAACATAATCTACAGCGAGAAGTATGTATTGGTTTCTGCAAGATGATGGGAAAGGTCTCATGAAGTCGACTCCCCAAACGTCGAAGATTTCTACCTCCTGAATGTTGTTGAGAGGCATCTCATTTCTCCTAGAGATATTTCCTGTTCTTTGACAAGCATCGCAACAAGAAACAAAGGTTTGCACATCCTTAAATAAAGTAGGCCAAAAGAATCCGGATTGCAATACCTTAGCGCTAGTTTTATTGGAACTAGCGTGTCCTCCACAAGGAAGTGAATGACAATGACGAATGACACTTTGCATTTCGTCTTAGGTTCATTCCAAAAGTATTGCCGGACATCCCTAAAGAACTTTTTTTTTTGTGCATAGGATAGTCCGGGAGGTATTTCCTGGCAAACCAAATAATTTACAAAATCAGCAAACCAAGGTTCATTACCTCTAGAAATCTTGTCGATGCACTCTTCCATGATGTGTAGGTGTTCATCCGGGAAGGAGCCATCAATGTGTAGGTCGTCGCTGTCGGTGTGTGGTAGACGACTTAGATGATCCGCTATAGAATTTTCAGAACCTTTCTTGTCCCGAATCTCTAAATCGAATTCGTGAAGAAGAAGAAGAAGAAGAAGAAGAATCCATCTAATCAACCTTGGTTTTGCATCCTTCTTTGCGAGCAAATACCGGATTGCTGAATGGTCCGTGTATACAATCACCTTCACTCCTACAAGATAAGAACGAAAATTTTCAAATGCATATACAACGGCTAAAAATTCTTTCTTATTTGTGGCGTAGTTAAGTTGTGCTTCAGCGTTTTGCTAGCATAATAGATGGCATGAGTGCGGCCTTCCTTCTTTTGTCCAAGCACCGCTACAACAGGTACGTCACTTGCATCACACATAACCTCGAATGGAAGATTCCAATCCGGAGGTTGAATTATCAGGGCTGAGATTAGAGCTTCTCTAGTCTTATAGAAGGCATCTAAACATTCCTGCGAAAAGTTAAAAACTGCACCCTTCATCAATAGATTAGTTAGCGGTTTTGAAATTTTCGAAAAGTCTTTGATGAATCTCCTATAAAATCTTGCATGTCCTAGGAAACTTCTTATCCCCTTCACCGAAGATGAAGGAGGAAGTTTCTCTATAGTCTCTATCTTAGCTTTATCAACTTCGATCCCTATATTAGAGATTAAATGTCCTAGGACAATGTCTTCCTTAAGCATGAATTGACACTTCTCCCAATTAAGAACTAGGTTAGTGTCTTCACACCTTTGCAACACAAGAGAAAGGTTAGCAAGACAATGGTCAAATGAGGAACCATAAACTGAAAAGTCATCCATAAAAACCTCCATGATTTCCTCAATATACTCCGAGAAGATGGCCATCATACACCTTTGAAAGGTGGCTGGAGCGTTGCAAAGTCCGAATGGCATCCTCCTATAAGCGAACGTAACCCATGGGCATGTAAATTTGGTCTTCTCTTGATCGTCCGGGTGAATCGGAATCTGAAAGAAACCACTATAACCGTCAAGGTAACAAAAATAGGAGTGTTGTGCTAACCTTTCAAGCATTTGATCTATGAATGGTAGTGGGAAGTGGTCCTTCCTATTTGTAGTGTTCAGCTTGCGGTAGTCAATGCACATCCTCCAGCCCGTCACGGTTCTTGTTGGAATGAGCTCGTTGTTCTTGTTGGTCACAACGGTCATCCCTCCCTTCTTGGGAAAGACTTGAACGGGGCTCACCCACTTGCTATCGGAGATAGGATAGATGATACCTGCGTCAAGTAACTTAAGGATTTCTTTCTTCATGACTTCCTTCATGACCGGGTTTAACCGTCTTTGAGGTTGTCGTGAAGGCTTGTAATCCTCCTCCATTAGAATCTTGTACATACATAAAGATGGTTTAAATCGGAACTGACAATAACGGGAAAAATAGAATTAGTTCCAAGACAAGCATACCAAAGATGTGTGGGAATTGGCTTCAATTCCAAAGCAATTGGTGCCTTTGATGTGTCTTGAGGCGTGCTTGATGCGTCCTTAGAAGTCTCTAAGGATGTGGGAGTGGTGGAAGAAGACTCAATAGTGTTTGTGGAAAAGACAGAATTCTTCTCTGAATTTCCCAAAATTACGGCACACCTGTTATTTCCACGGCCGTGGTTTTGGGCGTGAAACTCTCTGTTGTGCTCAAAATAACACTTTACGGGCTGTTTTGGTGAAACCACAACCGTAGAATAGCACGACTGGCCGTGGTTTCTTCTGTTTTCTGAGCCATCATAGAATTTTTCAAACTCTTCATTGTGTATCTCTTTTAGCTCATCCAAAGCTTCAATCTCAACATTGCAATCCTCTTCTTCTCCCTTTTCCATGATGCTCATTGTTATAACCTTTTGCAATGGATCCTTGAATAGGATCGAACTTACTTCTTCTCTAGACGGCTCTTCGTCATAGATGTTGAACATATCCTCTCCAAGTCCAGGCTCTTTCACCAAAGTTGAGAGAACAAATTCAACCTTCTCCTCTCCTACATCGAAGGCTAGTCTAGAGTTCTTGCAATCCACCATACAACCAGAGGTTGCAAAAAACAGTCTTCCGAGTATGATTGGGACCGGACAATCTGCAGGAATGTCAAGTACAACAAAATCTATTGGAATGTAAAACTTACCGAGCTTGACTGGGACATCTTTAATGATGCCGACGGGCCGAGTTATGGATCGATCTGCCATGTATAACGTCATCTTCACCGGTTTAGGTTCACCTAAACCGATCTTCCTACACAAAGCAAGCGGGATGATACTTACGCTTGCTCCTAAGTCACAAAGAGCGTCATATGTGACTTCTCCAACTCCTATTGGAATGCAAAATGGCCCCGGATCTCTCAGCTTTGGGGGCATCTTCTCCGTCATCGTTTTGATGAGCTCCGAAGATTCCAAACTCATCTTGACTTCTCCAAAGTCTTCTAGCTTCCTCTTGTTAGAGAGGAGCTCTTTCAAGAACTTCTTGTAAGTGGGCATACCTACAATTGCATCAATAAAAGGTATGTTAATATGCAGTTTGCTCATTAGTTCAATGAACTTACCGAATTGCTTGTCTAGACGCGCTCTTGCTCTAGATTGCGGGAATGGTTGAGGAGGTTTGTAAGTTGGAGGAGGAACATAGACATCTTCCTTATCCTTCTCCTTATCTTTTCCCTTCTCAGCTGGGACTTCTACAAGCTTGGGCTGCGGGTCAGTGGTTGTTACACCACTTCTAGTAGTGATTGCCATCACCCTTCCTTTTGAGTTGTCCTCCGTCTTTCCGGGAAGCTTTCCTTGATCTCTAGGAACTTCACCGGCCTTGTTGAACACTTGGTTTTCTAAGGCTTTTTGTGCCTTATCAACCGAAGTGATGTGATTCTCCAATCCTTGGAGCTTTCCTAGGATTGTCTCCATCATAGCATCATTCTTATCCTTCTCCGGTTTGCCCGAACCATTTGATGTTTGACCCTGGCTTTTCAAAGGAGTAGAAGAAGAAGATGAAGGTGTTAGTGAATAGTTATTTTACGAATAGGAATTACCGGAGTTTTGTTGAATGGATCTCCAATTGTTGTTGTTGGAGTTCCTATTGTTTTTGTTCCAGTTGTTCCGGTAGTCATTCATATTGCCTTGGTGTTTGTCTCTCCCTAGGTAGTTGGCTTCTTGCTCCTTCGTCTTTTGAAGGCCAGCTCTTATGATTTCCTTCAACTCCTTGATTTCGGTGTTGAGGGAGAATATTTGAGTTTGTGCAGCTTGAGTCAACTTAACTCCCGGATCTCCTTGGTTCCGGTTATTAGGATCCACCTTCCGGTGGGAATACTTCTCAATCACGTGGGCTTGCTTCTCAATGAAGTCCCAAGCGTCATCTTCTCTCGTGTCCATAAATGTACCACAAGAAAGAGATTGGAGCTTGAATTGTGTTTCCACATCCAGCCCCTTGCAGTAGATCTCTAATAATTCCAGCTTTAAAATGCCATGGTGTGGGCAATCCAATAAGAGATCCTGAAACCATTCCCGAGATTGAAACAAACTTTCATTGGGTTTTATAGAAAATGCATTAATCTTACCTCTCAACTCCGCCGTCTTGGATGGCGGAAAAAACTTGGTGAGGAACTCCGAAGATAGATCCTCCCATGTGTTAAGTCTTCCAACTGGAAGAGCTTGATACAAAGACAAAGCCTTGTCCTTCAAAGAGAAGAAGAACGGCTTGATCTTGTAGTGGTTGTTGACAGCCCTCTTCGGCTTCAATGTCTCCATGAGAATCTCAAAATTCTGCAAATGTTGGTGTGGAGATTCAACACTCGTTCCACCAAACTGACTTTGGCGAACCATGGTGATAACTTGCGGGCTAAACCCAAAATCCTGGACGTCTTCACCTCCGAAATTCACAACTAGACGGTGTGGTTGCTGAATTGGATCCATCCTTTGTCCAAGGGTTCGTGGTTCATCTCCTCCATCAGCAACTCTCACATCTCCAAAGGAAACGGGAGGATTAACATGTGGTCTAGGATTATCACGAACTGGACCGACTAGTGGTGTAATATCCTCTAGGTCCGGCATTTCATCATCGTCGGATGATTCAGCTCTAATGGACTTAGGTTTCTTGACTTTCTTCTTCTTAGCATCATCATCTCCAACTTTATGTCTAGCATCATAGCCTTGAGCTCATCTATTTGGAATTGATGACGCTCCAATTCTTCCATACGAGCTTTCTCACTAAATTTGAGTTGAGCTTGAGCTTCATCAAACTCTGCTTGAATGTTTCTCTCATTGTTTTCAGCCATCTTTTTCTCTTTCAACTTTCTTCTCAAAGTTTTCTCAAGTTCTGGATCGAAAGGAACCAGATCTTTGGTAGATCTAGTCTTTCGTATATACCTAAAGAATTTGCAAAAAATCACTCAAAAAGACTAATCAAATCACAAGAGCAAAAGCTCCCAAGCTCGAAAACCAAAAACCGAATTTGGCCTAGACCAAATCCCCGGCAACGGCACAAAAAACTTGTTCTTTGACGAAATTCATTTCCATTGCCGGAACGAGAAATTCGAATGTACCTAAGAACACAAATCTGCAAGAACACTCATGCATAAAGATCAATAGAAAAAGCAAGAACAGTCCCCGGCAACGGCGACAAACACTTGTTCGCCCGAAAGTGTGCGTGCAAATAAGCTTTTAATTATTAATACTGAAAATAATCAAGCGAACCCGCAGTGTATGGATCGGCGTAGTAGAGCAAGAATTCCAGAGTATCGAACTCAGGGATTTGGGGGATTAAATTTAATTCACTAATTATCGAGCAAGTAAAGTATAAGCTTTGCAAATATATTGGAAAAATAGCAATCCTAAAGATCCAAGTATCCCATTGTGGCAATCGATTCAAGATATTCTATAGATATAAGGACAGAGTTGAGGTTGCAAAGGTATAACTGATGTAAGATTGAGTACGGTGAAGTTCCAAAACCCTATTATCTCACCCAAGGACACTCTCTATAAATGTTGTTGAGGTTGCAGTATAGAAAGGATCTAAGGACAAGAATACTCTCAAATACCCATGCCCAAACCCAAGGAATCAAAGATAAACTAAAACGGTTAAGGTTGTGACACTCGAAACCGAAATAGAGGATGTTGAGTCTCACTACGACCTAGGAAAGGCAAGCCAAGGCTAGGTTAAAGCAAATATTTAAATTTGGATTAAAGAAAAAGCAAAGGTTGTAAAACAGAGGAAATCACGGCTAGATCTTGAAGAACCACGGCCGTGGAACTCAAGAACAGGCCGTGGTTTAGGCTGTCGACGAGGTTTCTCACACTCTCAGGGTCCAATCTATTTACGATCGATCTATCATCATCTAAGCCACAACTATCAACCCTTCACCTTAGAATTGCTAAAGGGTTTTAGCCAATAATCATAGTCACTGAATCAAATATCAAATTAAGAAGAGAAAAAGGTAAAAACCCTCGAAAACTCAAATAACAATCAAAATCAATCTCAAATCCGAATAACAAAGTATTGTGTTTAATGTATGCAGAATAGGGAACAGAAATCCTCACAACAATCTTAAGGAACAACGAAGAACGAAGTATCAATCCGTCTCCAAAGCAAACCCTAAGAAAATCTCGAAGTACACAATCTTCAATATTGCGTCTTTCTCAAGCCACGATCCGGAATCTCCAATCCTTCGTATCAATCCTCAGCGCGGAATTGCGAGTGAAGGTAAAATGAAACCCTAAACGACCGTCCTCGAAACTCCCTTCTCGAGCCTTCTTATAGGGAGAAATAGGGTTACGAGAAAAGCCCAATAACCGTCGCTAACGTGGCAAATATGACACGTCACTTCGTCATGGAAATCACGGCCTAGTACAAGTTTCCACGGCCGTGGTTTAGGCCGTGTAACTTTCTGTTGTGCTCCAAAATCACTCTCCACGATCTCATCCATAACCACGGTCGTGGTTTAGGTCGTGGAACCCTCTGACCTTCGTGAAAGCCTTTGTTTCATAATGTTCTTCACTCATGCTCCTTCCTTAGCTTCTCCAAAGCATCTCCTTGCAATCAAGCATGATGAAATACTCCTATCCTTCCAAATTATGCTCCAATTGAAGCCTTTATTCACCTATAAACAAAACAAGGCTTGTGTAGATCTCTATATCGACAAAATAGGTGAAAGTGCTCATAAATGCTTCAAACTCATATCCATGTACACATCTAAAAGGGAAAAACAATCAAAACAAGTGCCTAAAATATAGTCATATTTCATGCTTACAAAATGCCCCGTACTTGTCGCTTGCTTGTCATCAAGCAAGGTTTTCAAAAGCTTAGAATATAAGGTAGAATGAAATATGAATGCAAAACAAAACAAAACAATATTTTTGGTAATGTGCTTCTAATCAATAGATCAACCTCAAATCTTGCTTCATTCATCCTTGAAAACGCTCATACACATAAACCAAAATATGCAAAGCAAAGGAACATCATAAATAGCCTAAACTTCAAAACAGACATCATAACCTTCAAGTATTGTCAAAATCAAACATGTGAAACTTCAATTTAGATCACCAAGTCAAATATCATTCTTATGATCTTAAGGACTTTCAAGTAAGGTCAAGAATACGGAAAAGGGTGGGAAACTTGTAAGGGGATGTGGTGTATGAATCCGGGAAGAAGGTACAACACAAACTCTTTTATTTTCACCATTTGAACTAACCACAAACTTAGAGCTTTGCTCTAGACTTTTTGCACATAATTTTTCGACTTTACTTTTGGAAATATGGACAGCGGTGCACAAAAACCGAAGCCTAGGAGATTGGCGTTTCTCAATTGTGAGATGCCTCAAACCCTTGATGCGTATGCCATAATCCGTTAGGAATATCGCTCAATCCGACTTTGGCAAGACACAAACACCCGGATATGTGAATGGTGCCGAGTTACTCATCATCATGATTGACTTCCCCAAACCTATTTTTCTACACTTTGAATTCAAACAATTTCTTTCATGGCCCTCCCACATTAAACATGCCAAAATCAACTCTTCCTAAATCCCGGATAGGTAAAGGAGGCAAATATTTTCATTGAGGGGCTAAATGATCAAAGAAAGAAGTAAGAAAATCGAGGTACCTTAATCATCTCATAAAAAAGTATAAGAACTTATATTGTGATTTCAACCTTCATTTCTCAATATTACTTAGATAAAACTTTCACATTATGAAACTTGCAAGAAAGGATAAACAACATACTCAATCTCTTCACAATTCATAATTCATTTCAAGCATACAATAGTCATCAAAAACTCATTCCACAAGTAGATTCATCATAGAAATCATCTCTGATCTTAGAAGCACAAAAATTTTCAAAATGTTCAAATTTTTATGGGTTTTTCAAAGCTTTTCAATGCAATGTAATAATGAAACGTGTGACAAACAAAATAAACATGCAAGTGTTCACAGACATAAGCAAAGCAAAGTGAATCAAGTTATTACAAACGAGAGTTACACCCCACCCCATTCTTGACATACACATTGTCCTCAATGTGCAAGAGAAATAAAGAAAAGAAAAGAAACAAAGAAACTCACTAATGGTGGTGTGGTGGCTCAAAGCATCCATGGAGATCACTGTGAAGGCGGTGGTGCGTATGGAAAGAAGTCGGAGCTGAAGGGACGCCCAAACTGTTGTCGGTACACATCTTTTAGTATCCTGGCGTTCTCTTGCCGCTCCACATCATGAGCCTCCCGATGTATCTCCAGGTCTCCTACTCTCCTAGAAAGATCGCTCGCCCATGCTGGCTGCTCTCCATACCAAGCTGGAGGCTGCTGCAACCACTCCGGCTGCTGTTGCTAGATAGGTATGGGTGCAACCGGTGGCTGATCATACCAAGGAGGTGGAGCTCCCATCCAAGTAGGCTGTTGTCCATACTAAGCAAGTGAAGTCTCCATACAAGTCGGGCGCTCACTCACACTAGCCCGGCGTGAAGAAGAAGGTCTGGACGGTCTAGACTGATGGGGAGATCTCCTAGGCGGCTCCTGGAAGTCGACCGGCTGGTCCAAGAATGAGCCAAAGTCATGCTCTGCCTCTCCTGCATCCTAGTAATCTCCTCCTCCCATCTCCTCATCATCCTCAGCCGGAACCTCATCAGGCACATATGGAGGAGCTACTAGTCTGTTGGCATGCATCGGTACGAAAGTCTCCTTCCAATTCTGACGGCCTAGCATGATAGAATACTCCGGAAGCTATGGAATGCCCCTACCACCTTTCTTCTCCCAGGGCATGGCTGCGGTAGGTGAAGCATGGTGGTGAGGAAAGATGATCCCTCTAGTCATAAGTCCATTGAGTCCCAAAGGTATCGCCGCTATCCTAGTGCAAGCGGAGTAGTCAATGCCCAGCTGGTTGGCGATGCGAGTCATCATACCCCCATAACCTATATTCCCGGCCTTTTTGTTCTTCAACTTACTAATGGTAGAGGCAAGTAGGGTGGCACAATTTGCGGAAGTACTGTTGAGCATTTAATAGAGGAGGAAAAGTTCATCGGTCTTAATCTTTTGTGGTGTTTTGGTCCTACGGAAAAGGCATTCCGAAAGGACTCTATGGGCTATCTTCAAGGCTAAGTGGTATATGAGTTTAGCTTTAGTGTCGGCCGGCTGCTAACGATCCTCACTAGCATAGATCACAGCAATATCATTCCAAAAGTCTTTGGCATACACGCCCCCGGAAAATCTTCCATTGAAACTCTCATGAAACCCAAAGAAGGTTCCAAATTGAACTATGGAGAACTCATAGTTTTGCTCCATCAACCTAAAAGACACTGTTCGGCTAACGGCGCTATGCTCAAAGGAAGTTACAAACTCCCTTGTTACCTCCTCATAAGCATCTTCTCTAATGGCGGAGAAGATGATCAATCCGGCTCTATCCAAAAGCCAAGTCAATTCATTCACTACAGTGAGCTCTTCAAGCTCCTCTAGGACAAGTTACCTAGGTTCTATTATCGGTCTCTTTGAAATCCTTTCCATGGCTCCTTCATAATCCTCATGGATTCTAGGGATTCTATGAGGTGGTGGTGATGGTGGTTCACTAGGAGGGGGTTGGGAAGAATAAGAACTATCACCTTTCTGCTTCTTGATTCTACTTAACTTTCTCCTAAACATTTTTACTCAAAACAGAAAAATCCACGGTCTGTTCTTGAAATTCCACGGCCGTGGAATTGGTCTGTCTCTCTCAAATTTCAGCAAATTCACACCAAATTCAACAATCACATCCCTAGACTACTTCTAATTCCAATATCGTCCAGTTCTCCTATAATATTGCAAGAAAATTGAACCAAATTGAACAAGAAGAGAATAGAGAACAAAACCTAGGTTTGGATTTGAAAAATGAGAATTCCTCCCCCAATGTGGATTGTTCACTCAGTTTGTTGCTTGGATCTTGTAGAGGATTGAAAATGCTCCAGTTTTGGTTAAAGAATCGCTTGAATCGGACTCCGGATAAAGAATTACGGGAGAGGGGAAGTGGCCGGCGATTTGGGCGTGGTTTTGGGCGTGGTTGGTGAAGGTGGGTGTGTTTTTGAGAAGGAAAGGGAGTTATATAATGGCCGTAAAATTTTGGAAAATTTCGGTCACTCGAGGGGTTCCACGTCCGTGGTTTTGGCCGTGGAACTCTCTGATTCGTCAAAAACTTGGGAAACTGGAAAATCACGGCCAGTCGGGGTGTTCCACGGCCGTGGTTTTGGTCGTGGAATTCTCTGATCTGTGCCAAAAATTCTAGTTTCGTCATTTTTTTTTTCCACTTTTCCTTCCTTCCTTTGCTCATTCCTTATTCCTACATCCAAAAACTTAACATACCGGGAGGTATCGAGGGGAAAATAAACAAAAGCAACTAAACTAATCTAATCTAAGAAAGAAAAACAAAAACGAAAATACAATACCTTGGGTTGCCTCCCAAGAAGCGCTTTGTTTTGGGTCCGTAGCTAGACCGTTCCTATGTTCAATTGAGGACAATCGGAGCGATTTCCTCAGCTTGTAGCTCCAGTGAATACTTCTTAAGTCGTTGGTCATTCACCTTGAAACTTCCGCACTTTTCACCCCATACTTTAATTGCCCCATGGGAAAAACACGTTTAATCAAATAAGGTCCAGTCCAACAAGATTTAAGCTTACCTGGATAGAGCCGAAGTCACGAATTGAAGAGGAGAACTTGGTCTCCTTCTTTAAGATCTTTTGGAATGATATGCTTATCATGTCAACGCTTCGCCCTTTCTTTGTAAATCTTTGTGTTCTCATAATCGTTCAAGCGGAGTTCTTTTAGCTCGTTAAGGTCTAAGAGGCGCTTCTCGCCCGCTTCCTTCATGCTGAAGTTCAACCACTTCACAGCCCAATACGCTTTGTGTTCCAACTCTACCGGGAGATGACAAGACTTTCCACACACAAGGTTGTATGGTATTGTTCCGATGGGAGTCTTGTATGCAGTACTGTAAGCCCACAACGCATCATCTAGTTTCAAAGACCAATCCTTCCTTGTGTTTGACACCGTCTTCTCAAGGATGCCCTCGATCTCTCTATTCGAAATCTCCACTTGCCCACTTGTTTGTGGATGGTAGGGAGTGGCGATCTTGTGAGTCACCCCATACTTAGCTAGTAGAGCTTCGAATCTTCGGGCAATGAAGTGTGAACCTCCGTCACTAATTATGGTTCGTGGTGTCCCAAACCTTGGGAAGATAGTTCTATTAAAGAACTTGACAACAACCATGGCATCATTAGTTGGAGAGGAAATAGCTTCAACCCATCTCAAAACATAATCTACAGTCAAAACATAATCTACATCGAGAAGTATGTATTGGTTTCTGCAAGATGATGGGAAAGGTCCCATGAAGTCGACTCCCCAAACGTCGAAGATTTCTACCTCCTGAATGTTGTTGAGAGGCATCTCGTTTCTCCTAGAGATATTTCCTGTTCTTTGACAAGCATCGCAACAAGAAACAAAGGTTTGCACATCCTTAAATAAAGTAGGCCAAAAGAATCCGGATTGCAATACCTTAGCGCTAGTTTTATTGGAACTAGCGTGTCCTCCACAAGGAAGTGAATGACAATGACGAATGACACTTTGCATTTCGTCTTAGGTTCATTCCAAAAGTATTGCCGGACATCCCTAAAGAACTTCTTTCTTTGTGCATAGGATAGTCCGGGAGGTATTTCCTGGCAAACCAAATAATTTACAAAATCAGCAAACCAAGGTTCGTTACCTCTAGAAATCTTGTCGATGCACTCTTCCATGATGTGTAGGTGTTCATCCGGGAAGGAGCCATCAATGTGTAGGTCGTCGCTGTCGGTGTGTGGTAGACGACTTAGATGATCCGCTATAGAATTTTCGGAACCTTTCTTGTCCCGAATCTCTAGATCGAATTCGTGAAGAAGAAGAAGAAGAAGAA
>BSUD01000006.1:99999189-100066928 GCA_033239045.1 Fagopyrum esculentum | reverse complement strand
AACCCTTCACCTTAGAATTGCTAAAGGGTTTTAGCCAATAATCATAGTCACTGAATCAAATATCAAATTAAGAAGAGAAAAAGGTAAAAACCCTCGAAAACTCAAATAACAATCAAAATCAATCTCAAATCCGAATAACAAAGTATTGTGTTTAATGTATGCAGAATAGGGAACAGAAATCCTCACAACAATCTTAAGGAACAACGAAGAACGAAGTATCAATCCGTCTCCAAAGCAAACCCTAAGAAAATCTCGAAGTACACAATCTTCAATATTGCGTCTTTCTCAAGCCACGATCCGGAATCTCCAATCCTTCGTATCAATCCTCAGCGCGGAATTGCGAGTGAAGGTAAAATGAAACCCTAAACGACCGTCCTCGAAACTCCCTTCTCGAGCCTTCTTATAGGGAGAAATAGGGTTACGAGAAAAGCCCAATAACCGTCGCTAACGTGGCAAATATGACACGTCACTTCGTCATGGAAATCACGGCCTAGTACAAGTTTCCACGGCCGTGGTTTAGGCCGTGTAACTTTCTGTTGTGCTCCAAAATCACTCTCCACGATCTCATCCATAACCACGGTCGTGGTTTAGGTCGTGGAACCCTCTGACCTTCGTGAAAGCCTTTGTTTCATAATGTTCTTCACTCATGCTCCTTCCTTAGCTTCTCCAAAGCATCTCCTTGCAATCAAGCATGATGAAATACTCCTATCCTTCCAAATTATGCTCCAATTGAAGCCTTTATTCACCTATAAACAAAACAAGGCTTGTGTAGATCTCTATATCAACAAAATAGGTGAAAGTTCTCATAAATGCTTCAAACTCATATCCATGTACACATCTAAAAGGGAAAAACAATCAAAACAAATGCCTAAAATATAGTCATATTTCATGCTTACAAAATGCCCCGTACTTGTCGCTTGCTTGTCATCAAGCAAGGTTTTCAAAAGCTTAGAATATAAGGTAGAATGAAATATGAATGCAAAACAAAACAAAACAATATTTTTGGTAATGTGCTTCTAATCAATAGATCAACCTCAAATCTTGCTTCATTCATCCTTGAAAACGCTCATACACATAAACCAAAATATGCAAAGCAAAGGAACATCATAAATAGCCTAAACTTCAAAACAAACATCATAACCTTCAAGTATTGTCAAAATCAAACATGTGAAACTTCAATTTAGATCACCAAGTCAAATATCATTCTTATGATCTTAAGGACTTTCAAGTAAGGTCAAGAATACGGAAAAGGGTGGGAAACTTGTAAGGGGATGTGGTGTATGAATCCGGGAAGAAGGTACAACACAAACTCTTTTATTTTCACCATTTGAACTAACCACAAACTTAGAGCTTTGCTCTAGACTTTTTGCACATAATTTTTCGACTTTACTTTTGGAAATATGGACAGCGGTGCACAAAAACCGAAGCCTAGGAGATTGGCGTTTCTCAATTGTGAGATGCCTCAAACCCTTGATGCGCATGCCATAATCCGTTAGGAATATCGCTCAATCCGACTTTGGCAAGACACAAACACCCGGATATGTGAATGGTGCCGAGTTACTCATCATCATGATTGACTTCCCCAAACCTATTTTTCTACACTTTGAATTCAAACAATTTCTTTCATGGCCCTCCCACATTAAACATGCCAAAATCAACTCTTCCTAAATCCCGGATAGGTAAAGGAGGCAAATATTTTCATTGAGGGGCTAAATGATCAAAGAAAGAAGTAAGAAAATCGAGGTACCTTAATCATCTCATAAAAAAGTATAAGAACTTATATTGTGATTTCAACCTTCATTTCTCAATATTACTTAGATAAAACTTTCACATTATGAAACTTGCAAGAAAGGATAAACAACATACTCAATCTCTTCACAATTCATAATTCATTTTAAGCATACAATAGTCATCAAAAACTCATTCCACAAGTAGATTCATCATAGAAATCATCTCTGATCTTAGAAGCACAAAAATTTTCAAAATGTTCAAATTTTTATGGGTTTTTCAAAGCTTTTCAATGCAATGTAATAATGAAACGTGTGACAAACAAAATAAACATGCAAGTGTTCATAGACATAAGCAAAGCAAAGTGAATTAAGTTATTACAAACGAGAGTTACACCCCACCCCATACTTGACATACACATTGTCCTCAATGTTCAAGAGAAATAAAGAAAAGAAAAGAAACAAAGAAACTCACTAATGGTGGTGTGGTGGCTCAAAGCATCCATGGAGATCAATGTGAAGGCGGTGGTGGGTATGGAAAGAAGTCGGAGCTGAAGGGACACCCAAACTGTTGTCGGTACACATCTTTTAGTATCCTGGCGTTCTCTTGCCGCTCCACATCATGAGCCTCCCGATGTATCTCCAGGTCTCCTACTCTCCCAGAAAGATCGCTCGCCCATGCTGGCTACTCTCCATACCAAGCTGGAGGCTGCTGCAACCACTCCGGCTGCTGTTGCTAGATAGGTATGGGTGCAACCGGTGGCTGATCATACCAAGGAGGTGGAGCTCCCATCCAAGTAGGCTGTTGTCCATACCAAGCAAGTGAAGTCTCCATACATGTCGGGCGCTCACTCACACTAGCCCGGCGTGAAGAAGAAGGTCTGGACGGTCTAGACTGATGGGGAGATCTCCTAGGCGGCTCCTGGAAGTCGACCGGCTGGTCCAAGAATGAGCCAAAGTCATGCTCTGCCTCTCCTGCATCCTGGTAATCTCCTCCTCCCATCTCCTCATCATCCTCAGCCGGAACCTCATCAGGCACATATAGAGGAGCTACTAGTTTGTTGGCATGCATCGGTACGAAAGTCTCCTTCCAATTGTGACGGCCTAGCATGATAGAATACTCCGGAAGCTATGGAATGCCCCTACCACCTTTCTTCTCCCAAGGCATGGCTGCGGTAGGTGAAGCACGGTGGCGAGGAAAGATGATCCCTCTAGTCATAAGTCCATTGAGTCCCAAAGGTATCGCCGCTATCCTAGTGCAAGCAGAGTAGTCAATGCCTAGCTGGTTGGCAATGTGAGTCATCATACCCCCATAACCTATATTCCCGGCCTTTTTGTTCTTCAACTTAATAATGGTAGAGGCAAGTAGGGTGGCACAATTTGCGGAAGTACCGTTGAGCGTGTAATAGAGGAGGAAAAGTTCATCGGTCTTAATCTTTTGTGGTGTTTTGGTCCTACGGAAAAGGCATTCCGAAAGGACTCTATGGGCTATCTTCAAGGCTAAGTGGTATATGAGTTTAGCTTTAGTGTCGGCCGGCTGCTAACGATCCTCACTAGCATAGATCATAGCAATATCATTCCAAAAGTCTTTGGCATACACGCCCCCGGAAAATCTTCCATTGAAACTCTCATGAAACCCAAAGAAGGTTCCAAATTGAACTATGGAGAACTCATAGTTTTGCTCCATCAACCTAAAAGACACCGTTCGGCTAACGGCGCTATGCTCAAAGGAAGTTACAAACTCCCTTGTTATCTCCTCATAAGCATCTTCTCTAATGGCGGAGAAGATGATCAATCCGGGTCTATCCAAAAGCCAAGTCAATTCATTCACTACATTGAGCTCTTCAAGCTCCTCTAGGACAAGTTACCTAGGTCCTATTATCGGTCTCTTTGAAATCCTTTCCATGGCTCCTTCATAATCCTCATGGATTCTAGGGATTCTATGAGGTGGTGGTGATGGTGGTTCACTAGGAGGGGGTTGGGAAGAAGAAGAACTATCACCTTTCTGCTTCTTGATTCTACTTAACTTTCTCCTAAACATTTTTACTCAAAACAAAAAAATCCACGGTCTGTTCTTGAAATTCCACGGCCGTGGAATTGGTCTGTCTCTCTCAAATTTCAGCAAATTCAGACCAAATTCAACAATCACATCCCTAGACTACTTCTAATTCCAATATCGTCCAGTTCTCCTATAATATTGCAAGAAAATTGAACCAAATTGAACAAGAAGAGAATAGAGAACAAAACCTAGGTTTGGATTTGAAAAATGAGAATTCCTCCCCCAATGTGGATTGTTCACTCAGTTTGTTGCTTGGATCTTGTAGAGGATTGAAAATGCTCCAGTTTTGGTTAAATAATCGCTTGAATCGTACTCCGGATAAAGAATTACGGGAGAGGGGAAATGGCCAGCGATTTGGGCGTGGTTTTGGGCGTGGTTGGTGAAGGTGGGTGTGTTTTTGAGAAGGAAAGGGAGTTATATAATGGCCGTAAAATTTTGGAAAATTTCGGTCACTCGAGGGGTTCCACGTCCGTGGTTTTGGCCGTGGAACTCTCTGATATGTCAAAAACTTGGGAAACTGGAAAATCACGGCTAGTCGGGGTGTTCCACGGCCGTGGTTCTTTTAGCTCGTTAAGGTCTAAGAGGCGCTTCTCGCCCGCTTCCTTCATGCTGAAGTTCAACCACTTCACAGCCCAATACGCTTTGTGTTCCAACTCTAACGGGAGATGACAAGACTTTCCACACACAAGGTTGTATGGTATTGTTCCGATGGGAGTCTTGTATGCAGTACTGTAAGCCCATAACGCATCATCTAGTTTCAAAGACCAATCCTTCCTTGTCTTTGACACCGTCTTCTCAAGGATGCCCTCGATCTCTCTATTCGAAATCTCCACTTGCCCACTTGTTTGTGGATGGTAGGGAGTGGCGATCTTGTGAGTCAGCCCATACTTAGCTAGTAGAGCTTCGAATCTTCGGGCAATGAAGTGTGAACCTCCGTCACTAATTATGGTTCATGGTGTCCCAAACCTTGGGAAGATAGTTCTATTAAAGAACTTGACAACAACCATGGCATCATTAGTTGGAGAGGAAATAGCTTCAACCCATCTCAAAACATAATCTACAGTCAAAACATAATCTACATCGAGAAGTATGTATTGGTTTCTGCAAGATGATGGGAAAGGTCCCATGAAGTCGACTCCCCAAACGTCGAAGATTTCTACCTCCTGAATGTTGTTGAGAGGCATCTCGTTTCTCCTAGAGATATTTCCTGTTCTTTGACAAGCATCGCAACAAGAAACAAAGGTTTGCACATCCTTAAATAAAGTAGGCCAAAAGAATCCGGATTGCAATACCTTAGCGCTAGTTTTATTGGAACTAGCGTGTCCTCCACAAGGAAGTGAATGACAATGACGAATGACACTTTGCATTTCGTCTTAGGTTCATTCCAAAAGTATTGCCGGACATCCCTAAAGAACTTCTTTCTTTGTGCATAGGATAGTCCGGGAGGTATTTCCTGGCAAACCAAATAATTTACAAAATCAGCAAACCAAGGTTCGTTACCTCTAGAAATCTTGTCGATGCACTCTTCCATGATGTGTAGGTGTTCATCCGGGAAGGAGCCATCAATGTGTAGGTCGTCGCTGTCGGTGTGTGGTAGACGACTTAGATGATCCGCTATAGAATTTTCGGAACCTTTCTTGTCCCGAATCTCTAGATCGAATTCGTGAAGAAGAAGAAGAAGAAGAAGAAGAATCCATCTAATCAACCTTGGTTTTGCATCCTTCTTTGCGAGAAAATACCGGATTGCTGAATGGTCCGTGTATACAATCACCTTCACTCCTACAAGATAAGAACGAAACTTTTCAAATGCATATACAACGGCTAAAAATTCTTTCTTATTTATGGCGTAGTTAAGTTGTGCTTCAGCGTTTTGCTAGCATAATAGATGACATGAGTGCGGCCTTCCTTCTTTTGTCCAAGCACCGCTCCAACAGGTACGTCACTTGCATCACACATAACCTCGAATGGAAGATTCCAATCCGGAGGTTGAATTATCAGGGCTGAGATTAGAGCTTCTCTAGTCTTATAGAAGGCATCTAAACATTCCTGCGAAAAGTTAAAAACTGCACCCTTCATCAATAGATTAGTTAGCGGTTTCGAAATTTTCGAAAAGTCTTTGATGAATCTCCTATAAAATCTTGCATGTCCTAGGAAACTTCTTATCCCCTTCACCGAAGATGAAGGAGGAAGTTTCTCTATAGTCTCTATCTTAGCTTTATCAACTTCGATCCCTATATTAGAGATTAAATGTCCTAGGACAATGTCTTCCTTAACCATGAATTGACACTTCTCCCAATTAACAACTAGGTTAGTGTCTTCACACCTTTGCAACACAAGAGAAAGGTTAGCAAGACAATGGTCAAATGAGGAACCATAAACTGAAAAGTCATCCATAAAAACCTCCATGATTTCCTCAATATACTCCGAGAAGATGGCCATCATACACCTTTGAAAGGTGGCTCGAGCGTTGCAAAGTCCGAATGGCATCCTCCTATAAGCAAACGTAACCCATGGGCATGTAAATTTGGTCTTCTCTTGATCGTCCGGGTGAATCGGAATCTGAAAGAAACCACTATAACCGTCAAGGTAACAAAAATAGGAGTGTTGTGCTAACCTTTCAAGCATTTGATCTATGAATGGTAGTGGGAAGTGGTCCTTCCTATTTGTAGTGTTCAGCTTGCGGTAGTCAATGCACATCCTCCAGCCCGTCACGGTTCTTGTTGGAATGAGCTCGTTGTTCTTGTTGGTCACAACGGTCATCCCTCCCTTCTTGGTAACGACTTGAACGGGGCTCACCCACTTGCTATCGGAGATAGGATAGATGATACCTGCGTCAAGTAACTTAAGGATTTCTTTCTTCATGACTTCCTTCATGACCGGGTTTAACCGTCTTTGAGGTTGCCGTGAAGGCTTGTAATCCTCCTCCATTAGAATCTTGTACATACATAAAGATGGTTTAAATCGGAACTGACAATAACGGGAAAAATAGAATTAGTTCCAAGACAAGCATACCAAAGATGTGTGGGAAGTGGCTTCAATTCCAAAGCAATTGGTGCCTTTGATGTGTCTTGAGGCGTGCTTGATGCGTCCTTAGAAGTCTCTAAGGATGTGGGAGTGGTGGAAGAAGACTCAATAGTGTTTGTGGAAAAGACGGAATTCTTCTCTGAATTTCCCAAAATTACGGCACACCTGTTATTTCCACGGCCGTGGTTTTAGGCGTGGAACTCTCTGTTGTGCTCAAAATAACACTTTACGGGCTGTTTTGGTGAAACCACAACCGTAGAATAGCACGACTGGCCGTGGTTTCTTCTGTTTTCCGAGCCATCATAGAATTTTTCAAACTCTTCATTGTGTATCTCTTTTAGCTCATCCAAAGCTTCAATCTCAACATTGCAATCCTCTTCTTCTCCCTTTTCCATGATGCTCATTGTTATAACCTTTTTGCAATGGATCCTTGAATAGGATCGAACTTACTTCTTCTCTAGACGGCTCTTCGTCATAGATGTTGAACATATCCTCTCCAAGTGCAGGCTCTTTCACCAAAGTTGAGAGAACAAATTCAACCTTCTCCTCTCCTACATCGAAGGCTAGTCTAGAGTTCTTGCAATCCACCATACAACCAGAGGTTGCAAAAAACGGTCTTCCGAGTATGATCGGGACCGGACAATCTGCAGGAATGTCAAGTACAACAAAATCTATTGGAATGTAAAACTTACCGAGCTTGACTGGGACATCTTCAATGATGCCGACGGGCCGAGTTATGGATCGATTTGCCATGTATAACGTCATCTTCACCGGTTTAGGTTCACCTAAACCGATCTTCCTACACAAAGCAAGCGGGATGATACTTACGCTTGCTCCTAAGTCACAAAGAGCGTCATATGTGACTTCTCCAACTCCTATTGGAATGCAAAATGGCCCCGGATCTCTAAGCTTTAGGGGCATCTTCTCCGTCATCGTTTTGATGAGCTCCAAAGATTCCGAACTCATCTTGACTTCTCCAAAGTCTTCTAGCTTCCTCTTTTCAGAGAGGAGCTCTTTCAAGAACTTCTTGTAAGTGGGCATACCTACAATTGCATCAATAAAAGGTATGTTAATATGCAGTTTGCTCATTAGTTCAATGAACTTACCGAATTGCTTGTCTAGACGCGCTCTTGCTCTAGATTGCGGGAATGGTTGAGGAGGTTTGTAAGCTGGAGGAGGAACATAGACATCTTCCTTATCCTTCTCCTTATCTTTTCCCTTCTCAGCTGGGACTTCTACAAGCTTGGGCTGCGGGTCAGTGGTTGTTACACCACTTCTAGTAGTGATTGTCATCACCCTTCCTTTTGAGTTGTCCTCCGTCTTTCCGGGAAGCTTTCCTTGATCTCTAGGAACTTCACCGGCTTTGTTGAACACTTGGTTTTCTAAGGCTTTTTGTGCCTTATCAACCGAAGTGATGTGATTCTCCAATCCTTGGAGCTTTCCTAGGATTTTCTCCATCATAGCATCATTCTTATCCTTCTCCGGTTTGCCCGAACCATTTGATGTTTGACCCTGGCTTTTCAAAGGAGTAGAAGAAGAAGATGGAGGTGTTAGTGAATAGTTATTTCACGAATAGGAATTACCGGAGTTTTGTTGAATGGATCTCCAATTGTTGTTGTTGGAGTTCCTATTGTTTTTGTTCCAGTTGTTCCGGTTGTTGTTCCGGTAGTCATTCATATTGCCTTGGTGATTGTCTTTCCCTAGGTAGTTGGCTTCTTGCTCCTTCGTCTTTTGAAGGTCAGCTCTTATGATTTCCTTCAACTCCTTGATTTCGGTGTTGAGAGAGAATATTTGAGTTTGTGCAGCTTGAGTCAACTTAACTGCCGGATCTCCTTGGTTCCGGTTATTAGGATCCACCATTTCGGTGGGAATACTTCTCAATCACTGGGCTTGCTTCTCAATGAAGTCCCAAGCGTCATCTTCTCTCGTGTCCATAAATGTACCACAAGAAAGAGATTGGAGCTTGAATTGTGTTTCCATATCTAACCCCTTGTAGTAGATCTCTTATAATTCCAGCTTTGAAATGCCATGGTGTGGGCAATCCAATAAGAGATCCTGAAACCTTTTCCAAGATTGAAACAAACTTTCATTGGGTTTTATAGAAAATGCATTAATCTTACCTCTCAACTCCGCCGTCTTGGATGGCGGAAAAAACTTGGTGAGGAACTCCGAAGATAGATCCTCCCATGTTAAGTCTTCCAGATGGAAGAGCTTGATACCAAGACAAAGCCTTGTCCTTCAAAGAGAAGAAGAACGGCTTGATCTTGTAGTGGTTGTTGACAGCCCTCTTCGGCTTCAATGTCTCCATGAGAATCTTAAAATTCTGCAAATGTTGGTGTGGAGATTCAGCACTCGTTCCACCAAACTGACTTTGGCGAACCATGGTGATAACTTGCGGGCTAAACCCAAAATCCTGGATGTCTTCACCTCCGAAATTCACAACTAGACGTTGTGGTTGCTGAATTGGATCCATCCTTTGTCCAAGGGTTCGTGGTTCATCCCCTCCATCAGCAACTCTCACATCTCCAAAGGAAACGGGAGGATTAACATGTGGTCTAGGATTATCACGAACTGGACCGACTAGTGGTGTAATATCCTCTAGGTCCGGCATTTCATCATCGTCGGATGATTCAGCTCTAATGGACTTAGGTTTCTTGACTTTCTTCTTCTTAGCATCATCATCTCCAACTTCATGTCTAGCATCATAGCCTTGAGCTCATCTATTTGGAATTGATGACGCTCCAATTCTTCCATACGAGCTTTCTCACTAAATTTGAGTTGAGCTTGAGCTTCATCAAACTCCGCTTGGATGTTTCTCTCATTGTTTTCAGCCATCTTTTTCTCTTTCAACTTTCTTCTCAAAGTTTTCTCAAGTTCTGGATCGAAAGGAACCAGATCTTTGGTAGATCTAGTCTTTCTCATATACCTAAAGAATCTGCAAAAAGTCACTCAAAAAGACTAATCAAATCACAAGAGCAAAAGCTCCCAAGCTCGAAAACCAAAAACCGAATTTGGCCTAGACAAAATCCCCGGCAACGGCACAAAAAACTTGTTCTTTGACGAAATTCATTTCCATTGCCGGAACGAGAACTTCGAATGTACCTAAGAACACAAATCTGCAAGAACACTCATGCAGAAAGATCAATAGAAAAAGCAAGAACAGTCCCCGGCGACGGCGACAAACACTTGTTCGCCCGAAAGTGTGCGTGCAAATAAGCTTGTAATTATTAATACTGAAAATAATCAAGCGAACCCGCAGTGTATGGATCGGCGTAGTAGAGCAAGAATTCCAGAGTATCGAACTCAGGGATTTGGGGGATCAAATTTAATTCACTAATTATCGAGCAAGTAAAGTATAAGCTTTGCAAATATATTGGAAAAATAGCAATCCTAAAGATCCAAGTATCCCATTGTGGCAATCGATTCAAGATATTCTATAGATATAAGGACAGAGTTGAGGTTGCAAAGGTATAACTGATGTAAGATTGAGTACGGTGAAGTTCCAAAACCCTATTATCTCACCCAAGGACACTCTCTATAAATGTTGTTGAGGCTGCAGTATAGAAAGGATCTAAGGACAAGAATACTCTCAAATACCCATGCCCAAACCCAAGGAATCAAAGATAAACTAAAACGGTTAAGGTTGTGACACTCGAAACCGAAATAGATCGAGGATGTTGAGTCTCACTACGACCTAGGAAAGGCAAGCCAAGGCTAGGTTAAAGCAAATATTTAAATTTGGATTAAAGAAAAAGCAAAGGTCGTAAAACAGAGGAAATCACGGCTAGATCTTGAAGAACCACGGCCGTGGAACTCAAGAACAGGCCATGGTTTAGGCTGTCGACGAGGTTTCTCACACTCTCAGGGTCCAATTTGTTTACGATCGATCTATCATCAACTAAGCCACAACTATCAACCCTTCACCTTAGAATTGCTAAAGGGTTTTAGCCAATAATCATAGTCACTGAATCAAATATCAAATTAAGAAGAGAAAAAGGTAAAAACCCTCGAAAACTCAAATAACAATCAAAATCAATCTCAAATCCGAATAACAAAGTATTGTGTTTAATGTATGCAGAATAGGGAACAGAAATCCTCACAACAATCTTAAGGAACAACGAAGAACGAAGTATCAATCCGTCTCCAAAACAAACCCTAAGAAAATCTCGAAGTACACAATCTTCAATATTGCGTCTTTCTCAAGCCACGATCCGGAATCTCCAATCCTTCGTACCAATCCTCAGCGCGGAATTGCGAGTGAAGGTAAAATGAAACCCTAAGCGACCGTCCTCGAAACTCCCTTCTCGAGCCTTCTTATAGGGCGAAATAGGGTTACGAGAAAAGCCCAATAACCGTCGCTAACGTGGCAAATATGACACGTCACTTCGTCATGGAAATCACGGCCTAGTACAAGTTTCCACGGCCGTGGTTTAGGCCGTGTAACTTTCTGTTGTGCTCCAAAATCACTCTCCACGATCTCATCCATAACCACGGTCGTGGTTTAGGTCGTGGAACCCTCTGACCTTCGTGAAAGCCTTTGTTTCATAATGTTCTTCACTCATGCTCCTTCCTTAGCTTCTCCAAAGCATCTCCTTGCAATCAAGCATGATGAAATACTCCTATCCTTCCAAATTATGCTCCAATTAAAGCCTTTATTCACCTATAAACAAAACAAGGCTTGTGTAGATCTCTATATCGACAAAATAGGTGAAAGTGCTCATAAATGCTTCAAACTCATATCCATGTACACATCTAAAAGGGAAAAACAATCAAAACAAGTGCCTAAAATATAGTCATATTTCATGCTTACAAAATGCCCCGTACTTGTCGCTTGCTTGTCATCAAGCAAGGTTTTCAAAAGCTTAGAATATAAGGTAGAATGAAATATGAATGCAAAACAAAACAAAACAATATTTTTGGTAATGTGCTTCTAATCAATAGATCAACCTCAAATCTTGCTTCATTCATCCTTGAAAACGCTCATACACATAAACCAAAATATGCAAAGCAAAGGAACATCATAAATAGCCTAAACTTCAAAACAGACATCATAACCTTCAAGTATTGTCAAAATCAAACATGTGAAACTTCAATTTAGATCACCAAGTCAAATATCATTCTTATGATCTTAAGGACTTTCAAGTAAGGTCAAGAATACGGAAAAGGAACATCATAAATAGCCTAAACTTCAAAACAGACATCATAACCTTCAAGTATTGTCAAAATCAAACATGTGAAACTTCAATTTAGATCACCAAGTCAAATATCATTCTTATGATCTTAAGGACTTTCAAGTAAGGTCAAGAATACGGAAAAGGGTGGGAAACTTGTAAGGGGATGTGGTGTATGAATCCGGGAAGAAGGTACAACACAAACTCTTTTATTTTCACCATTTGAACTAACCACAAACTTAGAGCTTTGCTCTAGACTTTTTGCACATAATTTTTCGACTTTACTTTTGGAAATATGGACAGCGGTGCACAAAAACCGAAGCCTAGGAGATTGGCGTTTCTCAATTGTGAGATGCCTCAAACCCTTGATGCGCATGCCATAATCCGTTAGGAATATCGCTCAATCCGACTTTGGCAAGACACAAACACCCGGATATGTGAATGGTGCCGAGTTACTCATCATCATGATTGACTTCCCCAAACCTATTTTTCTACACTTTGAATTCAAACAATTTCTTTCATGGCCCTCCCACATTAAACATGCCAAAATCAACTCTTCCTAAATCCCGGATAGGTAAAGGAGGCAAATATTTTCATTGAGGGGCTAAATGATCAAAGAAAGAAGTAAGAAAATCGAGGTACCTTAATCATCTCATAAAAAAGTATAAGAACTTATATTGTGATTTCAACCTTCATTTCTCAATATTACTTAGATAAAACTTTCACATTATGAAACTTGCAAGAAAGGATAAACAACATACTCAATCTCTTCACAATTCATAATTCATTTCAAGCATACAATAGTCATCAAAAACTCATTCCACAAGTAGATTCATCATAGAAATCATCTCTGATCTTAGAAGCACAAAAATTTTCAAAATGTTCAAATTTTTATGGGTTTTTCAAAGCTTTTCAATGCAATGTAATAATGAAACGTGTGACAAACAAAATAAACATGCAAGTGTTCACAGACATAAGCAAAGCAAAGTGAATCAAGTTATTACAAACGAGAGTTACACCCCACCCCATTCTTGACATACACATTGTCCTCAATGTGCAAGAGAAATAAAGAAAAGAAAAGAAACAAAGAAACTCACTAATGGTGGTGTGGTGGCTCAAAGCATCCATGGAGATCACTGTGAAGGCGGTGGTGCGTATGGAAAGAAGTCGGAGCTGAAGGGACGCCCAAACTGTTGTCGGTACACATCTTTTAGTATCCTGGCGTTCTCTTGCCGCTCCACATCATGAGCCTCCCGATGTATCTCCAGGTCTCCTACTCTCCTAGAAAGATCGCTCGCCCATGCTGGCTGCTCTCCATACCAAGCTGGAGGCTGCTGCAACCACTCCGGCTGCTGTTGCTAGATAGGTATGGGTGCAACCGGTGGCTGATCATACCAAGGAGGTGGAGCTCCCATCCAAGTAGGCTGTTGTCCATACTAAGCAAGTGAAGTCTCCATACAAGTCGGGCGCTCACTCACACTAGCCCGGCGTGAAGAAGAAGGTCTGGACGGTCTAGACTGATGGGGAGATCTCCTAGGTGGCTCTTGGAAGTTGACCGGCTGGTCCAAGAATGAGCCAAAGTCATGCTCTGCCTCTCCTGCATCCTAGTAATCTCCTCCTCCCATCTCCTCATCATCCTCAGCCGGAACCTCATCAGGCACATATGGAGGAGCTACTAGTCTGTTGGCATGCATCGGTACGAAAGTCTCCTTCCAATTGGGACGGCCTAGCATGATAGAATACTCCGGAAGCTATGGAATGCCCCTACCACCTTTCTTCTCCCAAGGCATGGCTGCGGTAGGTGAAGCACGGTGGCGAGGAAAGATGATCCCTCTAGTCATAAGTCCATTGAGTCCCAAAGGTATCGCCGCTATCCTAGTGCAAGCAGAGTAGTCAATGCCCAGCTGGTTGGCGATGTGAGTCATCATACCCCCATAACCTATATTCCTGGCCTTTTTGTTCTTCAACTTACTAATGGTAGAGGCAAGTAAGGTGGCACAATCTGTGGAAGTACCGTTAAGCATGTAATAGAGGAGGAAAAGTTCATCGGTCTTAATCTTTTGTGGTGTTTTGGTCCTACGGAAAAGGCATTCCGAAAGGACTCTATGGACTATCTTCAAGGCTAAGTGGTATATGAGTTTAGCTTTAGTGTCGGTCGGCTGCTAACGATCCTCACTAGCATAGATCATAGCAATATCATTCCAAAAGTCTTTGGCATACACGCCCCCGGAAAATCTTCCATTGAAACTCTCATGAAACCCAAAGAAGGTTCCAAATTGAACTATGGAGAACTCATAGTTTTGCTCCATCAACCTAAAAGACACCGTTCGGCTAACGGCGCTATGCTCAAAGGAAGTTACAAACTCCCTTGTTATCTCCTCATAAGCATCTTCTCTAATGGCGGAGAAGATGATCAATCCGGCTCTATCCAAAAGCCAAGTCAATTCATTCACTACATTGAGCTCTTCAAGCTCCTCTAGGACAAGTTACCTAGGTCCTATTATCGGTCTCTTTGAAATCCTTTCCATGGCTCCTTCATAATCCTCATGGATTCTAGGGATTCTATGAGGTGGTGGTGATGGTGGTTCACTAGGAGGGGGTTGGGAAGAAGAAGAACTATCACCTTTCTGCTTCTTGATTCTACTTAACTTTCTCCTAAACATTTTCACTCAAAACAGAAAAATCCACGGTCTGTTCTTGAAATTCCACGGCCGTGGAATTGGTCTGTCTCTCTCAAATTTCAACAAATTTACACCAAATTCAACAATCACATCCCTAGACTACTTCTAATTCCAATATCGTCCAGTTCTCCTATAATATTGTAAGAAAATTGAACCAAATTGAACAAGAAGAGAATAGAGAACAAAACCTAGGTTTGGATTTGAAAAATGAGAATTCCTCCCCCAATGTGGATTGTTCACTCAGTTTGTTGCTTGGATCTTGTAGAGGATTGAAAATGCTCCAGTTTTGGTTAAAGAATGGCTTGAGTCGGACTCTGGATAAAGAATTACGGGAGAGGGGAAGTGGCCGGCGATTTGGGCGTGGTTTTGGGCATGGTTGGTGAAGGTGGGTGTGTTTTTGAGAAGGAAAGGGAGTTATATAATGGCCGTAAAATTTTGGAAAATTTTGGTCACTCGAGGGGTTCCACGTCCGTGGTTTTGGCCGTGGAACTCTCTGATATGTCAAAAACTTGGGAAACTGGAAAATCACGGCCAGTCGGGGTGTTCCACGGCCGTGGTTTTGGTCGTGGAATTCTCTGATCTGTGCCAAAAATTCTAGTTTCGTCATTTTTTTTTCCACTTTTCCTTCCTTCCTTTGCTCATTCCTTATTCCTACATCCAAAAACTTAACATACCGGGAGGTATCGAGGGGAAAATAAACAAAAGCAACTAAACTAATCTAATCTAAGAAAGAAAAACAAAAACAAAAATACAATACCTTGGGTTGCCTCCCAAGAAGCGCTTTGTTTTGGGTCCGTAGCTAGACCGTTCATATGTTCAATTGAGGACAATCGGAGCGATTTTCTCAGCTTGTAGCTCCAGTGAATACTTCTTAAGTCGTTGGTCATTCACCTTGAAACTTCCGCACTTTTCACCCCATACTTTAATTGCCCCATGGGAAAAACACGTTTAATCAAATAAGGTCCAGTCCAACAAGATTTAAGCTTACCTGGAAAGAGCCGAAGTCTCGAATTGAAGAGGAGAACTTGGTCTCCTTCTTTAAGGTCTTTTGGAATGATATGCTTATCATGTCAACGCTTCGCCCTTTCTTTGTAAATCTTTGTGTTCTCATAAGCGTTCAAGCGGATTTCTTTTAGCTCGTTAAGGTCTAAGAGGCGCTTCTCGCCCGCTTCCTTCATGATGAAGTTCAACCACTTCACAGCCCAATACGCTTTGTGTTCCAACTCTACCGGGAGATGACAAGACTTTTCACACACAAGGTTGTATGGTATTGTTCTGATGGGAGTCTTGTATGCAGTACTGTAAGCCCATAACGCATCATCTAGTTTCAAAGACCAATCCTTCCTTGTCTTTGACACCGTCTTCTCAAGGATGCCCTCGATCTCTCTATTCAAAATCTCCACTTGCCCACTTGTTTGTGGATGGTAGGGAGTGGCGATCTTGTGAGTCACTCCATACTTAGCTAGTAGAGCTTCGAATCTTCGGGCAATGAAGTGTGAACCTCCGTCACTAATTATGGTTCGTGGTGTCCCAAACCTTGGGAAGATAGTTCTATTAAAGAACTTGACAACAACCATGGCATCATTAGTTGGAGAGGAAATAGCTTCAACCCATCTCAAAACATAATCTACAGTCAAAACATAATCTACAGCAAGAAGTATGTATTGGTTTCTGCAAGATGATGGGAAAGGTCCCATGAAGTCGACTCCCCAAACGTCGAAGATTTCTACCTCCTGAATGTTGTTGAGAGGCATCTCGTTTCTCCTAGAGATATTTCCTGTTCTTTGACAAGCATCGCAACAAGAAACAAAGGTTTGCACATCCTTAAATAAAGTAGGCCAAAAGAATCCGGATTGCAATAACTTAGCGCTAATTTTATTGGAACTAGCGTGTCCTCCACAAGGAAGTGAATGACAATGACGAATAACACTTTGCATTTCGTCTTAGGTTCATTCCAAAAGTATTGCCGGACATCCCTAAAGAACTTCTTTCTTTGTGCATAGGATAGTCCGGGAGGTATTTCTTGGCAAACCAAATAATTTACAAAATCAGCAAACCAAGGTTCGTTACCGCTAGAAATCTTGTGGATGCACTCTTCCATGATGTGTAGGTGTTCATCCGGGAAGGAGCCATCAATGTGTAGGTCGTCGCTGTCGGTGTGTGGTAGACGACTTAGATGATCCGCTATAGAATTTTCGGAACCTTTCTTGTCCCGAATCTCTAGATCGAATTTGTGAAGAAGAAGAAGAAGAAGAAGAAGAAGAATCCATCTAATCAACCTTGGTTTTGCATCCTTCTTTGCGAGCAAATACCGGATTGCTGAATGGTCCGTGTATACAATCACCTTCAGTCCTACAAGATAAGAACGAAACTTTTCAAATGCATATACAACGGCTAAAAATTCTTTCTTATTTGTGGCGTAGTTAAGTTGTGCTTCAGCGTTTGCTAGCATAATAGATGGCATGAGTGCGGCCTTCCTTCTTTTGTCCAAGCACCGCTCTAACAGGTACGTCACTTGCATCACACATAACCTCGAATGGAAGATTCCAATCCGGAGGTTGAATTATCAGGGCTGAGATTAGACCTTCTCTAGTCTTATAGAAGGCATCTAAACATTCCAGCAAAAAGTTAAAACCTGCACCCTTCATCAATAGATTAGTTAGCGGTTTCGAAATTTTCGAAAAGTCTTTGATGAATCTCCTATAAAATCTTGCATGTCCTAGGAAACTTCTTATCCCCTTCACCAAAGATGAAGGAGGAAGTTTCTCTATAGTCTCTATCTTAGCTTTATCAACTTCGATCCCTATATTAGAGATTAAATGTCCTAGGACAATGTCTTCCTTAACCATGAATTGACACTTCTCCCAATTAAGAACTAGGTTAGTGTCTTCACACCTTTGCAACACAAGAGAAAGGTTAGCAAGACAATGGTCAAATGAGGAACCATAAACTGAAAAGTCATCCATAAAAACCTCCATGATTTCCTCAATATACTCCGAGAAGATGGCCATCATACACCTTTGAAAGGTGGCTGGAGCGTTGCAAAGTCCGAATGGCATCCTCCTATAAGCAAACGTAACCCATGGGCATGTAAATTTGGTCTTCTCTTGATCGTCCGGGTGAATCGGAATCTGAAAGAAACCACTATAACCGTCAAGGTAACAAAAATAGGAGTGTTGTGCTAACCTTTCAAGCATTTGATCTATGAATGGTAGTGGGAAGTGGTCCTTCCTATTTGTAGTGTTCAGCTTGCGGTAGTCAATGCACATCCTCCAGCCCGTCACGGTTCTTGTTGGAATGAGCTCGTTGTTCTTGTTGGTCACAACGGTCATCCCTCCCTTCTTGGGAACGACTTGAACGGGGCTCACCCACTTGCTATCGGAGATAGGATAGATGATACCTGCGTCAAGTAACTTAAGGATTTCTTTCTTCATGACTTCCTCCATGACCGGGTTTAACCGTCTTTGAGGTTGTCGTGAAGGCTTGTAATCCTCCTCCATTAGAATCTTGTACATACATAAAGATGGTTTAAATCGGAACTGACAATAACGGGAAAAATAGAATTAGTTCCAAGACAAGCATACCAAAGATGTGTGGGAAGTGGCTTCAATTCCAAAGCAATTGGTGCCTTTGATGTGTCTTGAGGCGTGCTTGATGCGTCCTTAGAAGTCTCTAAGGATGTGGGAGTGGTGGAAGAAGACTCAATAGTGTTTGTGGAAAAGACAGAATTCTTCTCTGAATTTCCCAAAATTACGGCACACCTGTTATTTCCACGGCCGTGGTTTTGGGCGTGGAACTCTCTGTTGTGCTCAAAATAACACTTTACGGGCTGTTTTGGTGAAACCACAACCGTAGAATAGCACGACTGGCCGTGGTTTCTTCTGTTTTCCGAGCCATCATAGAATTTTTCAAACTCTTCATTGTGTATCTCTTTTAGCTCATCCAAAGCTTCAATCACAACATTGCAATCCTCTTCTTCTCCCTTTTCCATGATGCTCATTGTTATAACCTTTTGCAATGGATCCTTGAATAGGATCGAACTTACTTCTTCTCTAGACGGCTCTTCGTCATAGATGTTGAATATATCCTCTCCAAGTGCAGGCTCTTTCACCAAAGTTGAGAGAACAAATTCAACCTTCTCCTCTCCTACATCGAAGGCTAGTCTAGAGTTCTTGCAATCCACCATACAACCAGAGGTTGCAAAAAACGGTCTTCCGAGTATGATCGGGACCGGACAATCTGCAGGAATGTCAAGTATAACAAAATCTATTGGAATGTAAAACTTACCGAGCTTGACTGGGACATCTTCAATGATGCCGACGGGCCGAGTTATGGATCGATCTGCCATGTATAACGTCATCTTCACCGGTTTAGGTTCACCTAAACCGATCTTCCTACACAAAGCAAGCGGGATGATACTTACGCTTGCTCCTAAGTCACAAAGAGCGTCATATGTGAATTCTCCAACTCCTATTGGAATGCAAAATGGCCCCGGATCTCTCAGCTTTGGGGGCATCTTCTCCGTCATCGTTTTGATGAGCTCCGAAGATTCCGAACTCATCTTGACTTCTCCAAAGTCTTCTAGCTTCCTCTTGTTAGAGAGGAGCTCTTTCAAGAACTTCTTGTAAGTGGGCATACCTACAATTGCATCAATAAAAGGTATGTTAATATGCACTTTGCTCATTAGTTCAATGAACTTACCGAATTGCTTGTCTAGTCGCGCTCTTGCTCTAGATTGCGGGAATGGTTGAGGAGGTTTGTAAGCTGGAGGAGGAACACAGACATCTTCCTTATCCTTCTCCTTATATTTTCCCTTCTCAGCTGGGACTTCTACAAGCTTGGGCTGCGGGTCAGTGGTTGTTACACCACTTCTAGTAGTTATTGCCATCACCCTTCCTTTTGAGTTGTCCTCCGTCTTTCCGGGAAGCTTTCCTTGATCTCTAGGAACTTCACCGGCCTTGTTGAACACTTGATTTTCTAAGGCTTTTTGTGCCTTATCAACCGAAGTGATGTGATTCTCCAATCCTTGGAGCTTTCCTAGGATTGTCTCCATCATAGCATCATTCTTATCCTTCTCCGGTTTGCCCGAACCATTTGTTGTTTGACCCTGGCTTTTCAAAGGAGTAGAAGAAGAAGATGGAGGTGTTAGTGAATAGTTATTTTACGAATAGGAATTACCGGAGTTTTGTTGAATGGATCTCCAATTGTTGTTGTTGGAGTTCCTATTGTTTTTGTTCCAGTTGTTCCGGTTGTTGTTCCGGTAGTCATTCATATTGCCTTGGTGATTGTCTCTCCCTAGGTAGTTGGCTTCTTGCTCCTTCGTCTTTTGAAGGCCAGCTCTTATGATTTCCTTCAACTCCTTGATTTCGGTGTTAGAATATTTGAGTTTGTGCAGCTTGAGTCAACTTAACTCCCGGATCTCCTTGGTTCCGGTTATTAGGATCTACCTTCCGGTGGGAATACTTCTCAATCACTTGGGCATGCTTCTCAATGAAGTCCCAAGCGTCATCTTCTCTCGTGTCCATAAATGTACCACAAGAAAGAGATTGGAGCTTGAATTGTGTTTCCACATCCAGCCCCTTGTAGTAGATCTCTAATAATTCCAGCTTTGAAATGCCATGGTGTGGGAAATCCAATAAGAGATCCTGAAACCTTTCCCAAGATTGAAACAAACTTTCATTGGGTTTTATAGAAAATGCATTAATCTTACCTCTCAACTCCGCCGTCTTGGATGGCGGAAAAAACTTGGTGAGGAACTCCGAAGATAGATCCTCCCATGTGTTAAGTCTTCCAGCTGGAAGAGCTTGATACCAAGACAAAGCCTTGTCCTTCAAAGAGAAGAAGAACGGTTTGATCTTGTAGTGGTTGTTGACAGCCCTCTTCGGCTTCAATGTCTCCATGAGAATCTCAAAATTCTGCAAATGTTGGTGTGGAGATTCAGCACTCGTTCCACCAAACTGACTTTGGCGAACCATGGTGATAACTTGCGGGCTAAACCCAAAATCCTGGACGTCTTCACCTCCGAAATTCACAACTAGACGGTGTGGTTGCTGAATTGGATCCATCATTTGTCCAAGGGTTCGTGGTTCATCCCCTCCATCAGCAACTCTCACATCTCCAAAGGAAACGGGAGGATTAACATGTGGTCTAGGATTATCACGAACTGGACCGACTAGTGGTGTAATATCCTCTAGGTCTGGCATTTCATCATCGTCGGATGATTCAGCTCTAATGGACTTAGATTTCTTGACTTTCTTCTTCTTAGCATCATCATCTCCAACTTCATGTCTAGCATCATAGCCTTGAGCTCATCTATTTGGAATTGATGACGCTCCAATTCTTCCATACGAGCTTTCTCACTAAATTTGAGTTGAGCTTGAGCTTCATCAAACTCCGCTTGGATGTTTCTCTCATTGTTTTCAGCCATCTTTTTCTCTTTCAACTTTCTTCTCAAAGTTTTCTCAAGTTCTGGATCGAAAGGAACCAGATCTTTGGTAGATCTAGTCTTTCGCATATACCTAAAGAATCTGCAAAAAATCACTCAAAAAGACTAATCAAATCACAAGAGCAAAAGCTCCCAAGCTCGAAAACCAAAAACCGAATTTGGCCTAGCCAAATCCCCGGCAACGGCACAAATAACTTGTTCTTTGACGAAATTCATTTCCATTGCCGGAACGAGAACTTCGAATGTACCTAAGAACACAAATCTGCAAGAACAGTCATGCAGAAAGATCAATAGAAAAAGCAAGAACAGTCCCCGGCAACGGCGACAAACACTTGTTCGCCCGAAAGTGTGCGTGCAAATAAGCTTTTAATTATTAATACTGAAAATAATCAAGCGAACCCGCAGTGTATGGATCGGCGTAGTAGAGCAAGAATTCCAGAGTATCGAACTCAGGGATTTGGGGGATCAAATTTAATTCACTAATTATCGAGCAAGTAAAGTATAAGCTTTGCAAATATATTGGAAAAATAGCAATCCTAAAGATCCAAGTATCCCATTGTGGCAATCGATTCAAGATATTCTATAGATATAAGGACAGAGTTGAGGTTGCAAAGGTATAACTGATGTAAGATTGAGTACGGTGAAGTTCCAAAACCCTATTATCTCACCCAAGGACACTCTCTATAAATGTTGTTGAGGCTGCAGTATAGAAAGGATCTAAGGACAAGAATACTCTCAAATACCCATGCCCAAACCCAAGGAATCAAAGATAAACTAAAACGGTTAAGGTTGTGACACTCGAAACCGAAATAGATCGAGGATGTTGAGTCTCACTACGACCTAGGAAAGGCAAGCCAAGGCTAGGTTAAAGCAAATATTTAAATTTGGATTAAAGAAAAAGCAAAGGTCGTAAAACAGAGGAAATCACGGCTAGATCTTGAAGAACCACGGCCGTGGAACTCAAGAACAGGCCATGGTTTAGGCTGTCGACGAGGTTTCTCACACTCTCAGGGTCCAATTTGTTTACGATCGATCTATCATCATCTAAGCCACAACTATCAACCCTTCACCTTAGAATTGCTAAAGGGTTTTAGCCAATAATCATAGTCACTGAATCAAATATCAAATTAAGAAGAGAAAAAGGTAAAAACCCTCGAAAACTCAAATAACAATCAAAATCAATCTCAAATCCGAATAACAAAGTATTGTGTTTAATGTATGCAGAATAGGGAACAGAAATCCTCACAACAATCTTAAGGAACAACGAAGAACGAAGTATCAATCCGTCTCCAAAACAAACCCTAAGAAAATCTCGAAGTACACAATCTTCAATATTGCGTCTTTCTCAAGCCACGATCCGGAATCTCCAATCCTTTGTATCAATCCTCAGTGTGGAATTGCGAGTGAAGGTAAAATGAAACCCTAAGCGACCGTCCTCGAAACTCCCTTCTCGAGCCTTCTTACAGGGCGAAATAGGGTTACGAGAAAAGCCCAATAACCGTCGCTAACGTGGCAAATATGACACGTCACTTCGTCATGGAAATCACGGCCTAGTACAAGTTTCCACGGCCGTGGTTTAGGCCATGTAACTTTCTGCTGTACAACAAAATCACTCTCCACGTTCTCATCCATAACCACGGTCGTGGTTTAGGTCGTGGAACCCTCTGACCTTCGTGAAAGCCTTTGTTTCGTGATGTTCTTCACTTCTCTCCTTCCTTAGCTTCTCCAAAGCATCTCCTTGCCATCAAGCATGATCAAATACTCCTATCCTTCCACGTTATGCTCCAATTCAAGCCTTTATTCACCTATAAACAAAACAAGGCTTGTGTAGATCTCTATATCGACAAAATGGTTGAAAGTGCTCATAAATGCTTCAAACTCATATCCATGTACACATCTAAGAAGGAAAAACAATCAAAACAAGTGCCTAAAATATAGTCATATTTCATGCTAACAAAGGACTATCCCGAGGATGACGGGTGGTGGAACTCCTAGGAGGCTCGTGCTACCCTCCCATGGATGGAAATGAAGATGGAAGTTCTTGAGAACTACCCAACTCTCCATCAGCCCTGTAGTCGTTGAGACCGGTGTCCGTCCCCGTGTCCATGAATTCCTGGCTCTATCCTCCTACCGCCTCAGTTGCGGCATCGTCCCCCTCATAGTCTGGACCTACCATCTCAACATGCATCTCCTCAAACGTCAACTTCCAGTTGACGTTGTTCCTTATGGTGTACTCTGCCTTCCACGGAATTCCTCTCGCTCCCTTGCCTCTCAAGCCATAACTCCATGTGGCGGCCCTCTGTGTCGGGAAATCAAAATACCCTATGGATAAAGAGCTCAAGACCAAGAGGTATAGCCTTTACAGCAATCTCACAAGCGGAGAAGTCAAACCATAGACGGAGAGCGATGTAGGTCACAATACCTCTCACACAAATATCCCCTTTCTCTTGGTTTTTTATCTTTCTCAGGCTTTCAGCTAATAGAGTGGCACAATCTGGAGCGATACCGGTAGCCATGTAGTACAATATGAACAACTCATCGGCCTTAAGCCGCTACGGTGTCTCGGTCCTAGGAAAAAGACATTCGGACATGATCCGATGTGCTAGCTTCAAAGACAAATTGTATATCAAGCTCTTCTTAGAATCGGCCGGATGCCACCTATCTGCTAAGCTAACTACCATAGCAATACTCTCCCATAAGGCATGAGGTCTAGTGTTTTTAAGGAAGGTTCCGTGAGTAGTTTCTCTAAAGCCGAAAATCTGAGCAAACCCCCCAATGGACATGTTGTAGTTCTGATTCATCATCCTGAACTTAATTGTCCTCTCCCGAGCATCAAGATAAAAGGAGCTAATAAATTCCATGGTGAGCTTCTCATAAGCATGCTTCCTAGTACCGATGAACTCTCTAAGCCCGACATTATCTATCATCATATTCAAATCATCTAAAACATTCAAACATTCAAGCTCCTCAAGTACAAGGTACCTAGGGGCTATAACAATTCGAGGTTGGATGGTTTCGTTAGCCTTTTTATGTTCTTCTATTATGTGGGGGAGTCTAGGAGGTGGCGGTTGTTGTTGCGGGGTTGTGGTGGTGGTGGTTGAGATGAGGAAGAGGCTCCCTTACTTTTCTTGAACAAATTCCGGCCACTTCTACTCAAACTGTCCATAACTGGAAAAACTACGGCCGGATCTTCACAAACCAAGCCCGTGGAACTTAAGAACACCTCGTGGAATATGTTGATTTTTCAGAAATCGACAGCAACAGACAGCAAACTCAACAACAACAGTCCTAGGCCATTTCTACTTCAAATTCCGTCCAGTTATCTATCAAATCATCAACAAAATCGACAAAATCGAACCAAGATCGAGTTTACAGAAAAACCTAGGTTTTTGGATTGAGAAATCCAAAATGCTTGCTGATTTCAAGTCCGTTATGTTGTTTGAGCATAGAATCCGCAAGATAATGATGAGAGATTTGATTTAGGAAGAAGAATCGTTGCAAACGGTTGCCGGATGCGAAGATCGGGGCCGGGGTTTGGGGTCGGCGATTTTGCTGCGTAGGGGCGTGGTTTTGGGGGTTTTTGGCGCTGTAACTTAGTGAAGACGACTATTTATACTTTCGTCGAATTTTGGAAAACCACGACCCCCTGGAAAAATCACTGGCGTGGAACCATCCGTGGCGCCTCTCGACTTGTGCTTCCACAGCCAAAAATAGGAATCTCCTTTTAACGTCCTTTTTCGACAATTCCAACTATTCTCTTCTTCTCACATATTTGTAGAGATTTCCCAGTTCATGTCATCCAAAGATACAAGAAAACCCGGGAACGAACCAACAAAAATGACAAAAACAAAGTAACTAAACTAATCTAAGAAAAAAAAGGGGAAAAGAAAATGATACCTTGGGTTGCCTCCCAAGAAGCGCTTTATTTAAGGTCCGTAGCTAGACCATTCATTTCGCTTGCTTAAGTGAGGAGGGTAGATGTAAGCTCCTCAATCTGAGCTTACGGTATAACTTCTTTAGTCGTTGACCATTGACCTTGAAAGCTCCGCATTATTCACCCCAAACTTCAACTACACCATGAGTAAAATATGTTTAATTACAAATGGCCCGGTCTAACGAGACTTCAACTCATATGGTAATAGACAAAGACGGGAGTTGAAGAGAATGACAATATTGCCTTTTTTCAAATCCTTCGGCACGATGTGCTTGTCGAGCCACCTCTTTATCATTTCATTAGAAGATTGGACGTTTTTTAACGCGCTCGTCACTTTGTTTTGGCTTCTTGAGCCATCTTTAGATGTTTGTAATGATGGAGAAAAGGTGAAACATTGTTTAAGAATGTTTTTAAGAGGAGAGGACAATGTTTCGGGGATTTTGGATTCCACGAATTCACTATTACTTTCACGGTCATGGAACAAACTGTGGTTGCTCTCGACTTGTGCTTCCATGGTTAAATTAGTGTAAACCACGCCCGTGAAACCTTGGCTTTGGCCGTGGTTTTGGCCAACTTTTGAGTCTTTCCGTTCTTCCTCCACAATGCTCTTTCCCTTGCCTCTTTTTGTTGGAATGTCGGGTGATATGAAATTCACCGTCTCCCTTGCTTCTTCTTCTTCTTCTTGGATAGCAAACTCCACATCTTCCCCGCCGATATTGAAAGATAGCTTAGCATTTTTTAAATCTACTTGACAAACCGACGTTGCTAGGAATGGTCTCCCAAGGATGATTGGCGTTGGATAATCTGCAGGAATGTCCAAAACCACAAAATCTATTGGGCGGTAAAACTTACCAAGCCTCGCAAGAATGTCTTCTAATATGCCAACGAGTACGGTGGTGGATCGGTCAGCCATGTGCAGTTTTATCTTCACCGGTCCAGGCTCTCCTAAACCAACCTTCTCACATAACTCAAGCGGGATGACGCTCACACTTGCTCTAAGATCACAAAGTGCATTGCACACGCCTTCTCCAATTCCAAGGGAAACACAAAATGAACCTGGATCCCTCAACTTGGGTGGCATCCTCTCCGTCATGGTTTTGATGAGCTCCGATGACTCAAAAGTCATCTTCACTTCACCAAAATCCTCCAGCTTCCTCTTGTTAGAGAGGATTTCCTTTAAGAACTTCTCATAGGATGGCATACCTAAAATTGCATCAATAAAATATGCAGTTTGCTCATGAGTTCAATGAACTTACCAAAGTGTTTATCAAGGTGTGCTCTCGCTTTTTTTTTTGTGGAAACGGGAGCGGAGGTTTGTAGGCTGGAGGAGGAACATAAACGGGAACCTTCTCCTTTTCTTTCTCAGCCGGAACCTCAACTTCTATGGGTTGCTCGCCCTTGTCACTCTCCTTTGGTGTAGGACTGGTGGTCTTCGCGCCACTCCTTGTAGTGATCGACATCACTTTCCCCTTCGGGTTATCTTCAGTTTTTCCGGAAAGTCTCCCTTGATCTCTAGGAGCTTCTCCGGCCATACTAAACACTTCATTTTCCAAGCCTTTTGTGCTTTGGAAATTGAAGTAACAGAATTCTCTAACCCTTGCATCTTCCCCATCATTGCTTCTATCATTGCTTCAAGCTTGTCTCCGGATGGATTAAACTCGATAAATCTTGTCCGTGACTTTTCAAAGGAATAGAAGAAGAAGAAGAATAAGAAGAAGAAGGAGGGGTTAGTGCATTTACAACATGGGAATAAGGATTACCAAAATTTTGTTGATTGGATCTCCAATTGTTGTTGTAGTTCCGGTTGTTATTATTGTTGTTCCGATTGTTATTATTGTTGTTCCGATTGTTGTTCCTATTCCCTTGTTGGTTTCCTCTTCCAACATAGCCCGCATCTTACTCCTTGGGCTGCTTCACATGAGTTGTCAAAAGGTCTTTCAAAGCCTTCATTTCACTATCTAAATTGTTCAGTTCCTTGACACTAGAGGCGGCAAGATTCAGCACCAGGGCTCTTGAACTTTGGATCCCCGCTTCTTCACCTCTATGTGAGTATTTCTCAATTGTGAGAGTTTGTTTTTCAACAAATTCTCACGCTTCATCCACCGGCTTGTCCATAAAAGTTTCACGTGATAGTGAGTGTAGCTTGAATTGCGCTTCTGCATCAAAGCCCTTAAAGTAGATCACAAGCAAATCAATTTTAGAATCCCATGATATGGGCAATCCAATAAGAGGTCTTTGAACCTTTCCCATGAAGTGAAAAGACTTTCACCATTCTTCATCACAAATGCGTTGATCTTAGCTCTAAACTCCGCCGTCTTCGATGGCGGAAAGAATTTGGTAAGGAACTCCGCGGTCATCTCTTCCCACGTGTTCACTCTTCCGGCGGGAAGAGATTGGTACCATGCTAGTGCTTTATCCTTCAAAGAGAAAAAGAAAATACGCAACTTATAATTGTTGTTTTCGCACCTTGAAGGTCTCAATGTTTTCATCAAGATATCATAATTCTGAAGATGTTGGTGCGGTGACTCTCTCCATTCCTCCAAAGCGATTCTGCTGGATCATAGTAATCACTGGAGGTCTAAACTCGTAGTCACGATCAACTAGATCTCCCAAGTGCACGCCCTGACGGCAGGCTTGTTGGACAGGATCTATCCGTTGCCCAAGTGTTTGTGGAATGCCCACAAACGGATCAGTTGGCTCCACTATGGGTGGAGGTGGTGGTGGCACATAAACTGGTGGTGTAAGATGTTAGCGGGTGCTGGTGGAGGTGGATTAACCACAACTCTGGCATCCGCGTCTCTCTCCTGAGCTGCCAGTTGTGCTTGTGCTATCATGTCGGCCATTTCGGCTTAAAGTCGGTCTTGTAGAGTAGCTTGATCAGCTCTCCCTTTCCTCAAGGCTTCTTCTTGTTGCCTTATCTAATCTTGAGCTTCATCTAATTCAGCTCTAAGATCCTCCATCTCTTGATTGTTGTTAGCGGCCATTTTCTTAGCCTCTCTCAACTTCTTTTTATAAGTCTTTTCCGGTTTAAGGTAGTAAGGAACGATTTATTTACCGGTTCGCGTTCTTTGCATAAACCTATGAAAGATCTACAAGAACACTCAAGCAAGAGTAGTTAGTAGCAAAGATAGAAGCTACCAAGCTAGACAACCGTGCACTGGATTGGTCTTGACCAAGTCCCCGGCAACGGCGCAAAAAACTTGTTCGCTCCAAAAAGTGTGTGCGCAAATAAGCTTTAAATTTATATCCAAGAATTAAGTCTAACGATAGAGAACCCACGGTTTACGGATCAATCGTATTATGGGCTGATATTCCGGAGTCAATCTCAGGGAATCGGTGAGAACAAAGCAGTAAAGGTAATCCAACTTGGGTAGCAAGCAATGCAATGATCACAATAAAGAATAAAGAAGCAAGAATAATGGAAATGCAGATTCTAAAGATCCAAGTATCCGGTTGTGGTTTTCGATTCAAGATGTCGAAGGATGTGTACGGACAGAGCTGGATAGCAAGGTATGTATATCTTCGGTAGGTTGTCGTCCGGGTTAAGATCTGACTTCCCTTTATCCCAACCAAAGGATTCTACTTAACGGATGTTGAGTCTCGTCAAGAAGAGGTCACAAGGATAGTATGAAGCTCTCACACTGTTCGCTCAAAAAGTGTGTGCGTCAAAGTCTTAAATTTATATCTAGAACTCAAAGCAAAGCGAACCCGCAGTGTACGGATCAGCTGTAGTGAGGTAAGAATTCCAGAGTCGAACTTAGGGATTTGGTGAGAGTAAATTCAATTTCAATTATCTAGCGAAAATGCAAAAAGCTTTTGTGATCAAATAAGGGTAAAATGATTCCAAGGATTCAAATATCCGATCTCGGCTTTCGATTCAAGAAACTTCTATAGATATAAGGACAGAGTTTATATTGCCAAGATTATGTGTTCAAAGGTAGATATCGTACGGTGAAGTTCCGAAACCTATTTATCTAGTCCAAAGGTTCTCTCTATAAGGGTTGTTGAGGCTGCAATATAGAAAGATCTAAAGACAAGAATTATGTTCAAACTAACTATCTAAAACCCCAGGATATGACTCTCCAGAGTAAAGAATAGAAAGCACATTTAAAATCAAATAAAGGATGTTGAGTCTCTCTATTACCCAAATCTTGTAATCTTAATCTATTAAATGTAGAATCAAGTTTGAAGTCTCTTCACACACTCAATTAGAAGTTAAAAAGGTTAAACAAGGTTGGGATTTAGGCAAGGATTAGTTTTGGTTAAAGATTAATTCAATTAAAGTTCGTCAGAAGAATAAATCGGGCTGTTCATCATTAAATCGGTCGATTTACTCAAGAACACACCGATTTTCCTATTGTCGCAAAACTAAAATCTAAACTCTCAGGGTCCTAATGTGTAAATGAGTTCAGTCTATCATCATCTAAGCCTTAATCATCAACTATTCTCCCCAGAATCACAATGGTTTTAGCCAACCATTTTCAAAATCGAATCAAATTAAAGATTGAGTGAAATATCGCAAATAAAACCAAATCTTGAATAAAAACTCAATAACCTTCAAATCTGTAAGCAATCCTCAAAACTAATCAATGTATCTCTTAAGTAACTCAAATTCGTGTTAAAAAATCACAATTACTTCAATGGACAAAGAAATCTCACAAACAATGATCAAGATTGACTTTCCGGCTAAAGTCCTTTAATCCTTCTCCAAGAATCTTCAATCTCTCTCAAACGCGTAAAGATTTCCCGTTGCGGACCTCCCGTTTTGGTTCCCAGGGTTCCAACCTATAGTTTCTTGCTAATGGGCCGTTTGGAAAAACTCTCCTCTAGCCCAAAAGAATTGGGCTTTGTGTCGTCTTATCATTTGGCCAAAAAGCAAAGGAAATCGGCCTAGTCGATTTATACACAAAACCGTTCGATTTCTAGAGAAGAAAAATCGTCCGATTTATATGTATAATGGCACGATTTTATTCAACAGAAAGTGCTCTTCTTTTGGCTCGTCTTCTATGCTTCTCCTTTGCAACTCCTTAGCTCTTTGTGATCCCTCCAAGACTTCTTTAGCTTCTCTAACGTCCTTGGATGCTCCTTGCTCCACTTTTGCTTCCAATTTCACTCCATTTACCTATAATTCATCAAAAACTCGTGTAGACCTCTATTTCTGACAAATGGTTGAATAGAACATAAAAGGAACACAAAATCTCTCTAAATGCAAGGCAAAGTGAGACAATCTTCTACAATTTGCATGAATATAATGGTATATAATTCATGTCATCAAAATACCCCATACTTGCCCCTTGCTTGTCCCTAAGCAAGACTCAAATTTAGAATACAAGATGTCATGGATTATATATGTATGAAAACTCAAAAACTTTTCTTTTGATAGTGCTTCTTCTTATTGGATCACCCTCAAAGTGATATTTCAAGACATAGGAATGCAAAGTGTGTATCAATGATAACTATAAGATGAACTAACTCTCTTTTCTTTTTTGAAAACACAAATAAAGGACATGATAAAGATGTAGAGGTAATCAAAGTCAAATAAATCTAAGCCATGAAGCCTTAAACACATGTATAAAAGTCTCAAGGTCTTCTAATCAAAGGAAAGGTCCAAGAAACGTATTAGGGGAAGGAATTCTTTTTGCCAATTGTGGTGCTAATCCGGGAAAGAGGAACAACAATATACCTTCAAAATTTTACTTCACCGCACATGCTTTGCATGTAGAAAGCTTTGCTTCCTTTATACTTTACTTTTTGAGAGTATGGACAGCGGTGCACAAAAACCAAAGCCTAGGAGATCGGCGTTTCTCAATTTCGAGATGCCTCAAACCCTTGATGCACATACCATATCTTGTTAGGACTTGTCGTTCAATTGGACTTTGGCAAGACACAAACACCCGGCTATGTGAATGGTGCCGAGTTACTCATCCTCATGTTCAACGTCCCCAAACTTATGAATTGCTACACTTTCATTTAATACATTTTCTTTGGCCCTCCCACATCAAACATGCCTTTTTTCTATCACTTATCCTAATTCCCGGATGGTAAAAGGAGGTTTACATATTTCATTGAGGGGCTAGCATGATCAAGATATGAGAAAAGAAAAGAAGTGAATTGCCTTAGTCATCCTTATATGATGTAAAAGAACTTGCAATATAGCTTCGACTATTATTTCATTCTCTTATCAAAACATCTAAATCATATAACTTATTCATGTGTTCAAGTAACAAAAGTGAGCTCATTCATGCTATGATTAACATCTTAACACAACTAAGCTATCTTTTTGCCTATCCATATACATATTTCTCATCATAGAGGTCATTTCCATCATAAGAAGCACAAAAAATTTTGAAAATTCATAGAATTTGAAAAAGATCATGCAAATGCAAGTGTCATAGTGGAAAGCAAGTAGTGCAAGAGTTATTACAAGCCAAATCATCAAGAGTAGTGTAAAGTGCATAAAGTGCTAAGATGAAACAAAAGGTATTGTAAGTACCCCCACCCCATACTTAACATCCACATTGTCCCCAATGTGAAAGCCAAGCATAAGATAGAGAAAAATACTTACAATGTAAAAGAAGTGGAAGCTCAATCCTCTGTCGGTGGTGGAGGTGGTGGATAAGGATACATCGGTGCACTAGGATCGTAGAAGTGGCCGAACTGATGGAAGTATAAGTCTCTCATCTGGCCATCGTAGAATGAATGTCTAGCGTCCGTCTCCTGCCTGTAGTTCCTGAAATGAGTGTTCAGGGTGTCATAATCGGTGTGAAGAGCGTGATAGTCGGTGCTAAGGCTTTGGAAGCTAGAGACTAGCTCCCTAAAGTGACGGGGAGGTCGACGTCCTCGTCCATGTCCTGGGGCACGTGCAAATGAGCGGCGAGGTGGCTGCATATCATCCTCCGTCTCCTCATCACCTCTACTAGTCCTGCTAGGTCCTCTACTATGAGTGTCGGTGTCCATGGCATCCGTAGCATGACCGCTATGAGTGTCACTCTCAAACTCGAGCATGGTCTCCTGGTCTCCGTCCTCATCCTCCTCAGTGTCACCTGCATCATCATCATAATATAAAGGAGGAGATATCTCCTCGAGCATCAACTCAAATGTCTCCTTTCAATTCCTCTTGCTCCGAATAGTGTATTCGGGCTTCCAGATGATCTCGGATGGCTTCTCTTTGGATCGTTGTGCCATGGCATGGGCACATGAAGGGTTCCTCTCCCTCGAGGAATCAAAACCGGTCGAGTAACCAATATTTGTGAGCCTAAAGGTAGGGCACTCTCAGCTAGAGTGCATCTCGAGAAGTCTAATCCCAATGCCTTAGCCACATGAGTGACAAGGCCTCCAGCACAAATGTCGCCCTTAGCTTTGTTGGCTATCTTTCCTAGATAGTCAGCAAGCATGGATGAAATGTCGGGGACGGTGGTGGATGTCATACAGTATAGAATAAAAAGCTCATCAGCCTTGAGCTTCTGTGGAGTCTCTGTCCGGGCGAATAAGCTCTCACTAAGGATCCGATGTACTACCTTAATGGAAAGGTTGTACATGCTAGTCTCTTTCGAATTCCCGGGTCTCCACTTGTCCCCACCATACTCTCCCACTGAAATGGCCTCCCAGAAGGCACTAGCACTAACACCTCTAGCAAATGTGCCTGCATCTGAATAAGAAAAACCGAACAAGTCGCCAAAGGTATCAATAGACATAGTATGATCTTGGCTCATAAGGTGGAAGGTGACCATCCTTTCTCTAGGATCATGCTCGAATGTACTAAGGAACTCTAGGGTGATCTCGGTATATGCATCCTCCCTAATTATAGCAAACTGTCTCAGCCCAACTCTATCAAGCATCATATCCACATCATCTCGAACAAACAAGGAATCTAGATCATCTAACACAATGTAGCGAGGAGGGGTGAATGGGCGATCTAAGATACGTTCATATCTTTTCTTGTGTTTGGATAGGGGAGGGGGAAGCTTGGGAATGTTTTAAGATGGTGGTGGAGGTGGGGGAGGGGCTTTGGAAGAAGATCCCTTCTTCTTCCCTGTATTTCTAGTTATTCTTTTCACAATATCCATTTCTGTAGCAAAAATCGCCCTGTTCTTCACAAAAATTGGACGATTTTTCTGGGTTAGGTCGATTTTTCTGTCGATTTCTACGATTCTCACAATTCTATAAAGTTTTGTCTCAACAATCACCACATACAGTTCCCTATAGTGATTCCTAAGCAAACTCCTCTATCAATTTCAGTAAACAAACACTTCCTAAGCAAGATTCAAATTCGAATGAGAAACTTAGGTTTTGGAATGAAAAACCTGAATTTCTTGTGGAAGAGTCGATTTCCGTGCTTGTTGTTGCTAGATCCTTGTTCCTTGTTGAAAATGCTTCAGTTTGGAGCCAAGAATCATTCAAAATGATTAAGGAATGAGGATTGTAGGGTATGGGCGATTTTCGGAGTTCTTGAGAGAGAGAAATCGAGGGTGGAAGTGTTTGGAATGAGGGAATCGAGTGTTGAAGTCTTTATATAGGGACGAGAAATTGTGAAGAAAATCGGACGATTTTCAGGGCCGATTTAATCGTCGGGGCGATTTTTCTGGCGATTTTTCTCTCGTTTTCTCTAAACATACGGAAAATCGGACGATTTTTCTAGGCATGTCGATCTCCAGGTCGATTTTTCTTTCTGTTGGCAAAAATCGACTTGCTCTGTTCCTGAATCGGACGATTAACTTAATGCAACTTGATTTTTCTCTGAACACTTGAAAATCGGACGATTTTTCTAGGCAGGTCGATCTCCAGGTCGATTTTTCTTTCTGTTGTCAAAAATCGACTTGCTCTGTTCCTGAATCGAACGATTAACTTAATGCAGCTCGATTTCCTTCCTTGTTCTTCATGGAAATTGAAGATTTAACTGTTTTATGCTCCCTTTCTCCATGGATCTCTCAATTTGGACCTAATTTCCTGCGATTAATGACACGACAAACCATGAGTGCATCGAGGAACAAATAAAAAGCAAAAACAAAGAAACAAAGCAACTAATCTACTCTAACTAAGTGATGAAAGGAGGGAAAAACTATACTATCATGGGTTGCCTCCCAAGAAGCGCTTGATTTATCGTCTTTAGCTGGACGGTGTATGGTTTGTGTTCAATGGACGAGGATAGGAGCTATCTCCTCGACCGGAGCTTCCGGTGTGTATTTCTTCAACCGTTGGCCATTAACCTTGAAACTTCCGCTTTGTTCACCCCATACTTCAACTGCACCATGGGGGAAAATTCGTTTAATTACATAAGGTCCTGTCCAACGGGATTTAAGCTTACCTGGAAACAGACGAAGCCTCGAGTTGAATAGAAGGACTTGATCTCCCTCTTTCAGATCTTTTGGAATGATGTACTTATCATGCCAACGCTTTGTCCGTTCCTTGTAGATCTTTGCGTTCTCATACGCATTTAGCCGGATCTCATCCAGCTCATTGATGTCTAAGAGCCGCTTCTCTCCGGCTTCTTTCATGTCAAAGTGGAGCCACTTGATAGCCCAATATGCTTTATGCTCTAGCTCTACAAGAAGATGACAAGATTTACCATAGACAAGATTATATGGAGTCGTACCTATTGGTGTCTTGAAGGCTGTCATGTACGCCCATAGTGCATCGTCAAGCTTCATTGACCAATCTTTCCTCGTTTTAGAGACGGTTTTCTCTAAAATTCCCTTGATCTCTCTATTGGATATCTCAACTTGTCCGCTAGTTTGCGGATGGTAAGGTGTAGCTATCTTATGGGTCACCCCATACTTAGCCAATAAAGTCTCAAATCGACGGGCTGTGAAATGCGTTCCTCCGTCACTAATGATGGTTCGGGGAGTTCCGAACCTTGGGAAGATCATTCTATTGAAGAACTTCACCACTACCATTGCATCATTAGTGGGAGAAGCGATTGGTTCTACCCATCTTGAGACATAGTCCACGGCAAGAAGTATATATTGGTTTCCGCATGAAGATGGGAAGGATCCCATAAAATCGACGCCCCATACATCGAAGATTTCTACTTCTTGTATGTTATTGAGAGGCATCTCATTCCTCCTTGATATATTACATGTCCTTTGACAAGCATCACAAGCAACAACAAACTTTTGCACATCTTTGAAAAGTGTAGGCCAAAAGAAGCCGGAACGAAGTACCTTAGCACAAGTTTTGTTGGAACTAGCATGTCCGCCACATGGTAGGGAATGGCAATGGCGGATGACACTATCCACCTCATCTTCGGGGATACATCTCCTGTATATGCCATCGGGACCTTGTTTGAATAGAAGAGGTTCGTTCCAATAGAAATGCCGGACATCACTAAAGAACTTCTTCTTTTGAGCATATGAAAGTCCGGGTGGAATCTCCTGACAAACAAGGTAATTCACAATGTCAGCAAACCATGGATCATTACCTTTTGAGATGTGTTGAAGACACTCTTCGATCTCATGTAGTTGCTCGTCAGGGAATGAGTCGTCTATAGGAAGTTCATCCGCCTCATCGGTGAGTTGCGGAAGACGACTAAGATGATCAGCAACGGAGTTTTCCGATCCTTTCTTATCACGAATCTCCAAATCGAACTCTTGTAAGAGTAAGATCCATCTTAGAAGCCTTGGCTTCGCATCCTTCTTCGTGAATAAGTAGCGAATTGCGGAATGGTCCGTATAGACTATCACCTTTGCACCTACAAGATAGGAACGAAACTTTTCAAAAGCGTACACTAAGGCTAAAAGTTCCTTTTCTGTGGTTGCATAATTATATTGAGCTTCATCTAGCGTTTTGCTAGCATAGTAGATGGCATGAGTGCGACCATCTTTCTTCTGTCCAAGTACGGCTCCTATAGCGACGTCGCTTGCGTCGCACATGACCTCAAAAGGAAGAGTCCAATTGGGTGGTTGAATGATTGGTGCTGAAATCAAAGCTTCTTTGATCCTGCAAAAAGCATCTAAATAATCTTTCAAAAATTCGAAAGTTGCATCTTTCATCAAAAGATTAGTTAAGGGTTTTGAAATCTTAGAAAAATCCTTTATGGATCTCCTATAGAAGCCTGCATGCCCTTAGAAACTTCTAATTCCTTTCATAGAAGAAGGGGGAGGTAGCTTCTCAATGGTTTCTATCTTTGCTCTATCAACCTCTATTCCCCTTTGTGATACTAGATGACCTAACACAATCCCTTCGGTAACCATGAAATGACATTTTTCCCAGTTTAAGACTAAGTTAGTGTCCTCACATCTCTTAAGAACTAGTGAAAGGTTATAGAGACAGTTATCAAAGGAAGAACCATATACCGAAAAGTCGTCCATGAAGACTTCCATGATATTCTCTACGTATTCGGAGAAGATTGCCATCATACACCTTTGGAAGGTGGCTGAAGCGTTGCATAGACCGAATGGCATTCTTCTATAAGCAAACGTACCCCAAGGGCACGTGAAAGTCGTCTTCTCTTGATCATCCGGATGAATTGGAATCTGAAAGAAACCGCTACATCCATCTAGATAACAAAAGTAAGAATGTTGGGCTAACCTTTCCAACATTTGATCAATAAAAGGAAGGGGGAAGTGGTCCTTCCTAGTGGCCACGTTCAGTTTGCGGTAGTCGATGCACATTCGCCACCCTGTAACTGTCCGTGTGGGGATAAGTTCGTTGTTTTTGTTGGCAGCAACGGTAATGCCTCCTTTCTTTGGTACTACCTGTACTGGACTCACCCATTTGCTATCGGATATAGGAAAGATGATACCTGCATCAAGTAGCTTAAGGATTTCTTTCTTCACGACCTCTTTCATTGCCGGATTTAACCGTCTTTGAGGTTGGCGTGAAGGCTTGTAATCCTCTTCCATTAGAATTTTGTGCATACATAGGGAAGGCTTTATTCCTACTAAATCATCAATAGTATAACCTAATGCTCTCCTATGTTGCTTCAGAACATGCATAAGTTTCTCTAATTCAGCATCATTCAGTTTCGCATTGACTATGACCGGATATGTGGAATTAATGCCAAGAAATGCGTACCTTAAATGCGTGGGGAGTGGCTTCAATTCTAATGATGGAGGTGCCTTGGTTGATGGTGATTTGTGGCCTTCAGATGTTGTGGGAGAGGTTTCTAGAGGTGGGGGTGATATATCATTAGAGTCGAGAACAGCTGCGGTGAAGTTTGGAGAATCCAGAAAATTTCCCACTAGATCGACCTCCCCTGAAGTAAATCGGTCGATCTGAGACACGATTTTTCTTTTTGTTGTCAAAAATCGGGTTGCCTTTTCAAAAATCGGACGATTTAGTTTATGCAGGTCGATTTTCTTCATAGTTTCCGGAGTTAATTCTAGTTCTTCAAATCTTGTTCCTAGTTCTTCCTCCGTATCATCTAATGCCTTCACATCCTCATTGCAATCATGTTCCACTCCTTCCTCCATGATGCTCATACTAAGAACCTTTTGAAGAGGGTCTTTCATCAAGATTGAACTTACTACCTCTCTAGACTCTTCTTCATCAAAAATATCAAAGACATTGTCTCTCAAGGCTGGCTCCTTGATTAAGGAAGAGAGTATGAATTCCACCTTCTCTTCACCTATATGGAAAGATAGCTGGCCATTCTTGCAATCGACCATGCATCCGGATGTTGCAAGGAATGGTCTCCCAAGAATGATGGGAACCGGATAATCTGCAGGGATCTCAAGAATGACAAAATCTATAGGAATGTAAAACTTACCGAGTTTTACCAGAATGTCTTCTAACATCCCAACCGGCTTAGTGGTTGAACGATCAGCCATGTAGAGTGTGATCTTCACCGGTCTAGGCTCTCCTAGACCAACTTCTTTGCATAGAGCAAGTGGTATGATACTCACACTTGCTCCAAGGTCGCAAAGTGCATCATAAGTAGTCTCTCCCAAAGTGATGGGTATGCAAAAGGATCCTGGATCACGGAGCTTAGGTGGCATATTCTCCGTCATAGTCTTGATGAGTTCGGATGACTCCATACTCATCTTGACTTCTCCGATGTCTTCCAATTTCCTCTTGTTAGAGAGGATCTCCTTGAGGAATTTCCCATAAGCTGGCATATCTAGAATTGCATCCATAAAAGGTATATTAATATGCAGCTTACTCATAAGTTCAACAAACTTACCAAAGTGTTTATCTAGGCGTGCACACGCTCTAGATTGAGGAAAAGGTAGAGGTGGTTTGTAGGCGGGAGGAGGAACATAGATATCTTCCTTCTCTTTTCCCTATCCTTCTTTAGTGGTGGTTTCAACTACTTTTGGTTGAGGATCGGTAGTTGTTATGCCACTCCTAGTAGTGATCGCCATAACCCTTCCCTTTGGGTTATCTTCCGTCTTCCTGGGAAGTTTCCCTTGGTCTCTTGGAACCTCTCCGGCCTGGTTAAATACTTGGCTTTCCAAAGCTTTGTGAGCTTTATCAACCAAAGTTATATAGCTCTCCAACCCATGTAGTTTGCCTAGGATCGTCTCTAGCATGGGATCGGGTTTGTTTGATCCGCTTGATTGTTCTTGGCTTGTTAAAGGAGTAGAAGAAGATGGAGGTGTTAGAGCCTTTTCAGCATGAGAGTAAGGATTACCTGGATTTTGTTGATTTGACCTCCAATTGTTGCTATTGGAGTTCCTATTGTTGTTGTTGTTATTGGAGTTCCGGTTGTTATTGTTGTTGTTGTTCCAATTGGAGTTCCGGTTATCACTTCTTTGATGGTTGTCCCTTCCCATGTAGTTGGCTTCTTGCTCCTTAGTCTTTTGAAGACTTGTTTTGAGCACTTCCTTCAATTCTTTGATCTCATTATTGAGGGAGAATATTTGTGTTTGAGCAGCTTGGTTCAATTTAGCTCCCGAATCGCCTTGATTCCGGCTATTTGAGTCCACCTTCCGGTGGGAATACTTCTCAATCACTTGGGCTTGCTTCTCAATGAAGTCCCAAGCGTCATCCTCTCTCATGTCCATGAATGGGCCACAAGAGAGAGATTGGAGGTTGAATTGTGTTTCCACATCCAATCCTTTGTAGTAGATCTCCAATAATTCCAGTTTTGAAATGCCATGGTGTGGGCAATCCAACAAGAGATCTTGAAACCTTTCCCAAGATTGAAACAAGCTTTCGTTAGGTTTCATAGAAAAAGCATTTATCTTACCTCTCAATTCCGCCGTTTTGGATGGCGGAAAGAACTTGGTGAGAAATTCCAAAGACAATTCCTCCCATGTAGCCAGCTTTGCAGCTGGAAGTGTTTGGTACCAAGCTAGAGCCTTGTCCTTCAAAGAAAAGAAGAACGGTTTGATCTTGTAATTGCTTGTAGTAGCCTTCTTCGGCTTCATAGTCTCCATGAGAATCTCGAAATTCTGCAAGTGTTGGTGTGGAGATTCAGTACTTGCTCCGCCATATTGACTTTGGCGAACCATGGTGATGACTTGTGGTGAGAAGCTAAACTCCTGGATGTCTTCAGCTCCGAAGTCCACACCTAGACGGCGTGGTTGCTGAATTGGGTCCATCCGTTGCCCCAAAGTTCGGGGTCTATCACCGTCATTAGCAACTCTCACATCCCTAGTTGGGAGGCGAGGAACAACCCGTGGTTTTGGGGTGTTCCGAACAGGACGAAGTAATGGATCGATCTCCTCAAGTTCCCGCATGTCCGGATCAATCTCTTCATCATCGGATGAGTCATTTCTAATGGATTTAGTTGGCGTCTTGACTTTCTTTTTCTTCTTGGATTCGTTCAATTCCAACTTCATGTCCAGCATCATAGCTCTTAGTTCATCAATCTGAAATTGATGACTCGTTTCAGCATCTAGACGTGCTTTCTCACTCAACTAAAGTTGGCGTTGAGCTTCATTCAGTTCAGCCTGGTAGTTTCTCTCATTGTTCCCAGCCATTTTCTTTTCCTTCAACTTTCTTCTCAAATTTTTCTCCAATTCGGGATCGAAAGGAACTAGATCTTTAGTGGATCTAGTCTTTCGCATAAACCTAAAGAACCTGCAAAGATCACTCAAGTAGACAATTCAAATGACAAGAGCAAGAGCTCTCAAGCTAGACAACCGAAAACCGAATTTGGTCTAGACCAAATCCCCGGCAACGGCGCCAAAAACTTGTTCGCTCAAAAAGTGTGTGCGTCAAAGTCTTGAATTTATATCTAGAACTCAAAGCAAAGTGAACGCGCAGTGTACGGATCAGCTGTAGTGAGGTAAGAATTTCATAGTCGAACTCAGGGATTTGGTGAGAGTAAATTCAATTTCAATTATCTAGCGAAAATGCAAAAAGCTTTTGTGATCAAATAAGGGTAAAATGATTCCAAGGATTCAAGTATCCGATCTCGGCTTTCGATTCAAGACACTTCTATAGATATAAGGACAGAGTTTATATTGTCAAGATTATGTGTTCAAAGGTAGATATCGTACGGTGAAGTTCCGAAACCTATTTATCTAGTCCAAAGGTTCTCTCTATAAGGGTTGTTGAGGCTGCAATATAGAAAGATCTAAAGACAAGAATTATGTTCAAACTAACTATCTAAAACCCCAGGATATGACTCTCCAGAGTAAAGAATAGAAAGCACATTTAAAATCTTAATAAAGGATGTTGAGTCTCTCTATTACCCAAATCTTGTAATCTTAATCTATTAAATGTAGAATCAAGTTTGAAGTCTCTTCACACACTCAATTAGAAGTTAAAAAGGTTAAACAAGGTTGGGATTTAGGCAAGGATTAGTTTTGGTTAAAGATTAATTCAATTAAAGTTCGTCGGAAGAATAAATCGGGCTGTTCATCATTAAATCGGCCGATTTACTCAAGAACACACCGATTTTCCTGTTGTCGCAAAACTAAAATCTAAACTCTCAGGGTCCTAATGTGTAAATGAGTTCAGTCTATCATCATCTAAGCCTTAATCATCAACTATTCTCCCCAGAATCACAATGGTTTTAGCCAACCATTTTCAAAATCGAATCAAATTAAAGATTGAGTGAAATATCGCAAATAAAACCGAATCTTGAATAAAAACTCAATAACCTTCAAATCTGTAAACAATCCTCGAAACTGATCAATGTATCTCTTAAGTAACTCAAATTCGTGTTCAAAAATCACAATTACTTCAATGGACAAAGAAATCTCACAAACAATGATCAAGATTGACTTTCCGGCTAAAGTCCTTCAATCCTTCTCCAAGAATCTTCAATCTCTCTCAAACGCGTAAAGATTTCCCGCTGCGGACCTCCCGTTTTCGTTCCCAGGGTTCCAACCTATAGTTTCTTGCTAATGGGCCGTTTGGCAAAACTCTCCTCTAGCCCAAAAGAATTGGGCTTTGTGTCGTCTTATCATTTGGCCGAAAAGCAAAGGAAATCGGCCTAGTCGATTTATACACAAAACCGTTCGATTTCTAGAGAAGAAAAATCGTCCGATTTATATGTATAATGGCACGATTTTCTTCAACAGAAAGTACTCTTCTTTTGGCTCGTCTTCTATGCTTCTCCTTTGCAACTCCTTAGCTCTTTGTGATCCCTCCAAGACTTCTTTAGCTTCTCTAACGTCCTTGGATGCTCCTTGCTCCACTTTTGCTTCCAATTTCACTCCATTTACCTATAATTCATCAAAAACTCGTGTAGACCTCTATTTCCGACAAATGGTTGAATAGAACATAAAAGGCACACAAAATCTCTCTAAATGCAACGCAAACTGAGACAATCTTCTACAATATGCATGAATATAATGGTATATAATTCATGTCATCACACACCAACCAAAACCCAAGGAAAAGAAAGATAAAGGGTTAAGGGCATGACACTCCTCTCACCTAATAGAGGGTTTTGAATCCCCTATCACCTAGAGCTCGTAAACACTCACAATCGGAAAAGCAAAGGCCCGAAAAGGTTAACAGAGGTAGGATTTAAGCAATCTTGAACTTTGAATAAAGACAAAAACAAAATGTACAAGATAAAGGAAACCACGGGCGGATCTTGGGAAACCACGGTCGTGGTTCCTTAAGAACATGCCGTGGAAATCCTCGTTCAAGGGTTTCGTCTCACAACTCTCAGGGTCCGATGTGTTAAGGTTCAATCTATCATCATCTATACCACAACCATCCACCCTTCACGCTAGAACCATAGGGGGTCAACAATCGTCATCGAAATCAAATCAAGATTAAGAAAAGAAATCAAGAAGAACATGCAATCACGAACGCAAAGATGAATAGAACCAATCTTCAAAGATTCAATAACTCAATCAATCAAACAATATAATCCCAAAATGTGTTCTCAAAGACAACAATCAAACACTAGAACAATCTCACAAATCTATAAAATAGAACCAAGAACTTCTTCAATCTCCTCCAATGGTAAAGCAATCCTTTCCGGTGTATGGAAAATGGAATCCAAGAACGTCGTCCTTCCGACCTAAAGTGTGATCTTCGCCCAAAGCGAGATAAAGTGTGGTATATGACGTGATCTCCGTGTAAAACGTGATATCTTAAATGCATCCGTCAACCTCCTTTTATAAAATAAAATTAGGTTAAAAGGCTCCTTCCTTTCTTACTAACGTGACAATTAACGTAACAAACTTTTCCAAAGAAAACCACGGGTGACATCACAAAACCACGGCCGTGGTTCCTCCCGTGGCGACTCTCGACCTTCGTTTCCACGTGTGAAATTAAATTAATTATCAAAACTCCGGACGTGGAACTTCTTTCTTGACCGTGGTTCTTCCTTTTCGACATTTTTCACCTTTGCTTCACTTCATACTTCTTCTAATGACGTTCCAATGCTTTCCAATGAAATCCTCATCGACCAATGCTCAGTGAATGGTCTCTTTCCACTCCATTTCAGCTCCAATTCACCTAAAATCACAACAAAGCTTGTGTAGATCTCGATTCTAAGATAATAGGTGAATATACTCGATAAATTTTATGAATGTATGTCCTCGTACTCAAAAGAAAGGGGAAAACTACCTATATGCACATCTAAACTACGTCATATTTCATGTCATTAGTCTAAGAATGAGAATATGACCAAAGATGTGAAAATGCCTCTTCTTCCAGATCATGGATTTATCATAAGGATTAGAAAAGTTGATTTTAAACCAGTGATTAAGCTTAGAGATGAACTGAACTTCACCCTTGATGTTCCTCCATTCAGACAAAAGTTTTGTTCTAACCTTGTTGAATTCTATGGGATTTCCAAAGATTCTTCCCATCAGGGAGAATTTCGTAATTTTTGTGAAATTAGATTTCACTTTGGACAACAATTTGAGGTAGTCTTCTAGCTTGGCATCATCATTATCAAGGATCTCCTTCCCTTTCTTTGATTTTTTCTTTGTAGGCTTTTGTTCTTCATTGGTTTCCACTGTTTTGGTTTCTACTCGACTACCATTTTTGGCAAGAATGCAATCCTCCTGGCTCTCCTTAGTAAGGTTTTTGGGAATCTCACACACTTTCTCTTTGTACGCCTTGTTTCTTTCACTCATGCTCATCTTAGTTATAAGCTTAGCATTATAGATATGTTTAGTTTGAATTTTTGGTGTGGGAGAGGGAATTATTTTATAGCAAGGCTTGTTCATCATCAAGTATAAGCTTTCTAGCCAGACAAATTGGTTTATACTTAGTTTATAATGAAGGTATACTTCTAACAGGGCTTTATGTAGATCAACAAAAACAACAACATTACAGAAATAAACATCAGAGAGTAAAATCGAACAAATCACACCAAACCACATAGAGCAAAAGCAAATCAGAGAAAAGAAGAGGAGACACCTGATAGAGCCGGAATTCAGATGATTACATAAGTGTGCAACATTGTTCATCATTGTTCTCCTTTGCATTTTATCTTTATTTGTCTCAACCAGTCTTTTTCCATCACCTGTAGTAAAAAGATCAGATTCAATATTGTTGTACCTCGGTTCATAGCTCGACAAAAGATGTTCAAGCTCAAGGCAATCAAATAGCTTTCTCAGTGCAAATCTTAAAGATCTCAAAGGCCAGACAGTATCAACAAGCAATCGGCACCTCTGGTACCAATATCCGTCCGAAATCGTCCCTCCTTTATCCCTCTCTTTTCTTCTCCTTTTTCATATTTGTCTCGCTAGATTTGGAAAGCAATCCTCCTTTTGATTTTTCTCAAAATTCTTTCAGTCGTAGGTAGGCTTCATGATTGTTTTGTTTGTTTGAGCAACCAGTGGAGATTGATTCCGGCGTAGCCTTGGCAGAGAATTGGTCAAGTAGGTTTTGAGGAGGGATTACATCGCTTTTGATTTGGTAGCAGGAGATGATTAGTAGGATAGAGGGACGATTTAGGGTTTTCGGCAGCAATCGGAATATTTTGGGATAGAAAAAGGGGGGCGCGTGAGGCGCGTTATTTTTAACGAAGAGAGCATTTTTTTTACTCTCTTATACGTTTTTTTAGATCTTGCTTTGTTATAATGATGTACAATTTATCTTATTTTTTATTTGGATTTAAGTGTGTTCATGATTTTCAGTAAAATATTTCTTTTTTAAAACTCATAAATGAAGTGTAGAACACTTGAAATCGCACTCGATCCACCTACTTCATCCGATAGATGTGGGTGGATTGGATGTGGGTGAGACCTTACAGGGTGGTGGGTCGAGTGGGGTGGAAAATTTTGGGTGATGGATCGGATGGCGGTCAAGTCCATCCACCCGTCCCCAATCCATTGTCAGCCCTACTTGTTAGGTCGGTGGTACTTGCTAGTCTATAAATTATGCGGGTGATTTTGTGTATAATCCATTTGGATCCACATGTTTTTTATTTAGTTCATCTAAACGGTTGGGGTCTAAATCATGTCAAACCTACGTTTGGTTGCTCATATTTCTTAACCCTTTTATGACTACTCACGGTCCACTTGAGTCTATTTACTAAAACAAAAAGATGATGTTTCATCTCATCATACAAACTTTTGCACCATGTCAAAAAATAAATACAATACTAATGTCAAAACTTTTCGTAGTGACAATGCAAAGAAGCTCCTCTCCTCAAACAAGTTTTTGACACCCAAGGTATTCACTATGAAACGTCATACATCCATACACCTCAACATAACGGAACGGTAGAACGTAAACATCATCACATTTTTAAATTGCTAGGGCATTAATGTTTCAAACAAGTTACCATTGGAAATTTGGGGGGAATGTCTTTCATGCTACCTAATAAACCGTAGACCATCATGATCCTCCACAACAGAGCACCTTTTGAGAAATTACAAGGGATTCAAACTTCTCTAGATCATTTAAGCGTTTTAGGATGTTGTGTGTTATTCGGTTATTCCCAGGTCAACCAATAATTATGACCATTGTAGTCGTAAGTGAGTTTTCTTAGGATATTTGAACACTCAAAACGGGTGAAAGGTGAGTGCTATAGAAATAATCAAAATTTTATTTCACAATAGACCGTAGAGCGGTACGTTTAACTGGTCTAGGTTGAAGCCCAACACATAATTCCAGCAGCATTTCATCGTAAACCAGTAGACATAAAAACACACCGATCTTATATAATAGGCTCGAAATATCTGTGAAAACTTATTATCTTCGACCAAATTTGAGAAAGAGCAATAAAATACTTGTACACTTGTTATTTTACCATACACAGTTATGATTTTGTGCAAGTACTGATACACTTGTTATTTTACCATACACGGTTATTTTTGCATTGTGTAAGTGAAGATGGCAAGTAACGCCAATTTTTCCATCAATTCCATCTCCATCACAATGACAAGATGTTGGTTCAGACGATGAAGGATGACAAATTAACAGGATACATTAACAAGCAAATGAAATACACCATTTAAAAATCCTGTTTCATCGGTCCCATTGAGGACCCAAACACAGTTTATACAGCATGATTCAATAATTAGGGTTCTTTGGTGAACGAAAGGCCACTACAATTCGAAACCAAAGTTCATCCCACGAGAAGAAACGTGAACCATTCATTTTGGCTCATCTGAGCTGGTAGATTCATCAGTTCGTCTTCTCTTCGGTTCCTTTTCACCCAACTGAAGAGAAACACAGATATCCTCATCGGGACTGTTCCTCAGAGCATACAGATTTTCCGATACGTTTGCATCATGCTGTTCTCCTTGATGCTGAGGAGACTCCCTGCCGAAGCTAGTTATGAACTGATGTTCAATGCCCGGAACCGCCTTGGGCACCACTTCCAAGTCAAATTCAGCTTCTATTGCAGCTGAGTTCATGTCAGGCCCTGGATGAGGCCCGTTTTCCATGGGGATGTGCTGTATCTGCAACCCTAGTTCCTCGAATTCCTCTTTTATGGACTTGTCTGCAGGAGACGAGTCTCCTACTGTCGAGTTCCCCACTGTTGTCAAGGTCATTTGGTCTTGGATTGCAGCTGTAATAATTAAGATTAACCTATAAAACAGATGTGTAACATAGCACCACGAATATAGAAAAAGACCGTGATCAAAAAACAATGAAGCCAGAGTTGCTACGTATAGAATGCAAGATAATAAATGACAATTGAGCAGTTCCTTGGCCGTAACCAGATCAGGTTCAGAAGACAGCGATAAAGACAAAAATTTAAAACACAATTTTCGGGGTAAGCAGATTTCCATATACTATTACATGAATAGTATGACAAAAGCTCACTACTATCGCTGAGACGACCTTTTGTTCCTGAATGATGTTTCAGGTTATCTTTGAACATAGCATATGGCAAGACCCAATGAGAAAAGCTAGCGTGATTCTAGAAAAGTTATGAAAGCAACATAACTAAAATTTTCCGCAATTCAAGTACATAGGCCAATAAACACATCAACTGGTTAGGCATTTGGATAGTATTTGAGAAAAGACAAACCTTTGAGGCCTTGATTGGTCATGACAAGATCAAGTTCGAGAAGGTTAAGAAGGCGACCGAGATCAACACCACTAGTCCAGTTTTCCGGACCCTGGCCAACAGTTAGCTTAAGTCGTCCCCGATTAGCGGTTCCACCCCATATTATACCAATGGGTTTTGGTTTCTCCTCATTTTCACCCAATAACATGATAAGGCTTCCACTGTCTCCTTCCAGATCAAAGGTCTGATGATTTTCCCCCACAACCAGGAGATCTGTCAAAAAGCAGATCCCCTTTTCGTCATTGTACTCGAGAGCATAGGCTAAGACCATTCCAGTTGTCAACCCAGAACTTCTTCCCACTTTCACCACCCGCTTTCCGATTAGGCTACTGATTGGTGATTGCAAGTCTATGTGTTTCACATCTCCTATTTCCCCCACACCTTTCACAGAAGTTGTTATGGTTAACAAGTCAAAATCATCAGCAAACGGGATGAATGCCCCATCCGCTCTTACAAATGTCTCTGCACGAGTATCAGAACTTTATAATCGGTACAAACAATTACAGACTGATCTATTTCAAAAGCAAGAACTAATGGATGTGTCACCTGGGTTTATTCCAGCAAAAATACCATACCAAAGGTCGTCTGTGATAAAAGAAGTAGCTCTTTCCACTGCCCCAAGATATACACCTGGTCCAAGTGTCGGTGGAAGAGGGTGAAACATCTTCTGGCTAGGGTAATCTAGGTCAACCGCAACATGGCGATTGGTGAGGAACCCCACTTGTCTATTGCCTGTTTGGCTCCTTACTATTGCACCCAATGTCCCGTATGTTTCCTGACTTGCTACCTACATTCATGTATAAGTAATGATGACTTTAGAAATCTCGTAACACATCTATCCAGATGTTGTCAGTGTCACAATGGCTGCTACTATTAGAGGATAGAGCAACAGCAATATTATACACGTCAGACAACAACATATTCAAATTACACTAAAAGCATACTGCGATACACCTAGCAGACTCTAGTGGAAGTGGAAGCTTAAGGCCATGTGCATGAGCAAATTAGTTCTGGAGTTCATAATTGTATCTTTCCTCCAGACCTACATTTGACTGTTTTCCAAACATATCCAGTATGGGTGTAAATATCTAAAATAATATGACAATATGCATATTTTCATAGAAAATTCGGGAAAAGGAAAAATTAAAAAAAAGAGCAAGTCTTGCATGTGTCACTCAAGATACGAATAAGAATCCCTTAACTTAGCCCCTCGGGATTGTCAAGAATTTTCACGTCCCGAAAAAATGTCTCTTGTCTGTCTGTCGAACATGGTGAAACAACCAATGTGTTGTTCATGGCCTAAGAGCTTCTAATCACTTTAAAAAATACACACGCAAACTAAGGGAAGAAGAGAGCTTTCACATGAATTTTCTCTTTTAAAAGGAACTAGAGTTTAGAATATTTTAAATCATTTTGCAGACGAAGTCTACTACAAAACGAACTAGGAAGTATCTAACATACCTGTGAACCTGAACCTATGCACGGATCACTCCCACGAAGATCATCCACAATTTCAGTGTACAACTGCTCCTTGGGTGCAGGTTCAGGAGCACCAAAGTAAGAAAATTCCAGTACATCCACATCACACCACACGCCTCCTGGACCCTGCAAGGAAGTTATAATCCATCACTTCACTAGAAACTCAAAAGATCACTGTAGCTTTTCATATACTTATAACCCATAATTCTGTACTCCATAAGGGATTGACAACAAAAAACAGAACTCAAGCTAGACCAAAAAACTTAACCTGCTAACGGAGATAGCCAAGAGACCGAACTAAAATAACCATTAAATCTCACCTCAAGGTGAGTCGGTAGACACTGAACATGGCTGAGCCATTGCTTGTGAACCTTCCTAGAGACAAAGACAAGGATAGCCGGTATGTCAGTCAAAACCCCTTGCTGAATTCTGAAACCAATAGCTGTGCCAAGACTGTAGCAGCGTAAATTCTTGCTGTGAAATGCCCTTATTGTCATAAGCTCAAGTAATGTTGTTGCTTGCTGCCCCTTTGGTAACTGACCAATAGTTGTAGGTAGAACCCCTTTCTGAAGGTTTGCAAAGTAATCAGCTCTTTCCTCAGCTGCATCACTTAACCTTCTTGGCCATGAAAAATATGCAGCAGCTGCATTGTTCTCAGGGTGCTGGCCAGCTGAAGCAAACGGTTGAAGCGCTGCTGGGCTCAAAGAAGGCATGTTACAGTGATTGCAACCGTTCCTCTCCAGATCTAGTGTTGATTCCTCTGATGGGGTAGAACCCGATGAACGTACTCGGTTCAATCTGCCCCTATCCATTTTTATTCGTTTTAGTTCACCCTACAATGGAGACTGGCTTTTTCTTAGGTTATGATAGTGAAGAGCAATTTCAGAAACAGGGTTGCACTTTGATTCAGTTATGCTTACAAAAGAAAGAAAATTCAGAACCCTAAAGCACCAAAAGAAGAAGAGTCTATTTCGTGTGTTAAGTAAGTAGAAGCAACAGAAAGAAGGGGTCCAGGCGCAAAAGCTTCATAAGTAAAGAGGAAGTGGGGAGAGAGAATACTTACTGAGTAAAATCGCAATACAGAAGATAGTAGTGGAGGCCCTAAAACCATAAATTATGAGCCAGGATGGCAGGTGTAGCATGAATGCTCTGAAGCTACTAACTTTCTCTAAGAAGTGCGGATGGATTTGTGGGTTTGTGAGGAGGAGATTAAAGGAGAGGGATGAAGGAGTAGAATTGTGAAAGAGGAGTGGGGAAACGAAGCTACAGAGGTCTACTGATTGGTAAAGTTACTAAAGTAGAAGGATATTCTCCCCAGGTAGAGCGGGCAAATATACAGTACACCCCATTCCATTATTCTTTGCGATATTGCCCACTTTCATTTGTAGACACGTGGGACCACTTACTAAGCTTGTTTAAATTTACTAGTAGATTCCTAAGGTCGATCTTTATCAACGAGTCTTCAAAGCGAGATTTTGGGTCATTTTTTTAATTTTCTTTAATAAAATCTTATCACTTTAACTTTTTTAGTTCTTACTTCGTTTTTCTCACTCACCCATTTATTTTCTCGGTTTCAATTTTGCTCACCCTTCACTTTGAGGGGTAATATTACCCACCAATATAAACCCCTCATCATCATTTTTTTTAATAAAGTTAAATATAATTGATTTTTTATTTCTTTTTTAAAAGTAAAAAACAATGGTAATGAGAGGTTTCTATTGGTGGGTAATATCACCCCCTCAAAGTGGAGGGTGAGCAAAATTGAATCCTATTTTCTCCTACCATATTATAAATATATCCCTATTAACTTTTTAATATTACAATTGTTTTAACTATATTTTTTAATTAAACTTTCTATTATTATAACATTAAATAATCATTTAATTATTTTTCGTTAATTTAAATTTATTCAACTAAACTTAAAATAATATTTAACATTTTAATATTACAATTTTTTTAACTATATTATTTAATTAAACTTTCTATTATTATAACATTAAATAATTATTTAATTATTTTTCGTTAATTTTTATTCAACTAAACTTAAAATAATATTTAATTATGAAATATATTTAAATTAATAAAATAATCATAAAAAAAACATTACATAAATTTTTGAGAATTTAGATGATTATCAATGTTGAATGTAGAAATAAGAGAAATGTTTTGGTGTTTGAAAATGACCTAACACCTTCACTATATATAGACAAGAACACGGGTTAGTTTTATTATTTATTACATTTTTATATTTATACCTTAAAACGAAATTTAGGTTAATTTTTTTATTTATCTCTATGAACAATACAATAAGCAATGGACAGATAGATTACTGTAATTAAAAATCACCCAACAAATTTCAAAAATAAGGAATAATTTTTCACTATTTATAACTTAAAACGAAATTTATTAATTTATTTTGTATTTTCATATTTTTATACCTACAAACTTTACCATAAACAAAGCTTTTTTAAAAACTATCTTAAATATATTCAAAATGGGTGTATATGGATAGATAAAAAAAAACATTATGAATTTTGGTATAATTTTTTTGATTTTTTTTAAATATTTAAGCTGGAAAATGGATTTTTAATAAATTAAAAATTCATTATCCATGACCAATAATAACACGTCATGTGTCGTTGCAGGCCTCACGCCAATTAAAGCGTGACACGTGGCGCAATCTGCAAAAAAAAAAATTTAATACAAAAGCCGCTTAAAAGTGGCCATGGGGGCGACGTGTCGCCCCCTCGCCCCCTCTGACGCCAAGTACAGGTCTTCACAAGACCTTCTTAATTGCGTTCTTGAGCCCAATTTTACTCTAAATTACAAGAACCATCCCCTGGACCCTTGATAATCATGCCCTAATGTAATATTAGTTTAATTTTTATGAAAAATTTCAAATAACCCATATGAAATTGTAAAAATAATTATCAACTTCTGAACATTGCAAAACTAGCCTATGTAACATAAAATTACAATTTTTATTCTTTCTTAAAATCACTCAAAGCCTTAAATTCTTCCAAGTTTAAAATATTTCATCTTCTTCAATTCGATTGAAGAAGAAAAAACATTAATTCATCACTTGTAATAAAATGCATCAATAAATATGGAGAAAAAAACGAAGATATACAAACTTTCAATTTAGGATTTTGAACTCGCAATATTACATAATATTCATATTTTATTTGTAATTAGGTTTAAACTTATGCTGAACATGTTATATGATGTTGAAAGTAATAGAGTCATTGATTTTCAGTAGTTGAATGATTCTCCATTGTTTAATGTATTTTTCTTATTTATGTGTTGTACTTGACATAACTTAAATAAATTTTGCATGCATTACCGTGTTGTTGAAAACACGAACACCATTAATTTTGGTTTTGTTGAAAGCAAGAACATATTTTTATTTTTTTTGCTTTTGGTAATGTTGACAGCAAAAACATTTTTTTTTTTGTTTTTTGTGTTGTTGACATCACAACCACCTTTATTTTGGTGTTTGTTGTGTTATTGACAATACATGGGTCACTAAGAGAGCAAAGAAACACTTGCATGGAAAAAGGAATCGGGTCAAGCAAGATGGATTTATACATGCATCCAGATTCACGTGTGCATAGAAGCTTGAAGCATCATGTGTAATCATGTATGGAATAGAGAGGAGGGAGGACGAAATATGTTGTTGAATTAGGATCTAATTAGATCTTATTCTCTAGTCCATAATTAATACATTTAATTTAGGGTTACGTTTTAAGTTGTTCGGCCTTTTTAGTTAGTTTCAAATCCACATTTTTAATTAAGTTTTATCTTATTTTAGGTATGATTAAAGAGGGTTTAAAGATACATTTTTCAACTTGTCCATTCATATATATAAGGTTGATAACTCCACCTTGATTATAAATTGTATATGTGGATGATGGAAGACATAACATTATGAGCAGTTATATAAACTAATAAATATCGATTGTATTTCTAGATTTCATGGTTTGGTTTTGTGTTTGTTTAATGTGTGCAGGCCTTGAAAAACATTTCAAAGGATGAACGCGGGCATTGAAACTCATTACAAGGGATAAACGCGGAGGCCTTGGAAAGCAGTTCAATGATAAACTCGAAGACCTTGAAAAGCAATACAAGGGAGGATTCGGCTGAAGGTTTTTCAAAATCAAGATTCAAATCTCAAACAACCAAATCTACCAAGAATTACGAGAAGATCTTCCAACAAGATTTGAAGAAAAGATCTCGGCCAACAAAGAGATTCTCAACGGAGCAAAGAGAAGATCTCGGCCAACAAGAAGATTCGACCCCAACAATAAGATCTTGCAAAGATCTTATCGACGCAAGAGGATAAGAAGAATCTTTCCAAACATAATACACATAAGATCTCGGAAAATCTTCAAAGGCTATCCAAGAGAGAAGTCTTCAACAACTTAGAAGATCTTGGAGCCTGAACGAAGGGTTTCAACGACAAAGATCTTCAACGGCTCTTTCAAGGAGAAGATCTCAAAGATGAAGATTCTCAAACATGCGTCAATGAGAGGAAGTAGATGTGAACGATAGAAGATCTTACAACGACTACTTCATCTCAACCAAACACCGTTTTCCATGGAGAAAGAAGAACATCACAACGGCCCTCTTACAACGGCTAGAAGAGTTCTCCATAGAAGACTATAAATGAATATGACGATTGAAGAGAACTACAAGCTTACACAGAAACATCTAAGTCTTCAAGCGATCAAACATCTTCATTCGTTCCAAAAGTTTTTCTTCCTCTTAGCTTACAAAATTTACATCTCTAGAGAGAGAAAAATACGAGAGCTTCATTGGAATATCTAGATAGTGTTATACTCGAGAGTGTGTGTTACTCTACGAAGTAACTAGGCTATTATTGCTAGGTTAGAGTTGGAACTAGATCATAGCATTAGCTACAATGAGAGAAGAAGGGAATTTCTTCTAGGTTGTATCTAGGACTCTTTGAGCAGATAATAGATAGTTAGATCCTACGGGTAAAGAAATCCTAGGACGGAGACGTAGGTTGTTAGAGTTGAACTTTGTAAACATATCACCATGTTGATCTTTTAATCCGCAATATATCTTGACTAATTGTGACTAACGTTGTTTTGTAGGTTTTAGAAGTCAAGGCCTTGAAATCACTTTCAAAACCCTTGAAAACTAGTTTTGTCACAAAGAGCAAAGATCGACTTCAAGGCCTTGAAATGAGTTTCAAGTTTCAAGGCCTTTAAATGAGTTTCAAGGCCTTGAAATGAGTTTCAAAGCCTTGAGATAGGTTTTTGTGAAAAATTATCATACTCTATTCAACCCCCTTCTAGAGTATTTATATCCTTATTATTCACCTATACAGTTCTTCAATTGATATCAGATCTAAACTCACGTATATTGATTTAACCATCAGTGTGACTAATAATGAACTCTATAGGTGATGAAGGATTTCCTCAAGGAAGATCCACATCTCGACCACCACTCTTCTACGGCAACAACTTTGCCCAATCCAGAGCGCTAATGCAAATGTTTGTTATTGATCAGGACATGGAACTACGGAGCATCATTCAAATTGACCCTAAAATCCAAACCACCATGGTTGAAGGTGTCCAAATTGGAAATAAGGAAGCCGACTTCACTCAAACCGACTTGGATAGTGTTTCAAAGAACTACAAGGCCATGAACTTGCTCTATTGTGGATTGGATGCAAATGAAATCAACCGTGTCTCATCATGAAAGAGTGCAAAGGAAACATGGGACAAGTTGGTTGTCATGTACGAAGTAACAAGTCAAGTCAAGGAGACAAAGATAAGCATCTTCCTCAAGCAATATGAGCTATTCAAGATGAATTTGAATGAGTCGGTCAATAAGATGTTCACACGGTTCACCGAGATTGTGAACAATATTGATTCACTTGGAAAGGTCTTAAAAAATGAAGAAAATGTAAGGAAGGTTCTAAGTAGCCTAAAGCTAAGTGGGGACCAAAAGTGACCGTAGTTGAAGAAGCTCAAAATCTTACTACACTTCCTCTAGACGACCTTCTTGGAAAGCTAATCACTCATGAAATGGTTCTTGGTGAAGAAGATGGAAAGCTCCCATCAAACACAAAGAATCTTGCCCAAGATCCAAGAAGGATGACATACCATCAGAGGAGGAAGACAGTGATGATGAAGATGAGGAAGATCCATTCGCCTTGATCTCAAGGGGTCTTGCAAAAATTCTTCAAATGAAGAAGCAATTCGCAAACAACAAGGAATACCCACGATCATCAAGACCTTGCGGTAAGTTTTCTAACTCTAATAAAAAAACTAAAGTATTGACTTGTTTTTAATGTGGTGAAACAAATCATCTCGTAAAGGATTGTCCACAAATGAAGAGGAACAACTTTAGGAAGAATGATTAAAAGAAGAAAGCTATGGTAGCGTTATGGAGTGACTCAAATTCTACAAATGAGTTAGAAGACGAGAAAGAACAAGCAAACTTGTGCTTAATGGCCGATCATGAAGAAGATCCAAATCACTATGTTGATGATGTGGTAAGTACGATTATGTCACAATCTAACCTTGAACTCACGCATTTCCTTAAAGACATTATCATATGTGATAAAGAACATAGGGTAAGGATAAATTCCTTAAGAGAAAAGCTTCTCAAATAAGAGAAACGATTAAGTGAGATGCCTCTAGAAATTGAAAATCTTAACACTGAAAAGTTAGACCTTGATGACAATATCAAGGCCTTGGAATCTCTCCTCTCTCCATCAAGACTATATCGATCTAGAGAAAGATAAGGTTGATCTAACGGTGACGTGTCAAGACCATAAGGCTGCACTTATTCAATTCACTCGTTTGAAAGCCAATCTTGAAAGGATGATGGGTGAACGACAATCTTCTCTTAACAAAAATGGTATAGGTTATCACGTAAGTTTTCCTAGAAAAATAACTACCACTTTTGTGAAAGCTAAAGAAAGTATTCACATGCCCACATGTTTCTATTGTTGTAAAAAGGGTCACGTAACATCAACATGTCCATATAGAAGAAATGACCCTTATATTATTTAAGGAAACAAGTAAAGAAAATATGGGTTCCTAAAGGTACTAGACCACCAAACATGATTGAACCTGATTATGGACCGAAATATGCCATTTGGTCTACCCAAAAAGGTTGAAGTTTGTTGTTTTGCAGGATATCACCAAGGTTAAGAAGCATAAATGGATATTAGATAGTGGTTGCTCAAGACGTAAGTGTGGAAAAAGCTCGTTGTTTTCAGATCTAAAGAAGAAATTATATGGAACCATTACGCTTGGTGATAAAGGAAAGTGTAACATCACTAGCATTGGTAAAATTGGTTATAATTCATCTAACTTTATTGATGATGTTTATCTTGTTGACGATTTAAAGTATAAATTGCTTAGTATCTCTCAAATATGTGATAAAGACAACAAGGTATTTTTTACCAATGCTAGTGATGTAACAAGACGTAAGTGTGGAAAAAGCTCGTTGTTTTCAGATCTAAAGAAGAAATTATATGGAACCATTACGCTTGGTGATGTTGTGCTTACTGCTCCTTGATGTTACAATGTTTATTCAATGAGCACTAACCAAGTTTCAGGAACCAAGCTAACGTGTCTCAAGGCCTTGTCTGATGATCCAAGGCTTTGACATAGACGACTTGGTCACATAAGCATGCATACGATGAAGAAACTTATTTCCGAGGATTTGGGATGTGGTTTACCAAACCTAAACTTCAAGGTAGATGAACTATATGTAAGGCTTGTACACAAGGTAAACAAACAAGAGGTTCATCCAAGCCAAAGAAGGTTATTTGAATCTTAATCAATATGGAGATCATAATTCTGATGGTGAAGAAGATCCTAAAGCTCAAGAAAAAAATATGCAAGAAAAGATTCAAGATACCGGAGAAAAAATTTCAAGACCTTGAAACGCATCTTCAAGACCTTGAAACGACAAACGACACTGCTAAAAGTCAGTTTCAAGGTCTTGAAACCCAACTTCAAGGCCTTGATATAGGATCCAAAGGCGATACTCCAATGGTACTTGAATCTAGTCGAGCAAATGAACCACAATCTTTAGGATCTGTTCCAACTTTCAAAAGAAGAAAGTTTCAACATTCTTCATACCATCCACCAGAGAATGTGATTTCAGATCCAAACGCAGGAGTTCAAACCCGATCTAGGGTCAACAACTTATGTGCTTTCTCGGCGTTCGTGTCTAATATCGAGCCCAAGAACTACGTTCAAGCACTTAAGGAACCTGCTTGGATCATGGTCATGCAAAATGAATTGAATGTATTCGAGAGAACAAAGTCTGGGCCCTCACGTCAAGACTTAAGCAACAATCCGTCATTGGCACAAAATGGGTATTTCGAAACAAGTTGGATAAAAATGGCAAGGTCATTCGAAACAAAGTACGACTTGTAGCTCAAGGCTATAACCAAGAAGAAGGTATTGATTATGAGAATACTTTTGCTCCGTTTGCCAGGTTAGAAGCCAGTATGCTACTTGCTTTTGCATCCTTCATGAACGTAAAGCTTTTTCAAATGGATGTTAAATGTGTTTTTCTAAATGGCTTCTTACAAGAAGAAGTCTACGTTGCTCAACCTCCTGGTTTTGAAAATGATTAATTTCCGGATCATGTTTTTAAATTGGACAAAGCTCTTTATGGTCTTAAGCAAGCTCCTCGAGGTTGGTATGAAATATTGCCCAAGCATCTTTTTGAAAACGATTTCAAAACAGGTTTGATTGACAAAAATTTGTTTGTCAAAATCAGAGACAACGATTTATTAGTAGTACAAATTTATATTGATGATATATTATTTGACGCTACTAACGATTCTCTATGCAAGGAATTTACAGATATTATGTGTAGGGAATTTGAGATGAGCTTAATGTGAGAGTTAAATTTCTTTCTTGGGCTTCAAGTCACACAAGTAAAGAAAGAAATTTTCCTTAATCAAAACAAGTATGCCAATGAATTGCTCAAGAAGTATAAAATGGATCAATCCAAGGTAGCAAAAACTCCTATGAGTTCCACACTTTCACTTGATCAAGATAAGGACGGTAAAAGTGTTGTAAAAAAGGAGTATCGAGATATGATCGGTTCTTTGTTATATCTAACCGCTAGTCGACTTGACATTATGTTTAGTGTGTGCACGTGTGCAAGATTTCAAGCTGATCCCAAAGAGTTACACTTGATAGCTGTGAAAAGAATATTTCGGTATCTCAATGACACTAATGATTTAGGTTATGGTATCCACGTCAAAACCCATTTCACCTCATTGGCTATTCAGATGCTGACTTTGCAGGCTATAAGGTCGATAAATAGAGTACTTCTGGATGTTGTCAATTCTTAGGGTCATCCCTAATCAGTTGGCACTCCAAGAAGCAAAACTTTGTCGCACTATCCACAGCCGAAGCCGAATACATAGTTGTTGGAGCCTGTTGTGCACAAATCCTATGGATAGCTCAATAACTTCGTGATCTTGGTTTTGATCTCAAAGGTATACCTATAAAATGTGATAATACTAGTGCTATTTCAATTACTAAAAATCTTGTGCAGCATTCAAGAACAAAATATATCGATGTAAGGCATTACTTCATACGTGATCATGTTGAGAAAGGTGATGTTTCGATATCTTTTATTTCGACTAACTTGTAGCTTGCAGATATATTTACTAATCCTCTACCTGAAGATCGATTCAATTTTATAAGATTGGAGCTTGCTTTGTTGAACAAGGAAGCATTAATTTAGGGGGAGTAAATCGTTTTATGGTTTATATCTTTTCAAGGCCTTTAAATACAATCCAAGGTCTTTGAAACGAAATTCAAGGGATATATTGAATATCACGGATCGGTTTAATGGTTTATATCTTTTTAGATATTTGATCATTAAATTATTTTAAAGAAGTATTTTTAAAATGATTTCAAAAGATTTTGTTTTCAAATTTAATAATTTTTGAAAAGTGGTTAAGATTTAATAGGAAAGCATGAAAACCAATTTCGATTTTTAAGGTCTTGATTCTCTCAAGATCTTGACAAGCCATAAATTGATTTGACTTGCCTCCTTTATATATCTTCCTCCCTCATCCTATATCTCTTTTCTTGTTCAACGTTTTACAACCCACTTGCTTTACTTTTTCATCTTTCACAAATTCTCTCTTGCTCTCACAAATTCATCCATGTCTCCCAAGAGAAAACCTCATACCGTCTTGCTTCGACTTACAAAGAAGACTCCGCTCACATCTCCTCTGCCACAAACGATCAACAGTTTCCAAAGGACGTTGAGATTTCACCGCACACCGGGCTTCCAACCACCTGGTTCATCAACTTCAAAGCCACTAGAACATGGCTGGACGGGTTTTACAATCTCCCCCTCTACATGTGCGATTTGGTCGACATGGAGTTCTTCGAGACGCTTCAGCTTCCTTGTGTCTCGATGCTCAAAAATTACTCCATCTAGAAGGTCCTCAACCCAGGAGACACAACGTTCACCACACTCACAAGGTTGTTTTATGTCAAGCTCTCAGCAAAAAGGGAAACCTCACCCTCGAGACAATAGTTAAAGGTACACCGATTTCTCTCACCTCTACTATTTTGAGTGAGATTTTAGGGCTTCCCACAGATCTTTCCCTCCAACACCCATCCCGGTCTGAGAGTGTTAGGCTTGCAAAAGAGCAATTTCTAGCCCCGAACTCTAAATCCCGCCAGCTAACTCATACATCCCTAACCCTAGACGCCAAAATCATATTTATTGTTTTGGTTAGGTGTGTAATTCCTCGCGCAAATTCAAGGGAGTTGTTGACTGATCAAACTTTTGATTTGATCTATTTGATTATGTATGGGTTGGATATTGACTTGTCTAACATTATGTTGAACCTTATGGTCCACACAATAAACTCCACCCGAGCCATCCCCTTACCCTATGGGAATATACTGCCTAAGATTTTTGCTCATTTTTCATTGACACATCCACTGACGATCAACAACTATTGACTAGAAGAATAGATGAGCAATGTTTGGAGAGACTAGGCGTAGAAAAGACTCTTGTTGGCGCTTGGACATTGAAACGAAAGACTATTGTTATGACCCCTTTCCCCTCTGTAATCTCATATTTCCGAGACCAGGCTGGATGGTTTTGAAATGGAATTGAAGTGCCTAAATAGCGAAATGTCTGACTTTCAATTGGATATGATTAGAAGAATGGATGTGAGCAATGAGGTTATGTCGGTGATGCATGCGAAGATAAACCAGATGTACCTTCTGAACGCCCTTACCCTTACCACCACTGGCAAAATCTTTCCCCTTACCGAAGATGCAGCACAACACACTCAGGATAAGGTGGAGAATGTGCTCATGAGCTACAAGCGTAGCATGCAGAATAAACACATCCTCTACCCCGCGCATGTCGAACCTACTATGATAACCACTGAGGAGTATGTCGTGGTCAAGGAATATCGGCTTGCTGAGAGGAAACAACGTTTAGAGGCCAATATTAGGGGCATGAGCAAAGGATCTGCTCAATCGAGATGGAGGAAGAAATTCTACGAGGACAGCCAGGAGTGAATTTCAAAGGCTTGAAATTAGTTTCAAGGCCTTGAAATGGATGTCAAGGCCTTATCATGGATTTCAAAGTCCCCTTCGTTTTGATTTCAAGGCCTTGATAACTGATAAGTGATGGAATCACTATCAAATAGGATAGTTTTTAGCGTCTTTTTAGTGTCTTAGAGTCGGTTTGTGTTACTAATATCTTAATCTAGAAGATGAAGTCCAAATGAAGCAAAAGAAGATATTAGCAACACTTGGGAGTTGAAGATCATTCACGAAGACAAGTTTTTGGTGCCACACCACTCCACGGAGCAGTGTCACCTCCCCTACGAGTGGCACTACACTCTGGAACGCAACCTGCGCCTTCACCAGCGCCCGGAACAAGCTTGTCACCGCCTCCGGCCGCCCCTACGGTGACTCACCCTGAAGAAGCAAAGCCGGCGCCCCTGCACCTCTGCATGCGCACCATCCTGAGGAGCTGTGAAGCCGAAGAGCTAGTGTCACCGCCCCTGCGGTGACATTGAGCCGCCCCTGCAGCTCGACATAAAAAACAACATGAATATGAAGAGTCAGACGTCCAAGGAGTATTAAAAACCCGCCCCTGCGGGATTGCCAAGCAACCCCTACGGCCAAGAAGAAGATCGAGCATTTTGGCCTAAACTGCCCCTGCAGCCCTGAAGCCCGCCCCCGCGGTTTAGCGCCAAAAAACTTTACTCGGCTGTTTGCACCACCTTTATGGCATTAAAGATGGTTGTTTAGGACGGCTAATTTACTCACATTTACTATCTTTTGTAGTATAAATAGAGTCTTGGCTGATTGCTAGAATCATCCATCATTTTCCCACAAAAGCTCTAATTTCCTTATTTCCAAGTTGTAATAAGTTTCTAAGTTTCCTTGCTACATTGGGTTGTTTTGAAGCTGCATTGCTGCTTGGTTGTAAATCTTTATTAATATAAGTATTATTCAGTCAAATATGTGTTATATTCCTTGTGCTTTAACTTATGTTTGCATGTTTCTTACCACTTAGATTGATCACCTTAAGTGTCTAATTGCATGCAAAATACTAGGATTAATTGATTCCGGGTTCGGGTCCTTAATCTAGTAGTAACCCATTAGGTAAAAGCTGGTTGTAATTACTTAAAGAAAAAGGAATATAACTGTAAAGAAAAGTTTAATGGTGTTTATTCATTTCTTTATATCCCTTTGTCTTTCTTGGAAAGCTAACTTGTTCTTTGATCTTGTAGGTTTACGGATCACTAAACTTGTTAAGTTGTGTTGATGCCAGTTGGCTCAACACATATCTAAGATCAAGACGAGAACATTGATGAATAACTTGTAAAAAGAACCAACCAAGTAGTGTGCATGCTAAGATACAACCTAGTGTAGTTTTTCATTCTATTATCACCATCTTTGCTTATTCTTATATATTTTCTCTTTCTTAAATACAACCCCTCCCCCAAATTTGGTTACGAACCCGTGAAGAGATGGCCAACTAAACTCTCCGCCAACTCACGCAACCGGAATTGACTCAACACCCTCTTGTAGTCACCATACCGGCAATTGGGGAAGGAGTCAACTTTGAGCTCAAACCGGGGTTGATCCACTTGCTCCCATCCTTCCATGGGTTGAGTGGTGAAAACCCCATCAAACATCTTGGGAAGTTCCATACCGTGTGTATGAGCATGAAGCCGGCCAATGTCACCAAAGAACAAATTAAAATGAGAGTGTTTGGTTTCACTCTCAAGGATGGGGCGGATGATTGGTATTACCATCTTCCGTCCGGTAGCATCGACACATGGGAGAACCTCCACAAGGCCTTCTTGGAGAAGTACTTCCCCGCTAAGAAGACTAACAACTTGAAGAAAGCAATAAGCAACATAGAGCAAGAAGCGGACGAAGCTCTCTATGAGTACTTTGAGCGCTTTGCCAAAATGAGATCAAGCTGCCCTTTACACGGATACTCCACGCATGACTTAGTGCTCTATTTGTACAACAGTTTGTTGGACAATGAAATAAGGATAGTGGATGCCGCTTGTGGAGGTAACATTCTTAACTCAACTCTTGAAGTTGCTAAGGAAAAAATGCTGGAAATGGCGGAAGGTACACGTAACTCTAGAAGATCCTCTACCAAGAGAGGAGTCCATGCCATTAATCCCAACCGTCCAGAGATTGTACAAGAAATAGCTGAACTGAAGGAGATGGTTAAGAAGTTGACTTTGATGGGAACCCCACAACAGCTCAAGTCTTGTGGAGTTTGTGATGATCCTTTCCACCCCACGGATTTGTGTCCACAAGTCCAAGACGATACTGCAGAGATGAATGTTGTAGGATATGGTGAACAACAACAGCATCGCCCAAGTAATAATCCATATGCACAAAACTATATGCCAAATTGGCGTGATCAACAAAACTACCAGTGGAGGGATCAAAAAAACCAACAACAACAACAACCCCGCCAAGGTAAGTCTTGATCCACTGAAGATTTCTTTGTGTTGGATATGGAGAACGATTCACATGTTACACCTATCTTGTTGGGAAGACTTTTTTTGAAAACTGCTAGAACTAAAATTGATTATGTGAGTGTTAAATTGACTATGGAATTCGATGGGGGAAGTGGTTGAGTTTAATATTTGTGATGCAATGAAACACCCCATTGATGATCATTCTCTTTGTGCTATTGATATGATTGATCCTATTATTCAAGATGTTTTTAACATATCCGACATAAATGAATTGAAAAATATAATTGAACATGATGTTGACATTCATACTTTGGATTATGCACTAACATCCAACATGCAGGAAGTTCTAGCTCAATTGGATGGGCACAAAAGGCTCTCTATCTCATCTTTGGCCATTGGGCCAACATTGCTAACCCCAAGCGAAAAGCTTGTTCCGTCTATAGTGCAGGCACCGGAGATAGAATTGAAAGACCTTCCACCACATCTCAAATACGCTTTTCTGGGGGAAAACAACACATTTCCGGTGATTATCTCTAGCAAGTTATCCCCCATTCAAGAAGAGAAGTTGGTGAAAGTCTTAAAGGAGCACAAGACGGCTCTTGGTTGGACCATTGTGGACATCAAGGGGATTAGTCCCTCCACATGTATGAATAGGATCCTCCTTGAAGGCAAAACCATCAAGCCAACCCCAACGAAGATTGAATCCGCCCATGATGGATGTGGTCAAAAAGGAGGTATTGAAGCTCGTCCAAGCGGACATGATATTCCCGATTTCGGATAGCAAGTGGGTTAGTCCAACCCAAGTGGTTCCGAAGAAGGGGGTATCACCATGGTGAAAAAAACAATACGGTGAGATGGTTCCAAGCAAGACACAAACCGGAAGGAGAGCTTGCATCGACTATCGCAAACTAAACACGGTAACTCGTAAGGACCGTTTTCCTTTGCCCTTTATTGACCAAATGCTTGAACGCCTTGTAGGTCACCCCTATTACTATTTCTTGGATGGATATTCGGGCTACTTCCAAATAGCCATCGCTTTGGAGGATAAAGAGAAGACGACCTTCACATGTCCTTTTGGCACTTTTGCATACCGCAAAATGCCATTTGGACTTTGCAATGCTCCGACACCTTCCAACGGTGCATGATAAGTATTTTTTTTAGAGTATATTGACAATTTTATTGAAGTTTTTATGGATGATTTCACCGTCCATGGGGATAGTTTTGATGTATGCTTAGGACATTTAAAACTTGTTCTTTAAAAATGCGTAGAAACCAATTTAGTTCTTAATTCCAAAAAATGTCATTTCATGGTTGAACAAGGAATTGTGTTAGGACATGTAATATCATCAAAGGGATAGAAGTGTGACACACATATTTCATTTCTAGTTGATTACCAGTTAATTAACCCTGTTTAAAGCAATAAGCGGAAAAGCGGAAAACGTAAATTTTTAAAACTTTATCTTACAACCATATTCACAACATATATACATACTAACATACGTCATAAGCTCTGTTTAACAAAACACAACTGTTTAAAACCACACAAAACATCCTAGGCGGTAGCATCCCATAACAGCCCACCTGATATGATCTCAAATCCAGGTGTTGGGTCCAACGTCCTTGCCTTGATCAGGCCGAGTCTGAGTAGCTGAAACATATGTGGATATAACAACAATGAGCCACACGCTCAGTAAGGGTATACAAATCGCACTCTCCCAATATATATAAGTATCTAATATCCCGTCCCCAAAGGACACTCTATACCCTTCCTCACATTCCAGAGTCGATCAATGCATACATATCCACATTCACATATAATTCCACAACCATTCACATCACATTTCACATAAACATTCAAGCATTTTATCACGCATCACATATAAACATATCATCTCATATAAACATCTCATATCATCTCATCACATATAAATAATCATAACATAACATATAACATGCTAGACTCGATTGCATCGATGCATAGGTGATAATTAACTAACTAGCTCCAACTGATCGTACGATATATTTTCTCATTGCTTTCGTATTTCTTTTCTTTCTTTCTTTTTTTTTTCTTTCGGTTGGCCAACCCGATAGCGTCATAGGCTCCCTGTAGATCAGGTAGCGACCTCGGCCATCTTGTCCTAAGACCCCATGTAGATCAGGTCGCGATCTTGGACTATTTTTCTTATCTTGAGGCCCCCTGTAGATCAGGTAGCGACCCCTGGCTGTTTTTCTAATCTTGAGGCCCCCTGTAGATCAGGTAGCGACCTCTGAGGCCCCCTGTAGATCAGGTAGCGACCTCGTCCCCCGGAAACCCGTGCGGGACCCAGTTGGGCTAATTAATCAATTATTATCCTATATTATCACTTTCATATCATAACTCAGTTTCATGCTTTCATCATATTCTTTCATCACATTCTTTCCACTATCATCTCATGTACCTCATGCATGCTTTCATAAAGAATATCAAGTCATCATATCATCGTCTCACTCATATACATATAAGCATGCATACAATCATAACAAACATATATATACACTCAAGCATGCATAAAATCATAGCATATTAAATACATAACATATATTAAGCAAGTGTAATTCATATACACTTACCTCGCAGGTAAGAACAATAAAACCTCGCAAACCAACTATTCAGTCCGTTTCCCACTCGGACTATCCTCTTTTTATCATGCTTGGATACGCTCACAAAGAACTAAACTATAGTTAACCAAAACCTTCAACAACACCTGCGGAGAATATCATATTCCTCGTATTAAACTTATCGCTTCAAACACCAGTTAAATTTATTCCTTTGAATTTAATTAGCTTATAGCATTTTCTAGAATCCTAATTTAATTAATTAACCTTTAATTAGTTAATTAAATTTCGCCAGAACAACGTTTTGCCCGCAGGCAATTTCTGAACCCACCTGTCATCAAATCTCATCAAACAAACAACCCATAATCACCAGAATAAAGTAACGAGCATAATGGAATTTCCAATTATCCATTTTGACAAGCCTAAGGTCAATTTAGGCTAAATCGCAATACGGAAAAACGAATAAATTCATAACTTATTCGTTACTAACCCGATTGACGATCCGAAAGAAGATTCGGAATCACAACAACGCAGGCTACGCTCGGACACCATCAAATTCACCGGAATCTGAGCGACGGAACATCCCTAGTATCATATATGCTCGACCAGGCCTTCTCTTGCGCGGAAATATAGAATCTCGGTACCAAAATGAAGAGAATGAAGAGAGGAATCCAAAAACTCAAACGGATTTGAAATCGGATTAGAAACGGAGAGTAGATCTGAGTTTGAAGATTGAGAGAAATCAGAGCTTTTACGAGAAAACGTGAAAGGAAATGAATTAATAAACGTTATTTCCGCTATTTATAGCGAAGACGATAATTATCCTTTAGCGGAGTCGATGATTATCCTTTAGCGGAGTCGATAATTATCCTTTCACCGCTCCGAAAGCGGTTTAAGACCCCTTCTCCAAACTTCTCGAAATTGGAATAATAAATCTGGTATATTGTATGGATAATTATTCCGCAATTGTCTCGAAAAACGCGTATTCCTAAGCCGTCTTTCTTAGCCGCTAAGAAACGAAATAGCGACTCTTTTGGCCGTTTTGCCTTTCCATGTTTTTTCATATCTAGGACATGTCCGATGTCCTGATCATTTTTCTCAACTGCATTTTTATTAATTGAAGCTCCCAAATGCTCCAAATAACACCGGGTTGTAATATCATCTAGGAGCAAGTTACCTCGAGAGGTATCTCGTGTTAAAACGGATTTAATTCCTTAAAATTCTCGATTAGGTCATCTTCGATTTTTGACTGTTACAAATATCTCCCACTTTAAGAAATTTCGTCCCGAAATTTAAGAAAGGACGTAGAACCAAACTCGTGGATATATCAAAAGGATGCACAACCGGATCACAATTTCTCGAGGTTTTTACTCAAAAAGATAGGGGTATCTAGCTCTCATATCTCGCTCGGTCTCCCATGTAGCCTCTCGAACAGAATGATGTCCCCATCTGACCTTCACCATTGAAATCTCCTTGTTTCTCAATCTTCGAACTTGTCTGCCTAAAACCTCAACTGGTTCTTCTGGGTAGGACAAGTTCTCATATACTTCTATCTCAAGTTCGGGAATGATATGACTCAGATCTGACCTATACCTCCGTAGCACCGATACGTGAAAGACGTCATGTAATCTTGATAACTCAGGTGGTAACGCCAATCTATACGCAAGTGGTCCGATCTTCTCTAAGATCTCATATGGACCAATGTATCTCGGTGCTAACTTCCCATGCCTACCAAATCTCATAACTCCCCTCCAAGGAGATACCTTCAAAAACACTCTCTCGCCTATCTCATATGTCATCTCTCGTCTATGGCGGTCAAAGTAGCTCTTCTGACGATCTTGTGCTGCCTTCAAGCACTGCTTTACTACTTGTACTTTCTCTATTGTCTGTTGTACAAGTTCAGGACCCTCTATTTGTCGCATGCCCTCAAAATCCCAACATACAGGTGTGCGACACTTCCTTCCATACAAGGCCTCGTAAGGGGCCATACCAATACTTGAATGGAAACTGTTATTATACGCAAATTCGAGCAATGGCAGGTTAGAATCCCAGTTACCTTTAAGCTCCAAAACACAAGATCTCAACATCTCCTCCAAGGTCTGAATCGTTCTCTCTGATTGTCCGTCTGTCTGAGGATGAAATGCTGTACTGAAATGCAATCTTGTACCTAAGGCAGTTTGCAGACTTCCCCAGAAATGGGATGTAAACCTCGGATCTCTATCAGATACAATCGATACAGGGACTCCGTGCAGTCGAACAATCTCTCTCACATACAACTCTGCCAGCTCATCCAAGGAGTTATCTTGTCTCATCGGTAAGAAGTGGGCAGATTTCGTCAATCTGTCTACAATCACCCATACCGTGTCATTCTTTCTGAAAGTCCTAGGAAGTCCAACCACAAAATCCATTGTAATCCGCTCCCACTTCCACTCAGGAACTGATAAAGATTGTAACTTCCCTGCTGGTGCTAGGTGTTCAGCCTTCACTTGCTGACACACGAGACATCGAGCCACAAAATCAGCTACCTCTCGTCTCATCCTGGGCCACCAATAGATCTTCCTCAGGTCATTAAACATCTTCGTACTCCCAGGATGCATGGAATACCTCAAGGAATGTGCCTCTTCAAGTAGCTTCTTCTTTAACTCCTCAGTGTTTGGCACGCATATCCGTGCACCTCTGTATAACACTCCCTGATCAGACAACTGGAAGTGTGTAGTGGTAGCATCTCCCACTTTAGCTTTCAACTTCTTCAGTGTATCATCCTCATCTTGTCTAATT
>BSUD01000006.1:99926488-99991158 GCA_033239045.1 Fagopyrum esculentum | reverse complement strand
AAAAGGCATAACTGTAAACTCATAGTGTCCATACCGAGTACGAAAAGCTGTCTTCAGTATTGAATTCTCTGCTATCCTCAACTGCCAGTATCCCGATCGAAGGTCAATCTTTGAAAATACTGTAGCACCCCTTAGTTGATCAAGCAAGTCCTCTATCCTCGGTAAGGGATACTTGTTCTTGATTGTGATTTTGTTCAACTGACGGTAGTCTATGCACAATCGTAAACTACCATCTTTCTTCTTCACAAAAAGCACTGGTGTACCCCAAGGAGAAATACTCGGGCATATAAAACCCTTCTCGAGTAACTCCTCTAGTTGTTTCTTTAACTCCTTTAGCTCTAGCGGAGTCATCCTGTAAGGAGCAATTGATATCGGTGTTGCACCTGGTAATGTCTCAATCTCGAAGTCTACCTCTCTACTCGGAGGTAAACCAGGTAAATCATCAAGGAAAACTTCAGGAAATTCTCTGACAACATCCACCTCAGATACTCCGGGGCTAACAATGGCAAAATCTGACACACTAGCCAGATAAGCCTGACACCCTTCCCGAAGTAATCTAAAAGTTGTTACTGCAGATATGAGGCAAGTAGGAATAACATTCCTCTTACCGGTGAAAATCAGCTTTCTCACCCCATCTACCTCCATTGTAACTTCCTTTGTATAACAATTAATCAAAGCTATATGGGTGGATGGCCAACCCATTACTAACATCACATCAAACTCTCTCAAGAAATCATCCAATGTCAACACAAGTGGTATACTACGGCCATTAGGGACCGTGTCCTGTCAATTTCTAGTTGCTTCCTCAAGCAAGGATATAACATATTGTACACGTCTCTCATCAGCGTATATAACTCCATCTAGAATGGACGCAATGTTCCTTAATCACTCATCCATTACTAATGGATCAGTAGTCCCATCAAACGACTTTTCCCCTTGACGGAAAATCTTCTCAAAATTCTTGTTCATCTTTACTAGAATAATACCCGCTTGAGACACTGTTGTGTCTATGGTGGTATAACTTCTCTCAAATATATCAATAAATCAGATATACCAGCCATATCCGATGGTGGTAGTGATATTGGCTAAACTGGCACCATAGGGTACTCCTGATCATTTCTACCCTGAGCATGTACACACTCAGTCGACCCTTTAGCTGTGCTCCGCCATCTAAAAGAAAAGGAAAATTTCAAAAGTTTTTCAGAAAACTTCCCACAACCCAAGCCAAGGAATCATATCTCTGCTCTGATACCAACCAAATGTGACACACCTATTTCATTTCTAGTTGATTACCAGTTAATTGACCCTGTTTAAAGCAATAAGCGGAAAAGCGGAAAACGTAAATTTTTAAAACTTTATCTTACAACCATATTCACAACATATATACATACTAACATACGTCATAAGCTCTGTTTAACAAAACACAACTGTTTAAAACCACACAAAATATCCTAGGCGGTAGCATCCCATAACAGCCCACCTGATATGATCTCAAATCCAGGTGTTGGGTCCAACGTCCTTGCCTTGATCAGGCCGAGTCTGAATAGCTGAAAAATATGTGGATATAACAACAATGAGTCACACGCTCAGTAAGGGTATACAAATCGCACTCTCCCAATATATATAAGTATCTAATATCCCGTGACCAAAGGACACTCTATACCCTTCCTCACATTCCAGAGTCGATCAATGCATACATATCCACCTTCACATATAATTCCACAACCATTCACATCACATTTCACATAAACATTCAAGCATTTTATCACACATCACATATAAACATATCATCTCATATAAACATCTCATATCATCTCATCACATATAAATAATCATAACATAACATATAACATGCTAGACTCGATTGCATCGATGCATAGGTGATAATTAACTAACTAGCTCCAACTGATCGTACGATATATTTTCTCATTGCTTTCGTATTTCTTTTCTTTCTTTCTTTTTTTTCTTTCGGTTGGCCAACCCGATAGCGTCATAGGCCCCCTGTAGATCAGGTAGCGACCTCGGGCATCTTGTCCTAAGACCCCCTGTAGATCAGGTCGCGATCTTGGACTATTTTTCTTATCTTGAGGCCCCCTGTAGATCAGGTAGCGACCCTTGGCTGTTTTTCTTATCTTGAGGCCCCCTGTAGATCAGGTAGCGACCTCCGAGGCCCCTTGTAGATCAGGTAGCGACCTCGTTCCCCAGAAACCCGTGCGGGACCCAGTTGGGCTAATTAATCAATTACCATCCTATATTATCACTTTCATATCATAACTCAATTTCATGCTTTCATCATATTCTTTCATCACATTCTTTCCACTATCATCTCATGTACCTCATGCATGCTTTCATAAAGAATATCAAGTCATCATATCATCGTCTCACTCATATACATATAAGCATGCATACAATCATAACAAACATATATATACACTCAAGCATGCATAAAATCATAGCATATTAAATACATAACATATATTAAGCAAGTGTAATTCATATACACTTACCTCGCACGTCAGAACAATAAAACCTCGCAAACCAAATATTGAGTCCGTTTCCCACTCGGACTATCCTCTTTTTATCATGCTTGGATACGCTCACAAAGAACTAAGCTATAGTTAACCAAAACCTTCAACAACACCTACGGAGAATATCATATTCCTCGTATTAAACTTATCGCTTCAAACACCAGTTAAATTCATTCCTTTGAATTTAATTAGCTTATAGCATTTTCTAGAATCCTAATTTAATTAATTAACCTTTAATTAGTTAACTAAATTTTGCCAGAACAACGTTTTGCCCGCAGGCAATTTCTGAACCCACCTGTCATCAAATCTCATCAAACAAACAACCCATAATCACCAGAATAAAGTAACGAGCATAATGGAATTTCCAATTATCCATTTTGACAAGCCTAAGGTCAATTTAGGCTAAATCGCAATACGGAAAAACGAATAAATTCATAACTTATTCGTTACTAACCCGATTGACGATCCGAAAGAAGATTCGGAATCACAACAACGCAGGCTACGCTCGGACACCATCAAATTCACCGGAATCTGAGCGACGGAACATCCCTAGTATCATATATGCTCGACCAGGCCTTCTCTTGCGCGGAAATGTAGAATCTCGGTACCAAAATGAAGAGAATGAAGAGAGGAATCCAAAAACTCAAACGGATTTGAAATCGGATTAGAAACGGAGAGTAGATCTGAGTTTGAAGATTGAGAGAAATCAGAGCTTTTACGAGAAAACGTGAAAGGAAATGAATTAATAAACGTTATTTCCGCTATTTATAGCGAAGACGATAATTATCCTTTAGCGGAGTCGATGATTATCCTTTAGCGGAGTCGATAATTATCCTTTCACCGCTCCGAAAGCGGTTTAAGACCCCTTCTCCAAACTTCTCGAAATTGGAATAATAAATCTGGTATATTGTATGGATAATTATTCCGCAATTGTCTCGAAAAACGCGTATTCCTAAGCCGTCTTTCTTAGCCGCTAAGAAACGAAATAGCGACTCTTTTGGCCATTTTGCCTTTCCATGTTTTTTCATATCTAGGACATGTCCGATGTCCTGATCATTTTTCTCAACTGCATTTTTATTAATTGAAGCTCCCAAATGCTCCAAATAACACCGGGTTGTAATATCATCTAGGAGCAAGTTACCTCGAGAGGTATCTCGTGTTAAAACGGATTTAATTCCTTAAAATTCTCGATTAGGTCATCTTCGATTTTTGACTGTTACAAGAAGTAGATAAGGCTAAAATTGATGTAATTCAAAGTTTGTCTTATCCTACTAATTTGCGTGATATTCGTTCTTTCCTAGGTCATGCAGGTTTTTATCGGCGATTCATCAAGGACTTTTTCAAGATTTCAGCGCCGTTGTGTGAGCTACTCAAGAAGGATGCGACTTTCATTGTTGATAAAGATTGGAAGAAGGCGTTTGACACCTTGAAAGCTTGTCTCACTAGTGCACCCATCATCCGATCTCCAAATTGGGAGAAGCCCTTTGAGATCATGTGCGATGCCAACGACTATGTTGTAGGAGCCGTCCTAGGACAAAAGCACAGAAGAGCATCACATACCATCAATTATGCATCCATGACGCTGAATGGAGCTCAAAGAAACTACTCGATCACCGAGAAGGAGATGTTAGCGGTTGTGTTTGCGCTAGAGAAATTCAGACAATACCTCCTTGGTGTGAAGGTAATAGTGTTTACTGACCATACAACCCTCTGGTACCTCATGACAAAGAAGGAAGCAAAGCCAAGGTTGATCCGGTGGGTGCTCCTTCTAAGCGAATTCAATTTGGAAATACGAGACAAGAAGGGAGCAGAGAACCTGGTAGCAGACCACTTGAGTAGTCTGGTGAAGGAAGAGAAAGATCCAGCAAGAGGAAAGGTCATACTTGGGAGTTTTCCAAACGACACATTCTACACAACTCTCTATTGTGTAACCGCCCCTGCGCATCCAAAGTCCCGCCCCCGCGCACAGCCGCCCCTACGGCTCGAGGCCGGCGCCCCTGCGTGATGCTCTGGCCGCCCCTGCGGATTACATGACAGTGGTTCTGTTTAAGCTTCACTCTTTCAAACCTTGGTTTGCTGACATCGTTAACTTTCTTGTTAGAGGTGAGTACCCTCCAAACTTCACCAAAGCACTGAGAGAGAAGGTGAAGGCCGAGGCAAGACACTACGTATGAGATGATCCATATCTTTGGAATCATTGTAGTGATCAGGTAATACGCCGTTGCATCCCGGATAATGATGTACAATTTGTTCTCTCTTTCAGTCATTCTGAAGCTTTTGGGGGAAATTTTGGGGCCAATAAAACTACGAGGAAAGTCTTAGATGCGGGGTTTTTTTGGCCACACATCTTTCGAGACGCTTTTGCGTTTTGTAAGGTGTGTGATAGGTGTCAAAGAGTAGGTAATATTTCTAGGAGAAATGAAATGCCTCAATCTTCACTTATATTTTGCGAAATTTTTGACGTTTGGGGGATAGATTTCATGGGTCCTTTTCCTAACTCTTTTGGGCATACTTATATATTACTTGCGGTGGACTATGTTTCCAAGTGGGTGGAAGCAAAGACCACCAAAACTGATGATTCTAAGGTTGTGACAACGTTTCTTAAGGATAACATTTTCTCAAGGTTTGACATCCCCAAGGCTTTGAGAAGTGATAGGGGAACTCACTTTTGCAACAAGACGATCACCGCTCTCCTTAAGAAGTAACATGTCCATCAACGTGTGTCAACATCCTACCACCCACAAACAAATGGACAAGCGGAAGAGTCAAACCCGGAGATCAAGACCATCCTTGAAAAGACGGTTTCCCCTGGAAGGAAAGATTGGAGCCTGAGGCTCAATGACGCTTTGAGGGCATACCGAACAGCGTACAAGACTCCTATTGGAATGTCCGCATTCCGACTTGTGTTTGGAAAGGCTTGTCACCTACCGGTGGAGCTAGAACACAAGGCATGGTGGGCGGTGAAGAAATGCAACATGAACGTGGATGAAGTAGGAGAATTCCGGAAGCTTCAATTGCAAGAGCTGGAGGAGTTAAGGCTCGATGCATACGACCATGCAACAACATACAAAGAGAAGACAAAAGCATGGCATGACCGGAACATTCTCCGAAAGAACTTTAAAGCAGGTAACAAAGTCCTTCTATTTCAATCACGTTTAAAACTTTTTGCAGGAAAGCTACGCTCAAGGTGGGTAGGTACATATGTGATAGCTGAGGTCCATCAACATGGTGTTGTGGATCTTTACGATCCACAAACACAAAATATTCAAGGTCAATGGACAAAGGCTCAAGCTATATCTTGAAGGAGTGAATAATGATCTCATAGACGAGATGGTGTTAGAGGAGGCCCAAGCAGAGAAGTAAGGTCCTTATGTCAAGCCAACGACATAAAAGAAAGGTGCTGCTCGGGAGGCAACCCGAGAGAATAAGAAGAGGAGTCACTGTCAAGGAAACCACCCCTGCGGCCCCATGTCACCGCCCCTGCGGTGACAACCTATGCTCAGTCCCACCCCCAGCGCTGGGCTTGCGCCAACTCAAGACTGTCACCGCCCCTGCGGTGACAGGCCCCCGCCTCTGCGGCGTTTTCCCCTTGACAGAAGCCCTAGTGCCGCCCCCGACGATGGGCCTACATCCCCTCTCTCCTTGTCACCACCCCCGCGGTGACAAGCCCCCACCCCTGCAGGTTTACCTAGAAAAGAAAAAAATAAACGACAAAAAAGATCATACATCTACCCCACCCACCCCTATCTCTCCTCCTCACCTACCACTCATCTCTCTCTCTCGACCTAGCCCCCAAAACGCCCCTGTGCCCTAACTCTCTCCCCCTCACATCACCACTGCACCAGTCAACACACGCCCTTGCGCCACCACTGCGACGCCCTCTCTCACTCCACCACTACGCCCCTGCGCCACCCGCTCTGTCCCTCCCCAATACCATCCCTTAATCTCTCACATCTAAGCCCTAATCATCATCCACCACAATCAACCACCATCAACCACTCTACACCATCTTCATTGGTCACCGGAAGCCGTCACCACCAGCAAGAAACACCAGGAAGGTGCCACTTCTCCACCACCGGTCGAAGCTGTCAAAAATCGCCTCAAGTGTCTTCGTCCGCCCCTATGCCTGCCATATTCCGCCCTTGCACTAGCCCGCACCTGCGGATCATTAGTCGCCCCTGCGTAAAAGACAACAAAGGGTTCGATCTCTTATCCTTTCTTTATGATTTCTAATTCCTTTACTTCAAGTGCTGCTAGATAGATACCACAAGGAAGTATAAGATGTCGGAGACCAAAAAGACACGCTTTTAGATTGTGCAAGACCGAGTGGTGTATGCAACTTGGTTTTTGTACGTTCCGACATTGGAGAAGCTCGGCATGTTAGAGAGCATGCATTCCTTCCTCAATAATGCTAGAATTGGGGACTTCCTCAACAGAAGCGCTCCTACTTACCCCGAGCTCTCCTTGCAGTTCATTGCCACCTTCACCATGGAGAAGGAGGATCATGTCGTTGTTGCCGTAACTTTCAAATACAAAAAGAAGAAGTACACGGTCAAATTCTCACAGGTGCAGGAGGATTTTGGGTTCACTACAAACCCTATTGACAAGTGGTGGGAAATTGCACCAACTCCGGACTTGGTGGAGTTTTGGCAAGCGGCGACCGGCTCCGACTTTCATGCTGGGGTGAGTACAACAACAAACTCACTCACCCTTGCTTGAGGCTCCTTTCCAATATCATCATGTGTGTCTTCTATGGAAACAAGGAAGAATACAAGGTCGCTCTCAAGGACCTTCCGCTGCTATACGCTTGCATTCTAGCATGTGAAAACGTGCCGGATTGGCCATGCCTCTTCCTCACACCTTTGAAGCTGATATGAAAGAACGAGCCGAGAGATATTGTTGGAGGTGGAGTCATATCCTTGATAACTGAGTAGGTCATGGATATGACCAAGTTGGAGGATGGGATGGCAATCCCATTCTACAATGAAGGACTTCTCCGGCGGTGCAACCTCCTCCGGAGAGACGGTAAGAACTTGTTTTAGCTCTCTTTTGCAAATAGGAGCCACATTACCTACTTGCCCCAGCCACAACCATTCGGAGATGAGCTCTCCGAGCTTTATATTGCTGCTGATCCATTTGTCCCGTGGAGGCCTCATGTTGCTATTGTTGAGAGGCATGTGGCGAGCTCTAGCCGGGCCCCATACGAGGATCACATGCCTATTCACGAGGATGAGGAGATGCCCACCGCAGGAGAGGATGACCCTGCACTTGCGATTCTCCAGGCTCAAATGGTTGCTCTGACCACTCAACACCAGCAGTGGCAGACCGACTACCAGCGCACCATGCTTGAGCAACAACAGGCCTGACAGACAGGCTTTCAGGAGAGCATGACCACCCACTTTGACCAGCGTCAAAAAACTTGGCAGGCGGCTCAGCAGCAAAGGATGGAGGCTCAACAGTTGGCTTGGCAAGCCAACTTTGAGGCTTCCTTTGGAGGCCGGTTGGATGCTCAGCAGACCCGCCTTGATGGCATATACCGACAGCAGGAGCATTTCGTCGGCCATGTTCGCTCCAAACGGTGTGTGCAAGCTTTAAATTTATAACCCTAGACTTAAGCTTAAAACAAGGATGCGAACCCGCAGTGTACGGGTCAATCGTAGTAAAAGCAAGAAAATTCCAGGGGTCGATCACAGGGACTTGGTGAAACAAAGTCAATACGGTATGCTATGTCAATTCTAACCACAAGAGCGATTAACACAATCAAAGATGAATAAGAAGTCAATAAAGCAAACATGCAATTCTAGGGATTAAGACATCTAGTTGTGGTTCCAACTCGAGATCTATAGATAAGCGAACAAAGCTGAGATTTTTGCGAGGGGAAGGTGTTACTAAAGTGGAGTAGATCACCGGGTAAGTCTCAAGGAATTAAGATAAAGAACTATACCCTCAAACTAACACACCATCTAAGGGAATAGAATCAACCTTTACCGGGTAAGTCTCAGGCTAACTCACAAAGATGGGATGGAAGCACACTCAAACCCCAATAAAGGATAAACCTTTATTACCTACACTTATGATCGTTGGTATACAAACTAAGGAATTACCGGGTAAGTCTCATCCTAAGCTTGCTTTGAACCAGAAAGGTGTAATAAGAATAGGATTTGGCAAACTCTAACACTTAACTCTCAGTTTAAGGTTGGATAAGTCACCTCGGTCAGAAGAATTCCACCCCAGCCGAGATGTTCATCAACCGAACGAGATGCTTAGGGTTAAGGTTAAAGACTCGAACTTTCAGGATCCTACTGGAATCTAAGATTATTCTATCATTGTTTTTCCCACAACCTTCAGCCAATCACCCTAGATTCACACAAGGAAATTAGCCACTCATCATCATTATGAAAGTATTAAATGTAAGGGAAGAAGGTGAATATTTGAACAAAGAAGAATTTAATGAAAAGACTTCAATAATTGAATCAAATATCACACAAAGCGTTCCTTGGATAATAATCCAAAAAGACAAGACAACAATTTAGGGAATTGGAGACAATCTTACAAAACCCTTCAAAAAGCTATAAAAGCTATGGACTTCAATCTTCCTTCAACCTTCAAAAAGGTTCTTCAATTCTCTCCCAAAATTGGAGTATGCTGCTGCTGCGTAAACGTTGATCGACGGTATAGCGTCCTTCTGGAATCGTGGAAATCCAACCCTTTTTATAGGAAAATAACCCTCCAAAGATAATAAATCTTAGAAAGATATTCTCCCATAAATATAGGTTAAATATATGATTCTGCATATCTCCTTCCTTCCAGAAGCCAAGCCCAAAAATATAAGATCACTTTCCAATTTTAAAAGATCTCTTCCAAGAATAAAATATTCTCGCCGCGTCCTAGGTGTTCGCCTCGGTCGAGTCGGTGTCTCTGGATCACCTCGGTCGAGGTGAACTTCTGGTCAACCGAGGTGACTCACAACTGAATGTGAAATCTCTCAAAACTGGTCCAAAGTAAATCTTTAATTCATGGCTATGCTTCCTGGATGTAGCTCCAAATGACTCATGACTCCTTTTGCTCCTTTTGTATGCAAAACGCACCATATTACCTGCAATTACAACGAAACTAGGTGTAGACCTCGATTCTCGCAAAGGTAGATGAAATGGTAGTAAAATCGCATAATGTACATACAAACATGCAGATTATGAAAGATAAAACGTCCAAACAAACCCCGAAATATAGACTATAATTCATGCTATCAAAATACCCCATACTTAGCCCTTGCTTGTCCCCAAGCAAGTTCCGCATATAAAAGATAAGATAGAATGGATTATAAGTCAAGAAAATCAATGAAAAAAAATCTTTCAAAAACATTTTATGGTGTGCAATTATCATAAATCACTCTAAGAGAATACTTCCTGGAATTTAAAAACTCAATATGCTCAAAACATTTTATAAATATAGAAAAGTTGTTCATCTTTGCATAAAATCATAGAATGCATAATAAATCATAATTATCAAAATTAATCATGTATAATCCGATTTAAACCGCTAAGTCAATCAACAAGCTCAAGGTCTCAAGGGCTTCCCAAAAGAAAAGGTCAAGAAACGTGTAGGGTAGGGATGTATGTAAGGTAATGTGGTGCTAGAATCCGGGAAAAGGATGAACTTCACTTTCACTTTGACTTGCAACACCTTCCACCAATAAGCTTTGCTTATTTCATACTTTTTTTCTTTTTACTTTACTTTTTGGGATGCATGGACAGAGGTGCACAATAACCGAAGCCTAGGAGATCCGCAATCATCAATTTCTCGAGATGCATCAAACCCTTGATGCACATACCATGACCCGTTAGGAATATCGCTCAATCCGATTTTGGCAAGACACAAACACCCGGCTATGTGAATGGTGCCGAGTTACTCATCTTCATGATTGACTTCCCCAAACCTATAATTGCTCTCTAATACTTTCACTTCCAGCCACTTCTCAATTTTAACTTGCTTTCACCACTTCGCTTGCTTCCAAATTCCCGGATAGGTAAAGGGAGGCAAAATGTATATGAGGGGCTAAGCATGATCAAGGAGAAGAAGAAGAAGAAGAGAATGAATTGCCTTGGTCTTTCCAAGAAGAACGTGAGAGAACTTAACCTGCGGTGTCAACCTTCAAATTCAACATAATTTGGATAAAACAAAGTATTAAACATGCCAATAATTTTAAACAAAGCATTTAGCAACTTAAACATATTATAAAACCTTTAAACGCACAAAGAATTTAAAACCAGTAAGTAAACAAGATCTTCACTGATATCATATCCAAATAAGTAACACAAAATCGTTTTCGAAAACTCTCAGTTAACCCACCTCGGTCGAGGTGTTCTTGGTTCAACCGAGGTGGAATGCCTAGTTCGGCCAGAATCTCCCCGGTCGAGGTCAAAAATTTTTTTTTAAAAACCAATTATTTTATTTTTTTTCGGTTCGGTTTCAACGTTTTTCTCAATCAAATAACCTGTAGGTTTGCATGTAATATTAGATAATCATATAAAGGCAAATGAAGCATAAATATGAATAAATATCCGATAAAGCGTGAGTCATACATCGAAGTCATCAAATAGTCAAATAATACAGACAAATACCCCATACTTGAGACACACTGTCCTAGTGGGTATAATAAAAGTCTAAATAAAAGAGGACTCACCGGATAAGAGCCGAACTGCATAAAAAATATAATAAATAAACCCTGCAGCTCCTCAATAGTCCTGATCCGGCGGCGGTGGTGGTGGTACATAAGGATGCTGGGTCGGATCAAACGGATAGCCCATAGTCTGCTGGAACTGTAGCTCCATCATCCTACGCTGATAGTGCTGCCCCTCCAACATCTGCTGAGTCCAGCTGTCAAGGTATCGGTGTTGGGCGGCAAATCTCTCATGTATGTCCACTGTAAGGGCAACATATGAGTCTATCATCTGATCTGTCAAGTCGTCGATCCGACGATGAGCCTCTGCATCTCTATGACGGCGTGTCCGACGCCTAGCAGATCTAGCGGGAGGTGCAGCAGGTGCAGGCTCAGTATCCTCCTCATCATCATCTAAATCAATAATAGGTGGTGCGCTCGTCCCAGCTGTATCTGTACCTGTGTCCATCGGGACGCCACCTCCTCTCTCATCGACTGTGTCATCATCATCGTCGTCCTCACCCTCAGCCTCCTCCTCAGCCTCAGCATGGGCAGCTGCTCCTGCTCTGTAATCCTCCATAAGTGGACCCCAAGCAGTCTGCCAGAAATGTGGATCAAAGACAGAGAACTGTGTAGACCATTTGATGCCCTGAGGTGCAGTCAGCTCCCATGGCATAGCGACGTAAGGTGTAGTCAAACCACGGGGAACTAGAATCCTCCGTGTAATCATCTCTTGAAGTCCGAGCGGCTTGGCAGCCGCCACCATGGTACATCTACTCAGATCCATATTCTGATACCGAGAGATATGGGTCACTATCCCTCCGCAGCATATATCTCCCTTCCCTTTGGCCTTGATCCTATGCAGATCCTCTGCCAGCATCAATCCAAAGTCAGGGTATCCACCTGTGACCATGCAGAATAAAGAGAAGAGCTCCCCCTGTCGGACCTTCTGGGGCGTCTCAGTACGCGCCAGAAGCGTCTCGCTGAAGATCCTGTGTACCAACCGAAAAGCTAGATGATAGATAAGCTTCGCCCTGGAATCACCAGGGCGCCACCTGTGTGCATGCCTCGTGATGTGGGCGATCTGACCCCAGAACTCTCTAGCTACAGCTCGGGTCGGGAAATCTACAGCGGTGGGGGCAGGGAAGCCAAAAATGTCTCTCCAATAGTCAAGAGGTACTAGGTAGTTCCGGTTCATCAACCGGTACTTCACAGCCCTCTCTGTGGGGAGGTAAGTGAAGGAACTGACAAACTCGAGGGTCGGCTCTAGGTAGGCTGGGGCTCGGATCTCAGTAAACTGATCCAGCCCGACTGTGGTGATCATCCTCCTAAGCTCTCCATCTACGTGGAGACAGTCAAAGGCAGAAACGTCCAGAAATCTAGGAGCGATAACTGGACGACTAGCAATGCGATCATAATCTACCCGGTGTCTCTCATGGATCACCGGAATAGAAGGTCGGGATGAGGAAGAAGAAGGGGAAGGAGAGGATCTATCTCTAAGGGCTAACAATCTGTCAGAACTCATTTTCAAACTGTACTGTCAGACTACCTCGGTCGGCTGACAACTCCAAGAATCACCTCGATCGAGGTGCAGGTCGACTGGACCGAGGCGAAGACAGTCGCGATTCCACTCTCTGAATTTCAGTTCTTTTTCCCCAAAAATCACTACCGATGCTTCCTAAGGGGTACTTAAGGTTTTCCTCAACAGAATCAAGGGCAACCAAAGCCCAAATCGCAGTAAACGAACGAGTTTAGGTTTTCGAACGTTTTTACCTCGTTCCGGTCGAGTTGCTCAAATTTCTTGCAGATCTGTAGTTGCAGTCGACTCCTCTATCCTTCAATCTCGGTTTGGAAGCAGAAAACGTCGAAAACGAGCAAGAAACGAGGGTGAGCGAAACGGATCTGTCGCCGCGGTCGAAATAGGTAAAAATGTGAAAAGTAATTTTTCCCCCTTTTATACTGTTACTGGATCTGCTGTCACCTCGGTCGAGATGGTCTCGACTGACCCGAGGTGGTATGGACCGAGGCGGTTCTGCAGAAACCCTAGTCGCCTCGGTTGCTCAAGAATCAACTCGGTCGAAGTGCTCTGACAGTGACCGAGGTGCTTCTGTCTTCTCAGAATCTCGAACTTCTGTCCTTCCAGTTGTGCTCCTCCTTAGATATTCCCTGTTGTCTGTCCAGAACGCCAAAAAAAACAAAGCAAAGCAAAGCAAAAACAAAAACTATCTAAGCTAGACTAGAAAACGGGAAAAGAGAGCAATACCTTGGGTTGCCTCCCAAGAAGCGCTTGATTTAAGGTCGCTAGCTGGACCATAATGCGTCTCAAACGAGGTAGGAGGTTCCCTCACCCCATACTTCACCTCCATCGTGGGGTGAAGTAAGTAGATCCATCAAACGCTCCAAGACGTGTAAGTGCTCGTCGGGGAATGAATCGTCTATGGGTGGGCTATCCGTCTCGCGGGAGGATTCCGGTAGCCGGCTGAGGTGATCCGCAACTGAATTCTCGGATCCCTTCTTATCGCGGATCTCTAGGTCAAACTCTTGAAGCAAGAGAATCCATCGAATAAGGCGCGGCTTTGCATCTTTCTTAGCCAACAAGTAACGAATGGCTGCATGGTCGGTGTAGACAATGACTTTCGCCCCTACTAGATAGGAACGAAATTTCTCGAAAGCATATACAACCGCCAATAACTCTTTCTCGGTGGTAGCGTAGTTGCGTTGTGCTTCATCTAGCGTCTTGCTAGCATAATAAATGGCGGTGGTCCGTCCATCTTTCTTCTGTCCGAGCACCGCTCCTACGGCTACATCACTAGCGTCACACATGACCTCGAAGGGCAAGGTCCAATCAGGAGGCTGGATAATGGGAGCGGAGATCAACGCTTCCTTAATCCTGTAAAAAGCATCAAGACACTCCTGCGAAAACTCAAAAACAACATCTTTATTCAAGAGGTTAGTTAGAGGTTTAGAAATCTTAGAGAAGTCTTTGATGAATCTCCTGTAGAAACCTGCATGCCCGAGAAAACTCCTCACACCTTTAACAGAACAAGGAGGAGGGAGTTTCTCAATAGTCTCGATCTTAGCTCGATCGACCTCAATACCTCGATTAGAAACGAGGTGTCCTAGCACAATGCCTTCATTAACCATAAAATGACACTTCTCCCAATTCAAAACAAGGTTAGTGTCTTCACATCTTTTAAGTACTAGAGAAAGGTTAGATAGGCAATCATCAAAAGAGGAACCATATACAGAAAAATCATCCATGAATACCTCCATGATCTCCTCTATGTACTCGGAAAAGATAGCCATCATGCATCGCTGGAAGGTAGCTGGTGCATTGCACAATCCAAATGGCATCCTCCGATAGGCAAACGTCCCCCAAGGACAAGTGAAAGTGGTCTTCTCCTGATCATCCGGATGGATAGGAATCTGGAAGAATCCACTATAGCCGTCCAAGTAGCAAAAGTGTGAATGCTGGGCCAACCGTTCGAGCATTTGATCAATGAAGGGAAGCGGAAAATGATCCTTCCGAGTTGCCGTGTTCAGCTTCCTATAATCGATGCAAACTCTCCAGCCCGTAACGGTCCTCGTTGGGATCAACTCGTTATTCTTATTCGTCACAACGGTCATCCCTCCTTTCTTCGGAACGACATGCACCGGGCTAACCCACTTGCTGTCCGAGATAGGATAAATAATACCTGCATCCAACAACTTAAGAACTTCTGTTCGCTCCAAACGGTGTGTGCAAGCTTTAAATTTATAACCCTAGACTTAAGCTTAAAACAAGGATGCGAACCCGCAGTGTACGGGTCAATCGTAGTAAAAGCAAGAAAATTCCAGGGGTCGATCACAGGGACTTAGTGAAACAAAGTCCAATACGGTATGCTAGTGTTGATGCTAACCACAAGAGCAAGTATACAATCAAAGATGAATAAGATGTCAAATAAAGCAAACATGCAATTCTAGGGATTAAAGCATCTAGTTGTGGTTCCAACTCAAGATCTATAGATAAGCGGACAAAGCTGAGATATTTGCATGGGGAAGGTGTTTCTAAAGTGGAGTAGATCACCGGGTAAGTCTCACTACACACTAATCCCAACCGTAACTCCTATTACCGGGTAAGTCTCAAGGAATTAAGATAAAGAACTATTGCCTCAAACTAACACACCATCTAAGGGAATAGAATCAACCTTTACCGGGTAAGTCTCAGGCTAACTCACAAAGATGGGATGGAAGCACACTCAAACCCCAATAAAGGATAAACCTTTATTACCTACACTTATGATCGTTGGTACACAAACTAAGGAATTACCGGGTAAGTCTCATCCTAAGCTTGCTTTGAACCAGAAAGGTATAATAAGAATAGGATTTGGCAAACTCTAACACATTAACTCTCAGTTAAGGATCGGATAAGCCACCTCGGTCAGCCAGTTTCCACCCCGGTCGAGATGTTCATCGACTGAACGAGATGCTTAGGGTTAAGGTTAAAGACTCGAACTTTCAGGATCCTACTGTGATTAAGATCATTCTATCATTGTTTTTCCCACAACCTTCAGCCAATCACCCTAGAATCACACAAGGAAATTAGCCACTCATCATCATAATGAAAGTATTAAATATATGGGAAGAAGGTGAATATTTGAACAAAGAAGAATTTAATGAAAACACTTCAATAACTGGATCAAATATCACACAAAAATCGTTCCTTGGATAATAATCCAACAAGACAAGACAACAAGGAAAAGAATTGAAGACAATCTTACAAAACCCTCCAAAAAGCTATAAAGCTATAGTCTTCAATCTTCCTTCTTGCTCCTCAATGTAGCTCCAAATGACTCTTGACTCTTTTTGCTCCTTTTCGATGCAAAACGTACCATATTACCTGCAATTACAACGAAACTAGGCGTAGACCTCGATTCTCGCAAAGGTAGATGAAATGGTAGTAAAATCACATAATGTACATACAAACATGCAGATTATGAAAGATAAAACGTCCAAACGAACCTCAAAATATAGACTATAATTCATGCTATCAAAATACCCCATACTTAGCCCTTGCTTGTCCCTAAGCAAGTTCCTCATATAGAAATCAAGATAGAATGGATTATAAGTCAAGAAAATCAATGAAAAGTCTTTCAAAAAACATTTTTATGGTGTGGAATTATCATAGATCACTCTAAGAGAGTACTTCCTGGAAATTAAAAACTCAATATGATCAAAACATTTTATAAATATAGGAAAGTTGTTCATCTTTGCATAAAATCATAGAATGCATAATAAATCATAATTATCAAAATTAATCATGTATAATCCGATTTAAACCGCTAAGTCAATCAACAAGCTCAAGGTCTCAAGGGCTTCCCAAAAGAAAGGTCAAGAAACGTGTAGGGTAGGGATGCATGTAAGGTAATGTGGTGCTAGAATCCGGGAAAAGGATGAACTTCACTTTCACTTTGACTTGCAACATCTTCCACCAATAAGCTTTGCTTATTTCACACTTTTTTCTTTTTACTTTACTTTTTGGGATGCATGGACAGAGGTGCACAATAACCGAAGCCTAGGAAATCCGCAATCATCAATTTCTCGAGATGCATCAAACCCTTGATGCACATACCATGACCCGTTAGGAATATCGCTCAATCCGACTTTGGCAAGACACAAACACCCGGCTATGTGAATGGTGCCGAGTTACTCATCTTCATGATTGACTTCCCCAAACCTATTATTGCTTTCTAATACTTTCACTTTCAGCCACTTCTCAATTTTGACTTGCTTTCACCACTTCGCTTGCTTCCAAATTCCCGGATAGGTAAAGGGAGGCAAAATGTATATGAGGGGCTAAGCATGATCAAGGAGAAGAAGAAGAAGAAGAGAATGAATTGCCTTGGTCTTTCCAAGAAGAACGTGAGAGAACTTAACCTGCGGTGTCAACCTTCAAATTCAACATAATTTGGATAAAAATAAAGTATTAAACATGCCAATAATTTCAAACAAAGCATTTAGCAACTTAAACATATTATAAAACCTTTCAAACACATAAAGAATTCAAAACCAGTCAGTAAACAAAATCTTCACTGAGATCATATCCAGATAAGTAACGCAAAAATCGTTTTCGAAAACTCTCAGTTAACCCACCTCGGTCGAGATGTTCTTGGTTCAACCGAGGTGAAACACCTCGTTTTGCCAGAACTGTCCCGGTCGAGGTCGAAATTTTTTTTTTTTTTAAAACCCTTTTTTTTTTCGGTTTCGACGTTTTTCTCAATCAAATAACCTGTAAGTATGCATGAAATCTCAGATAAACATGTAGAAGCAACTGAAGCATAAAATATCAAATATTACATAAACACCCCACACTTGGGACACACTGTCCCAGTGGGTCGAAATAAGTCTAAGGACAGGATACGCACCGAACATAGCTAAACTGCATGAAGAAGTAAGAAACAGCTCCCAGATAAGACCATCTCGGTTGGCGAAGTACATCTCGGTCGAGGTGTTCTGACAGTCCCCGAGATGTATCTCAGTAAAGCTCGTTTCCTCAACTTCTCGAAACTTCGTTCTTCTAGTGTAGCTCCTGAACTGTGATCCTTCCTTTTGGAATACCTGGTTGTTGTCTAGAGGAAAACAAAAACAAAAACTATCTAAGCTAGACTAGAAAACGGGAAAAGAGAGCAATACCTTGGGTTGCCTCCCAAGAAGCGCTTGATTTAAGGTCGCTAGCTGGACCATAATGCGTCTCAAACGAGGTAGGAGGTTCCCTCACCCCATACTTCACCTCCATCGTGGGGTGAAGTAAGTAGATCCATCAAACGCTCCAAGACGTGTAAGTGCTCGTCGGGGAATGAATCGTCTATGGGTGGGCTATCCGTCTCGCGGGAGGATTCCGGTAGCCGGCTGAGGTGATCCGCAACTGAATTCTCGGATCCCTTCTTATCGCGGATCTCTAGGTCAAACTCTTGAAGCAAGAGAATCCATCGAATAAGGCGCGGCTTTGCATCTTTCTTAGCCAACAAGTAACGAATGGCTGCATGGTCGGTGTAGACAATGACTTTCGCCCCTACTAGATAGGAACGAAATTTCTCGAAAGCATATACAACCGCCAATAACTCTTTCTCGGTGGTAGCGTAGTTGCGTTGTGCTTCATCTAGCGTCTTGCTAGCATAATAAATGGCGGTGGTCCGTCCATCTTTCTTCTGTCCGAGCACCGCTCCTACGGCTACATCACTAGCGTCACACATGACCTCGAAGGGCAAGGTCCAATCAGGAGGCTGGATAATGGGAGCGGAGATCAACGCTTCCTTAATCCTGTAAAAAGCATCAAGACACTCCTGCGAAAACTCAAAAACAACATCTTTATTCAAGAGGTTAGTTAGAGGTTTAGAAATCTTAGAGAAGTCTTTGATGAATCTCCTGTAGAAACCTGCATGCCCGAGAAAACTCCTCACACCTTTAACAGAACAAGGAGGAGGGAGTTTCTCAATAGTCTCGATCTTAGCTCGATCGACCTCAATACCTCGATTAGAAACGAGGTGTCCTAGCACAATGCCTTCATTAACCATAAAATGACACTTCTCCCAATTCAAAACAAGGTTAGTGTCTTCACATCTTTTAAGTACTAGAGAAAGGTTAGATAGGCAATCATCAAAAGAGGAACCATATACAGAAAAATCATCCATGAATACCTCCATGATCTCCTCTATGTACTCGGAAAAGATAGCCATCATGCATCGCTGGAAGGTAGCTGGTGCATTGCACAATCCAAATGGCATCCTCCGATAGGCAAACGTCCCCCAAGGACAAGTGAAAGTGGTCTTCTCCTGATCATCCGGATGGATAGGAATCTGGAAGAATCCACTATAGCCGTCCAAGTAGCAAAAGTGTGAATGCTGGGCCAACCGTTCGAGCATTTGATCAATGAAGGGAAGCGGAAAATGATCCTTCCGAGTTGCCGTGTTCAGCTTCCTATAATCGATGCAAACTCTCCAGCCCGTAACGGTCCTCGTTGGGATCAACTCGTTATTCTTATTCGTCACAACGGTCATCCCTCCTTTCTTCGGAACGACATGCACCGGGCTAACCCACTTGCTGTCCGAGATAGGATAAATAATACCTGCATCCAACAACTTAAGAACTTCCTTCTTCACAACCTCTTTCATGATCGGATTTAACCGTCTTTGAGGTTCCCGTGAAGTCTTATGATTATCTTCCATTAGAATTCTATGCATGCAAAAAGAAGGTTTAATGCCAATAAGATCATCCGTGGTGTAACCTATGGCTTTTCGATGCTTTCTCAGGACATGCATTAGCTTAGATAATTCAGAATCGGAGAGGGAAGCACTAGCAATAACGGGATAAGTAGAATCCGGCCCAAGAAAGATGTACCTCAAGTGACTAGGGAGCTGTTTAAGCTCCACGACTGGGGGTGCTTTCTGGGAGGGATCTTCGCTTCCTCTTTCCAGTGGAGTGGTGTCAGAAACTGGATTCGATGCAGTCTCAGTTAGAGTCGTCTCGCTGTCGACCTCGGTCGAGGCGCAGAGGCGTTGACCGAGGTGTTCTACGGTCGCCTCGCTCAGTCCAGAAGGTGCCTCGGTCGAGGTACTGCTACTGGATCCGAGGCTGGAAACCTTCGTCTCCTGGATCAGCTTCTCAGTTATGACTCCTGGATCTTCTTCCAGTGCCTTTAAGCTCCGTATATCTGCATCACAAGAAGCATCTATACCTTCCTCCATTAAACTGAAGCTAATAACTCTTTCGAGTGGATCATTAATAAGGATAGAGCTCACCAATTCTCTTGATTCTTCTTCATCGTAGATGTTGAAGATATCATCAGTTAGTTGCTCCCCTTTCATGGCTGCAAGTAGTGCGAATTCCACCTCATCGCCACCAACGTTGAATTTCAACTTGGCGTTCTTACAATCCACGTTGCAACCCGAAGTTGCTAAAAATGGCCTCCCGAGAATAATAGGTACTGGATAATCTGCGGGAATGTCAAGTACAACAAAATCTATAGGTAGATAGAAATTACCCAACTTGACCGGAACGTCTTCCAAGATGCCCACGGGATGGGTAATGGAGCGATCCGCCATGTAAAGTCGAATCTTGACCGGCTTGGGCTCTCCAAGGCCGATCTTCGTGCATAGCTCCAGCGGGATGATGCTCACGCTGGCTCCTAGATCGCAAAGGGCTTCACAAGTGACATCCCCAACTTGAATGGGAATGCAAAATGAGCCGGAATCTCTCAACTTAGGTGGCATCTTTTCCTTCATGATCTTGATAAGCTCCGAAGATTTAGATGTCATCCTAACTTCACCAACATCTTCCAGCTTCCTCTTCCTTGATAAGATTTCTTTTAAAAACTTCCCATAGGTGGGCATACCTAAAATAGCATCAAGGAAAGGAATATTAATATGTAGCTTATTCATCAAGTCAAGAAACTTACCAAAGTGCTTGTCTAGATGTGCTCTGGCTCTGGACTGAGGGAATGGAAGTGGTGGTTTATATGCAGGAGGTGGAACATAAGTTTCTGTCGTTCCTCCTGTTTTCTGTTGCGCCGCCTCGGTTGGTATCTCGGTCGAGGTGCTCTTCGACTGGATCTGGACCGAGGTAGTCTGTGTTGAGCGAGGTACTGGATCTGCAGTTTTGAGTCCACTCCTCGTCGTTATGGCCATGCACTGGCCCTTAGGATTAGTTTCCGTCTTTGCTGGAAGCTTCCCTGGATCTCTTGGCGTTTCATTCGCCCTATTAGCAAGTTGTTGTTCGAAGGACTTTTGGGCCCTCGAAAATGAAGTCATAGAATTCTCCATAGCACTAAGCTTGATCAAGATTGCCTCCAGGACTGCGTCCTTCTTTTCCGGCTGAGACGAACTAGATCCTTGCCCTTGGCTCTTCAATGGAGTAGAAGAAGAAGAAGGAGAAGAGAGGAAAGGGTTAGAGGAATCATTAGAGTTGGGGTTTGAATAATTGTTACCGTGGTTTTGATTATTCGCCCTCTAGTTGTTGCTATTGGATCCTCTATTGTTGTTGTTGTAGTTGTTGTTTCGGGGTCCGTTGTTGTTGTTACGGTACCCGTTATTGTTGTTGTTGTTCCTTTGCCCTTGCTCTTCCTTCTTGGTTTGAGCCATCAAGAGCTCCTTCAATTGCTTCACGTCGTTCTTCAAGGACGTGAGTTGGTTGTTGTTGGGTTGAGTCTCTTGAAAGTTGACTCTTTTAACTCCACCTTCAGCTCCTTGGTGGGTGTACTTCTCCATGTGCAAGGCTTGCTTCTCAATGAAGTCCCAAGCCTCGTCAACCACCATGTCCATGAAGGTACCGGCGGAGAGTAGTTGGAGATTGAACTGGGTGCTTCCGTCCAGCCCTTTGAAGTAGATCTCCAACAACTCGATCTTTGGAATCCCATGATGTGGGCAATCCAAAAGGATATCCTTGAACCGCTCCCAAGATTTGGACAAGCTCTCCTTGTCCTTCATGATGAAAGCGTTGATCTTCCCTCTCATTTCAGCGGTCTTTGAGGGGGGAAAGAATTTGGTCAAGAATTCTGTAGTCATCTCCTCCCATGTGCTAATTTTTCCTGGAGGAAGAGATTGATACCAAGTAAGAGCTCTATCTTTTAAAGAAAAGTAAAAAGGTCTTAGCTTGTAGTTGTTGTTCTCAATTCTGGGAGGTCGCAAGGTTTCCATCAAGATCTCGTAGTTTTGAAGATGTTGATGCGGCGACTCCTTCTCTAGCCCTCCGAATTGGCATTGGCGAATCATGGCTAGAACTTGCGGTCGAAGTTCGTAGTCATGATCCGCTGGATCTCCTAGGTTCACTCCTGGACGCCTCAGCTGTTGATTAGGGTCCATCCTTTGACCTAGGGTTTGTGGGATTCCTGCAAGAAGAACATCTCGGACTGGTATCCGAGGTGGAAGTACATCGGCCGGGGCGTCAGGTATTGGAATCTGCCTCGGTCGAGGATCAACTACTGGATCCTGCATCGGTCGAAGTAGAATCTGGTTCCGAATGGCAGCAACTCAGCTTCGATTGCTGCAGTTCTGGTGCGATTCTCCTCTTTCTCTTGCATGAGTTCTTCCTTGCTGAGGCGCAGCAGCTCCTGCGTCTCTCTCAATTGGGCCGTAAGATCGCGATCGTCTTGTTGGGCCATCTTTGCTTCTCTTAAGCGTCTCTTGTATGTCTTTTCTGGTTCGGGATCGTAAGGAACGATTTCCTTCCCAGTGCGGGTTCTTCGCATATACCTAAGAAAGAACCTGCAAAAGTCACTCAAGTAGAGTAGTTAGACAAAACGGGGCAAATGCCCCAAGAGCAAACCGTACCGGCTCGGTCTAGACCAAGTCCCCGGCAACGGCGCCAAAAACTTGTTCGCTCCAAACGGTGTGTGCAAGCTTTAAATTTATAACCCTAGACTTAAGCTTAAAACAAGGATGCGAACCCGCAGTGTACGGGTCAATCGTAGTAAAAGCAAGAAAATTCCAGGGGTCGATCACAGGGACTTGGTGAAACAAAGTCAATACGGTATGCTATGTCAATTCTAACCACAAGAGCGATTAACACAATCAAAGATGAATAAGAAGTCAATAAAGCAAACATGCAATTCTAGGGATTAAGGCATCTAGTTGTGGTTCCAACTCGAGATCTATAGATAAGCGGACAAAGCTGAGATTTTTGCGAGGGGAAGGTGTTACTAAAGTGGAGTAGATCACCGGGTAAGTCTCAAGGAATTAAGATAAAGAACTATACCCTCAAACTAACACACCATCTAAGGGAATAGAATCAACCTTTACCGGGTAAGTCTCAGGCTAACTCACAAAGATGGGATGGAAGCACACTCAAACCCCAATAAAGGATAAACCTTTATTACCTACACTTATGATCGTTGGTATACAAACTAAGGAATTACCGGGTAAGTCTCATCCTAAGCTTGCTTTGAACCAGAAAGGTGTAATAAGAATAGGATTTGGCAAACTCTAACACTTAACTCTCAGTTTAAGGTTGGATAAGTCACCTCGGTCAGAAGAATTCCACCCCGGCCGAGATGTTCATCAACCGAACGAGATGCTTAGGGTTAAGGTTAAAGACTCGAACTTTCAGGATCCTACTGGAATCTAAGATTATTCTATCATTGTTTTTCCCACAACCTTCAGCCAATCACCCTAGATTCACACAAGGAAATTAGCCACTCATCATCATTATGAAAGTATTAAATGTAAGGGAAGAAGGTGAATATTTGAACAAAGAAGAATTTAATGAAAAGACTTCAATAATTGAATCAAATATCACACAAAGCGTTCCTTGGATAATAATCCAAAAAGACAAGACAACAATTTAGGGAATTGGAGACAATCTTACAAAACCCTTCAAAAAGCTATAAAAGCTATGGACTTCAATCTTCCTTCAACCTTCAAAAAGGTTCTTCAATTCTCTCCCAAAATTGGAGTATGCTGCTGCTGCGTAAACGTTGATCGACGGTATAGCGTCCTTCTGGAATCGTGGAAATCCAACCCTTTTTATAGGAAAATAACCCTCCAAAGATAATAAATCTTAGAAAGATATTCTCCCATAAATATAGGTTAAATATATGATTCTGCATATCTCCTTCCTTCCAGAAGCCAAGCCCAAAAATATAAGATCACTTTCCAATTTTAAAAGATCTCTTCCAAGAATAAAATATTCTCGCCGCGTCCTAGGTGTTCGCCTCGGTCGAGTCGGTGTCTCTGGATCACCTCGGTCGAGGTGAACTTCTGGTCAACCGAGGTGACTCACAACTGAATGTGAAATCTCTCAAAACTGGTCCAAAGTAAATCTTTAATTCATGGTTATGCTTCCTGGATGTAGCTCCAAATGACTCATGACTCCTTTTGCTCCTTTTGTATGCAAAACGCACCATATTACCTGCAATTACAACGAAACTAGGTGTAGACCTCGATTCTCGCAAAGGTAGATGAAATGGTAGTAAAATCGCATAATGTACATACAAACATGCAGATTATGAAAGATAAAACGTCCAAACAAACCCCGAAATATAGACTATAATTCATGCTATCAGGCCACTTCCCATATCCTCCGGAGCACGGTCTGGATGGTCCACCCGGACCATCCCATTAGTGGGTATCCTCTCTTTCCCTTCTCCTCATTACTTCTTTGCTTTTATTTTTACTTTAAGGGCAAAGTGATCTTCAAGTATGGGGGAGGGAACACTATCATGCTTGTATAGTTTTATTTGTGTGTTTGTTTCATGATTTTTAGTATGCAATTGTCATTGAAATTCACTCAAAAAAAAAGGAGAAAATAAAAGGCAAAAGAAATCGAGAAAAAAGGCAAGAAATCCTTGGATAAACCGAAAACCCGAAAGGGCGGTTTTGGTAACAAGAAGGTAGTCCGACCAACTCTAGGTTGGTGCAAAAATGGACTTGAGGGATGTGAGGATTTGGTGAGATCATTATGAAAAGAAGAAAAGTGATAAGGTGAAAACTCAAAAAGGGCGCCTTGGCAAAATGAGCGGCACTGAGTGTAGGTTCTTCTTCCTAATCTTATCTTCAGCACCATACTTCCTGAGACTTTTTTGTTGCTGAAATTGTTGTTATGTTGGTTACTCGGGACGAGTAAAAGGTCTAAGTATGAGGGAGTTTGATAGGTGATGAAATCACTATCAATTAGAATTGTTTTTAGCGTCTTTTTAATGTCTTAGAGTCGGTTTGTGTTACTAATATCTTAATCCATAAGATTAAGTCAAATGAAGCAAAAGAAGATATTAGCAACACTTGGAAGTTGAAGATCATTCACGAAGACAAGTTTATGGTGCCACACCGCCCCTATGGGTGACACTGCACTCCGGAACGCAGCGTGCGCCTTCGCTAGCGCCCGAAACAAGCCTGTCACCGCCCCTGCGGCGCCGGCCTCCCCTGCGGTGACTCACCCTAAAGAAGCAAATCCGGCACCCCTGCGACTCTGCCCGCGCACCATCCTGTAAAGCTGTGAAGCCGAAGAGCTAGTGTCACCGACCCTGCGGTGACATTGGGTCGCCCTTGCGGCTTGACATCAGAAATGACACGAAGATGAAGATTCAGACGTTCAAGGAGTATTAAATACCCGCCCCTGTGGGATTGCCAGGCCGCCCCTACGGCGAAGAAGAAGATCGAGCGTTTTGGCCTAAACCGCCCTTGCAACCCTGAAGCCCGCCCCCGCGGTTTAGCGCTAAAAGACTTTACTCCGGCTGTTTGCACCACCTTTATGGCATTAAAGGTGGCTGTTTAGGACGGATAATTTACTCCTATTTACTGTCTTTTGTAGTATAAATAGAGTCTTGGTTGATTGCTAGAATCATCCATCATTTTCCCACAAAAGCTCTAATTTCCTTATTTCCAAGTTGTAATGAGTTTCTAAGTTTCCTTGCTACATTGGGTTGTTTTGAAGCAGCATTGCTGCTTGGTTGTAAGTCTTTGTTAATATAAGTATTATTCAGTCAAATATGTGTTATATTCCTTGTGCTTTAACTTATGTTTGCATGTTTCTTACCACTTAGATTGATAACCTTAAGTGTCTAATTACATGCAAAATACTAGGATTAATTGATTTCGGGTTCGGGTCCTTAATCTAGTAGTAACCCATTAGGTAAAAAGCTGGTTGTAATTACTTAAAGCAAAAGGAATATAACTGTAAAGAAAAGTTTAACGGTGTTTATTCATTTATGTATATCTCTTTGTCTTTGTTGGAAAGCTAACTTGTGCTTTGATCTTGTAGGTTTACGGATCACTAAACTTGTTAAGTTGTGTTGATGTCGGTTGGCTCAACACATATCAAAGATCAAGACGAAAACATTGATGAATAACTTGTAAAAAGAACCAACCAAGTAGTGTGCATGCTAAGATACAACCTAGTGTAGTTTTTCATTCTATTATCACCATTTTGCTTATTCTTATATGTTTTCTCTTTCTTCAATCCAACCCCCCCCCCAAATTTAGTTACATATCGATAGTTGAATCTAATCAATACTTGACAAGACTCTCTTGGGGTCGACCCTTACTTGCACTATACAAATCGGTTAGTGTAACGTTACGTAACTAGTTTGACTTAAGCTAAAAGACAACGACCTTAGGTGTTTAGCCTCGTCAATAACCGTTTGTGGGACTTCGTTTTTGGATTGTTTTTGGTTTTTGGAAATTCATTTCGTGGGTTTGTAAATTTTTTTTTATCTCTCGTACTTTAATGGTTTTTCTCCCTTGTTGAAAGACAAAGGGGGAGAAATTAAATATGTGTGTTGATCCAATATTTTTTGCAATGTACATTTTTTTCAATATTATTGCATATGTATCGCAAACATTGAATGTAGGTACGATATTTGTTTTGTCTTTTAAAAAGGGGGGATTGATAACTCCACCTTGATTATAAATCGTATATATGGATGATGGAAGACTTAACATTATGAGCGGTTTTATAAACTAGCAAATATCGATTGTATTTATAGATTGGATTGTTTGGTTTTGTGTATGTTTAATGTGTGCAAGCCTTGAAAAGCATTTCAAAGGATGAACGCAAGCCTTGAAACTCATTACAAGGGACAAACGCGGAGGCCTTGGAAGCAGTTCAATGGATAAACACGAAGGCCTTGAAAAGCGATACAAGGAAGGATTCGGATGAAAGCTTTTCAAAATAAAGATTCAAATATTAAACAATCAAATCTACCAAGGATTACAAGAAGATCTTCCAACAAGATTTGAAGAGAAGATTTCGGCCAACAAAGAGATTCTCAACGGAGCAAAGAGAAGATCTCGGCCAACAAGAAGGTTCGGCCTGATAGCATGTATTATAGTCTATATTTTGGAGCTAGTTTAGACGTTTTCTCTTCATAAATCTGCATGTATGGATGTACATTCTTTGATTATATTGTTGTTTTGTCTACCTTTACGGGAATCGAGGTCTACACCTAGTTTCGTTGTAATTGTAGGTAAAATGGCACGTTTTGCATCCAAATGGAGCTAAGGAAGCTAAGGAGTCATTGGAGCTACATTCTAGAGCTTATTGAAGATCTCAGGAAGCATGGAAATTATAAATAAGATTTACTTTGGACCAGATTCGAGAGATTTCACATTCAGTTGAGATTCACCTCGGTCAGCTACAATACCGCCTCGACCGAGGTGATCTTGAGGAGCGTCCCGACCGAGGCGAACACCCTGTCGCCGGCGAGATCTTTATTTTTGGCTGAGATCTTTTATTTTTGGAAAGAGGATATCTTATATTTTTTGCTGGATTTCTGGAAGGAAGATATTATATTTTGCTGATTTATTTTAAGAGATAAAGATATATTTTATAGGAAATTATTTTTTTAAGATATTTTATCTTTGGAAGATAATTCTCCTATATAAAGGGTTGGTTTTTTCACAAGTTCAACCATGCTTGGAGCATCCAGCAATTGAGGGATTTTTTTGGAGTTTTGAAGGAAGAGTTGAAGGAAGTATTGATGGATTGAAGTTCAAGGAAGGAAGGAATCATAGTTGGAGTTGGCTTTTGAAGGAGTTTGTAAGATCTTCTTAGATTTCTTTTTGGTTTGTTGTCTTTGCTGAGTTGTGACTGAGGAACGCTTGTTTGTTGATTGTTTGATTCAGTTATCGAGACCTTTTTCTTAAGGTTTTCTTGTTCGAATATTGATTCATTTCCCATTAATTTGATTATTGTTATCATGATGATTGTTGGCTAAGTTTCTTATGCGATTCTAGGGTGATCGGCTGAAAGTTATGGGAAAGACGATGATAGAATGATCTTAATCCTAGCAGGACCCAGAAAGCTCGAGTCTTTACCTTAACCGATGAACACCTCGGTCAGTCGTGGAACATCTCGACCGAGATGGTACATAAACTGAACGAGGTGAACCTTTCCTGAACCTTATCTGAGTTAAGAGTTTAAGGTTGTCAAATCTTATCCTTATTACACCTTTCGTGGTTCAACGCAAGCCTAGGATGAGACTTACCCGGTGATTCCTTTGTTTGTTTCTCTAAGATCATGAGTTTAGGTAATAAAAGTTTATTCTTTATTGGGGTTGAGTTGCGTCTTCATTCCATCTTTGTGAGTCAGCCTGAGACTTACCCGGTAAAGGTTGATTCTATTCCCTTGGGTGGTGTGTTGGTTTGAGATTATAGTTCCTTTCCTTAGTACCTTGAGACTTACCCGGTAATAGGAGCTTTGGTTTGGGATAGTGAGTAGTGAGACTTACCCGGTAATCTATTCACACCTTAGAAACACCTTCCCTTTGCAAACCTCAGCTTTGTCCGCGTTATCCTTTGTGATCTTGAGTCGGAACCATAAATAGATGCTTTAATCCCTAGAATCCGCATTCCCTTTATCTGACTTTATATCATCTTTGATTTCTTTAATTTGTAGTTAATTGCATAATTTGACTACCTGATTCCGTGCTTTGTTTCACCATTGTCCCTGTGTTCGACCCCTGGAATTCTTGCTTTTATTACAAATGATCCGTACACTGCGGGTTCGCATATTGTTCAAGCATACTTCTTGAGTTATAAATTTTAAAGCTTGCACACACCTTTTGGAGCGAACAAGTTTTTGGCGCCGTTGTCGGGGACTTGGTCTAGACCAAGCCGGTTTCGGTAGTCTTTCGGGGCAATTGCCCTTGTTACTTTTGACTACTCTACTTGAGTGTTTTCACAGGATCTTTTCTTAGGTTTATGCGAAGAACTCGTGCTGGAAAGGAAATCGTTCCCTACGACCCCAAACCAGAGACTTAGAAGAGAAGATTAAAAGAAGCTAAGATGGCAAATCAAGACGATCGCGATCTTGAAGCCGAATTGAAGGAGGCATTGGAACAGCTACGCCTCAATAGAGAAGAGTTGCAGCGAGAGAGAGAAGAGACTCGCGCCAGGACAAAAGGAATTGAAGCAGATATGGCCGCTCTAAGGGCCCAGTTTCTGCCTCTACCGATCCCAGACCCTCGATCGAGGCAAGACCCATTTCATGTTGCCCCGGCCGATGTACACCTACCACCTCGGATACCTATCCAAGATGTTCTTTTTGCTGGAGTTCCACAAACCCTAGGATAGAGAATGGACCCTAATCAGCAAGTCAGGCATCCAGGAGTCAACCTAGGTGATCCAGCTGAGCATGATTATGAACTTCGACCGCAAGTTCTAACCATGATCCGACAATGTCAATTTGGAGGTTTGGAGAGCGAGTCTCCACATCAGCATTTGCAAAACTATGAGATTCTCATGGAGACTTTGAGACCTTCAAGATTGGAGAATAATAACTACAAGTTGAGGCCTTTCTATTTCTCTTTGAAAGAAAAGGCGCTTGCTTGATATCAATCTCTTCCGGCTGGAAAAATCAACACTTGGGAAGAGATGACGACGGAGTTTCTTACTAAGTTCTTTCCTCCCTCTAAGACCGCTGAAATGAGGGGAAAAATGCTTTTATTATGAAGGGCAAGGAGAGTTTGTCCAAGTCATGGGAGAGATTCAAGGATATTCTATTGGATTGCCCACATCATGGAATTCCAAAGATCAAGTTGCTGGAAATTTATTTCAAGGGATTGGATGGAGCGACTTAATTCAATCTCCAACTACTTTCAGTCGGCACATTCATGGATATGCCGATAGATGAAGCTTGGGAATTTATTGAAAATCAAGCTTTGCATATGGAGAAGTACTCCCATCAAGGAACTGAAAATGGAGCAAGGAGAGTTAGCTTCCAAGACACATCATCAAATGGAGCTCAACTCACCTCGCTTAACAATGAGGTAAAAGCATTAAAGGAGCTTTTAGTAGCTCAAATGAAGAAGGAGCAAGATGGAGGATATCAAGGAAGAAATAACTATCAAGGGCCGCGGAACAACAATTACAACAACAATAGAAACTCCAACAAAACAATTGGAGATCTAATCAACAAAATCCCGGTAACCCTTATTCTCATGCTAATAATGCTTTTAACCCCTCCTCTTCTTCTTCTACTCCATTGAGAAGCCAAGAGCCTGGATCGAGTTCGTCCCAGCCAGAGAAGAATGATGCAGTGCTGGAGGCAATTCTAATCAAGCTCAATGCCATGGACACATCAATGACTTCATTTTCGAAGGCAAAAAAAGCCTTAGAGCAACAATTCTTTAACAAGGCGAATGAAGCACCAAGAGATCCAGGGAAGCTCCCAGCAAGAACAGAAAGCGAACCTAAGGGACAGATTATGGCAATAACAATACGAAGTGGACTGAAAACTGCAGATTCAGTACCTCGGTCGAGCCACGACCAGACGAACACTTCGGTCGAGGTGCCAACCGAGGTGGAGCCCCAGAAAGCGAAAGATAAAACTGAAGTTTATGTTCCACCTCCTGCTTATAAACCACCACTTCCATTCCCTCAGTCAAGGGTGAGGGCACATCTAGACAAGTATTTTGGTAAGTTTCTAGACCTTATGAATAAACTACACATTAACATACCATTCCTTGATGCCATTCTAGGGATGCCCACCTATGGGAAGTTGCTGAAAGAGATTCTATCAAGGAAGAGGAAGCTAGAAGATTTTAGGGAAGTGAGGATGACATCTAAGTCTTTGGAGCTTATTCAAATCATGAAGGAGAAGATGCCACCCAAATTGAGAGATCCCGGTTCATTTTGCATTCCCATTCAAGTTGGGGATGTAACTTATGAGGCGTTATGTGATCTAAGAGCCAGCGTGAGTATCATTCCGCTGGAGCTATGTGAGAAAATCGGACTTGGTGAGCCCAAGCCGGTGTAGATAAGGCTATACATGGCGGATCGCTCCATTACCCATCCCGTGGGCATTTTGAAAGACATTCCCGTCAAGTTAGGTAATTTCTACTTACCAATAGACTTTGTTGTACTTGACATTTCCGTAAATTATCCCGTTCCTATCATTCTCGGGAGACCATTTCTAGCAACTTCGGGTTGCAATGTGGATTGTAAGAACGCCAAGTTAAAATTTAACATTGGTGGAGATCAAGTGGAGTTTGCATTGCTTGCTGCAATGAAAGGAGAGCCGCTGGAAGACGATATCTTCAACATCTATGATGAAGAAGAATCAAGGGAATTGGTGAGCTCTATCCTTATTAACGATCCTCTTGAAAGAGTTCTTAGTTTTAGTTTAATGGAGGAAGGTATAGATGTGTCTTGTGATGCAGATATACGGAGCTTAAAAGCATTGGAAGCAAATCCAAGAGCTAAGATCGAAAAACTAATTCATGAGAGGAAAAGCAATTTAGGTTTCGGTCCTAGTTCCAGTACCTCGACCGAGGCACTTTCTGGACCAAGCGAGGTGTTCTTATCTGAAGAACATCTCGGTCAACCACCTCGGATACTGACCGAGACATCAAGCGAGATATTGTCAACTGAGGACAACAAACTTCCTTATTCTTTTTCCGAGAGTGATTTACAGTTGGTGGAGGAGTGGCTCCGCCAAGTTTCTGATGGTAAAGAGCCTTGGTATGCTGATATTGTTAATTACCTTTTGCCAGGAAATACCACCCGGATTGACGTACGCTCAAAGGAAGAAGTTCTTCAAGGATGTACGCCACTACTATTCGAATGAACCTCTACTATTTAAGAGAGGTCCGGATGGGATGCTTCGACGATGCATTCCGGAGGATGAAGTTGCTAGTGTTATACGATATTGCCACTCGCTTCCTTGTGGAGGACATGCTAGCGCTCACAAGACGTGCGCTAAGGTATTACGTTCTGGTTTCTTTTGGCCTATATTATTTAAGGATGTGCAAACGTTTGTTGTTTCTTGTGATGTATGCCAAAGAACATGGAACTTGTCTAGAAGAAACGAGATGTCACTCAACAATATTCAAGAGGTTGAGATTTTTTATGTATGGAGGGTTGATTTCATGGGACCTTTCCCATCATCCGCAGGGAACCTCTACATTCTCCTACCTGTTGATTATGTTTCTAGATGGGTGGAAGTCATCGCCTCCCCTACAAATGACGCCATGGTGGTTGTGAAGTTCTTCAATCGAACTATCTTTCCATGCTTTGGGACACCACACATCATCATCATCAGTGATGGATGGACACATTTCATCAACCGGAAGTTTAAAGCACTTCTATCGAAGTATGGGGTAACCCACAATGTAGCAACCCCTTATCACCCTCAAATTAGTGGGCAGGTCAAGATCGAATAGAGAAATCAAGGCAATTTTAGAAAAGACCGTCTCTAGGACGAGGAAGGATTGGTCCATGAAGTTGGATGATGCTCTTTGGGCTTATAGGACCGCATTCAAGACTCCCATTGGTACAACCCCTTACAATTTGGTATATGGGAAGTCTTGTCATCTACCCGTTGAGCTGGAGCACAAGGCATATTGGGCAATCAAGTGGTTGAATTTTGACATTAAAGAAGCCGGAGAGAAGAGATTATTGGACATCAATGAGCATCTAGAGGAGCTGCGCTTAAACGCTTATGAGAATGCCAAAATCTACAAGGAAAGAACAAAGAGATGATATGAAAAGCATATCATTCCTAAGGAATTCAAAGAAGGGGATGTAGTTCTACTCTTCAACTCCCGCCTCCGCCTCTTTCCAAGTAAGTTAAAATCTAGATGGACAGGACCTTACGTTGTGAAATTTTTTTCCCTATGGTGGAGTTGAGATTTGGGGTGAAACAAGCGGAAGCTTTCAGGTCAACGGTCATAGGCTGAAGAAGTACCGACCGAAAGTCCATACTGAGGAGATTGCACCACTGTACCTTGTTTAAGGATGATGTACGGTCCAGCTAGCGACCTTAAATCAACCGCTTCTTGGGAGGCAACCTAAGGTATTGCTTTCTTTTCCCTTTTTCTAGCTTAGTTTTAGATAGTTTGATTTGTTTTGCTTTTGGCATCCTCTAGACAGAAACCAGGTACTTTCTAAGGAAGGATTACAGCTCAGGAGCTACACTAGAAGGACAGAAGTTCGATAAATTGAGAAGACGAAGCTTGACTGAGGCACATCTCGGTTGCTGTCACAATACCTCGACCGAGATGTTCTTGGGTAATTGAGGCAACTAGGTCTGGCATCCAGTCAGACGCCTCGGTCCGGTCGGGACCACCTCGACCGAAGTGAAATCAAAATCAAAGAAGGGTATAAAAGGCGAGACAGTTTTTCTCTCTCTCCTCATTTTCCCTCCCACGGCTTACCTCGACCGCGGCGGTGCCCTAACCTCAAATCTTCAATTCTCGCTCGTTTCTTGCGATTTTTGCTTCGATTACACCGGAGGAAGCAAGAGGAACGGTTTTCAAGCATCAACCAGCAAGGAAAACACTCCAATTCTGCAAAATCTGGGTATTTTGTCCAAAAACCATAACTCTTCTTCTTTCACTGATTTAGGACAGATCTAGCTTTGGTTGACACTGTCTCTTGTTGGAAAAGATATAAGTACCCCTTAGGAAGCATTTGGTAGTGATTTGGGGGAAAATAACTTACAAATCTGAGAGTTGCAATCAAACAGCCCTTCGCATCGGTCCAGTCGGCTGTGTCTCGGGCGAGGTGATTGTCAGAGCAACTGAGGTGTTCATCTGTCAGATATCATGAGCAATAGATTTGATTGTCTGTTGGTCTTGAGAGATAGACTCAGTAGTTCCTCTCCTTCTTCTGCATCACAGCGTACGATTCCGGTGATCCATGAGCGTCACCAGGCTGATTTTGATTGGATTTGTGGGCGTCCTATTGTTGCCCCGCCCTTTCTAGATGCTGTTGCCTTCGAGTGCCTCCACGTGGTGGAGGACTTGAGGAAGATGATATCCATGGTGGGACTGAAGGATTTCATGGAGGTCAGAGCGTCGGCTTACTTAGAGTCGACCATGGAGTTTGTGAATTTTGTCACTCACGTGCCGGAGCGCAGCAGTATCAAGTACTGGTTGCTGAACCGGAACTATATCGTACCGATAGACCAGTTTAGGAAGATCTTTGGCTTCCCTACCCCACCGTCTCTGATTTTCCTTCCCGAGCCGTAGCTCGAGATTTCTAGAGCGAGATAGCCCATGTGGTGGAGCACGGTGATAGGTGAAGACATGGAGACTCCAGAGAGCGCATCATATTCCACTTAGCCTTCCGTCTAGCTCACAATATATTTAGCGAGACTCTTCTGGCGCGTACTGAGACGCCCTAGAAGATCCGACAGGGGGAGCTGTTGAGTATGTTTTGTATGGTGACAAGTGGAGTGCCTGATTTTGCTGGTATTTTAGCGGAGGACTTGCATAGGATCAAGGGCAAGTCCAAGGGAGATATCCTATGGAGGCTTGGTGACCCACATTGCTATAGTTATGGGTTTGGATCTGACTACTTGTACATTGGTCGCGGCTGCGAAGCCGCTTGGACTTCAGGAGATGATCACGAGGCGTATTCTCGTTTCTCGTGGTCTTAGCACGCCTTACGTCGCTATGCCATGGGAGACGGCGTCTCCACAGGGCATCTTATGGTCATCCCAATTCTCCATCTTTGACCGACAATACTGGTCTGCCGCCTGGTTTCCTTACATCCAGGATACCAGAGATGCTGCACCTGATGATGAGGAGGAGTATGATGGAGGAGTTGTTATGGAGATCGGTACTGATACCGGCGGTCCTAGTATACTAGTTGTCGACCTTGATGACGAGGCAATAGAGGAGAAGGCAGCACAACCACCACCACCACCTCAGCGTAGATCCCGCCGCAGGTTCAGAGATCCCGAGGCACACCAGAGGATTGATGACCTCACCGATCAGATAGTCGACGCTTACGCTGCCCTGACCGTTAACATGCATAAGCGCTTCGAGGACCAGCGTCGAGATATTGAGGGTTGGACGCATCAGATGTTGGAGAGCCAACACTACACTAGACGTATGATGGAGATTCAGCACCAGCAGATGATGGGCTATCCCTTTGATCCATCCCAGCACCCCTACGTTCCACATCCACCACCACCGCCAACTGACGAGGATTAGAGCTGGATGGATTTTCTTTCTTATTTATTATGCAGTTTAGCTAGGTCCGATGAGTATTATGTTCCTTAGGCTTTTATTTGACCCATTGGGACAATGTGTCCCAAGTATGGGGTATTTAGATGTATTATTTGACCTTATGTGTGTCTGCTTGTATGACTTCTTCGGATATTTATGATCTTATTCTTCTTTACTTGGCTTTATGTGTTTATCTGCCATTACATGCATACAAACAAGTTTTTGTTTGAGAAAAACATCGAAAACTGGTAAAAAAAAATTTTTTATGACCTCGACCGGGATGTTCATGGCCGATCGAGGTTGAACACCTCGGATGATGCCAGAACACCTCGACCGAGGTGGGTTCTTAACTGAGAGTATTTTCGATACGATTTTGTGCTTCTTCTCTGGATGTGACCTCAATGATGATATTGTTTGCAGATTGGTTTTGAAATATTAATATGCTCGAAAGGTTTTATGATATGTTTAAGTTGCAAAATGCTTTGTTTAAAATCTTGGCATGTTTAATACTTCGTTTTTATCAAAATTATGTTGGATTTGAAGGTTGACACCACATGATGAGTTCTATCACATTCTTCCTGAGATGATTAAGGTAATTCATTCTCTTCTCTTCTTCTTCTTGATCATGCTTTAGCCCCTCATATACATATTTGCCTCCCTTTACCTATCCGGGAATTTGGAAGCAAGCAAAGAAAAGCAAGTGAAAGTGAAGTTGAGATGTTGGCTGAAAGTATTAGAAAGAAACAATTAGGTTTGGGGAAGTCAATCATGATGATGAGTAACTCGGCACCATTCACATAGCCGGGTGTTTGTGTTTTTCCAAAGTTGGATTGAACGATATTCCTAATGGGTCATGGTATGTACATCAAGGGTTTGAGGCATCTCGAGAAATTGATGATTGCTGATCTCCTAGGCTTCGGTTATTGTGCACCTCTGTCCATGCATCCCAAAACGTAAAATAAAAATAAGCAAAACTTATTGGTGGAAGATGTTGTTGATTGACTTGGTGGTTTAAACTGGATTATACATGATTGATTTCAAAGAAACTGAAGAAAGATCCTTTTCCCGGATTCTAGCACCACATACCCTATATACATCCCACCCTGACACGTTTCTTGACCTTTTTGGAAGCCCTTAAGACCTCGAGCTTGTTGATTGACTTGGTGGTTTAAACTGGATTATACATGATTAATTTCGATAAATATGATTTATTATGCATTCTACGATTTTATGCAAAGATGAACAACTTTCTTATATTCATAAAATGTTTTGATCATGTCTTGATTTTATTTGCCATGAAGCATTCTGTTAGAGTGATCTATGAGTGAAGCACACCACCAAAAATGTTTTGAAATGCTTTTCATTGATCTTTTCTGACTTATAATCCATTCTATCTTGTATCTAAGATTTGGAACTTGCTTGGGGACAAGCAAGGGACAAGTATGGGGTATTTTGATAGCATGTATTATAGTCTATATTTTGGGGCTAGTTTAGACGTTTTATCTTCATAAATCTGCATGTATGGATGTACATTCTTTGATTATATTTTTGTTTTGTCTACCTTTGCGGGAATCGAGGTCTACACCTAGTTTCGTTGTAATTGTAGGTAAAATGGAACGTTTTGCATCGAAATGGAGCTAAGGAAGCTAAGGAGTCATTGGAGCTACATTCTGAAGCTTAAAGAAGATCTCAGGAAGCATGGAAATGATAAAGAAGATTTACTTTGGACCAGATTCGAGAGATTTCAAATTCAGTTGAGATTCACCTCGGTCAGCTACAAGACCACCTCGACCGAGGTGATCTTGAGGAGCGTCCCGACCAAGGCGAACACCTTGTCGCCGGCGAGATCTTTATTTTTGGCTGAGATCTTTTATTTTTGGAAAGAGGATATCTTATATTTTTGGCTGGATTTCTGGAAGGAAGATATTATATTTTGCTGATTTATTTTAAGAGATAAAGATGTATTTTATAGGAAATTATCTTTTTAAGATATTTTATCTTTGGAATATAATTCTCCTATATAAAGGGTTGGATTTTCCACAAGTTCAACCATGCTTGGAGCATCCAGCAATTAAGGGATTTTTCTAGAGTTTTAAAGGAAGAGTTGAAGGAAGTATTGAAGGATTGAAGTTCAAGGAAGGAAGGAATCATAGTTGGAGTTGGCTTTTGAAGGAGTTTGTAAGATCTTCTTAGATTTCTTTTTGGTTTGTTGTCTTTGCTGAGTTGTGACTGAGGAACGCTTGTTTGTTGATTATTTGATTCAGTTATTGAGACCTTTTTCTTAAGGTTTTCTTGTTCGAATATTGATTCATTTCCATTAATTTGATTATTGTTATCATGATGATTGTTGGCTAAGTTTCTTATGCGATTCTAGGGTGATTGGCTGAAAGTTGTGGAAAAGACGATGATAGAATGATCTTAATCCTAGCAGGACCCTGAAAGCTCGAGTCTTTACCTAAACCAACGAACACCTCGGTCAGTCGTGGAACATCTCGACCGAGATGGTACATAAACTGAACGAGGTGAACCTTTCCTGAATCTTATTTGAGTTAAGAGTTTAAGTTTGTCAAATCCTATCCTTATTACACCTTTCCTGGTTTACCGCAAGCCTAGGATGAGACTTACCCGGTGATTCCTTTGTTTGTTTCTCCAAGATCACGAGTTTAGGTAATAAAGGTTTATTCTTTATTGGGGTTTGAGTGTGCCTTCATTCCATCTTTGTGAGTTAGCCTGAGACTTACCCGGTAAAAAGGTTGATTCTATTCCCTTGGGTGGTGTGTTAGTTTGAGATTATAGTTCCTTTCTTTAGTACCTTGAGACTTACCCGGTAATAGGAGCTTTGGTTTGGGATAGTGAGTAGTGAGACTTACCAGGTTATCTATATCCCACCCTAGAAACACCTTCCATTTGCAAACCTTAACTTTGTCCGCGTTATCCTTTGTGATCTTGAGTCGGAACCACAACTAGATGCTTTAATCCCTAGAATCCGCATTCCCTTTATCTGACTTTATATCATCTTTGATTGCTTTAATTTGTAGTTAATTGCATAATTTGACTACCTGATTCCGTGCTTTGTTTCACCATTGTCCCTGTGTTCGACCCCTGGAATTCTTGCTTTTATTACAAATGATCCGTACACTGTTGGTTCGCATATTATTCAAGCATACTTCTTGGGTTATAAATTTTAAAACTTGCACACACCTTTTGGAGCGAACACGGCCCCAACAATAAGATCTTGCAAAGATCTTATCGACGCAAGAGGATAAGAAGAATCTTTCCAAATGGATTACACATAATATCTCAGAAAATCTTCAACGGCTATCCAAGATAGAAGTCTTCAACAACTTAGAAGATCTTGGAGCGTGAACCAAGGGCTTTAGCGACAAAGATCTTCAACGGCTCTTTCAAGGATAAGATCTCGAAGATGAAGATTCTCAAACATGCATCAAGGAGAGGAAGTAGATAAAGACGATAGAAGATCTTACAACGGCTACTTCTTCTCAACCAAACACCGTTTTCCATGGAAAAAGAATAACATCACAACGGCCCTCTTACAACGGCTAGAAGACTTCTCCATAGAACACTATAAATGAAGATGAAGATTGAAGAGAATTACAACAAGCTTACACGGAAATATCTAAATCTTCAAGCGATCAAACATCTTCATTCGTTCCAAAAGTTTTTCTTCCTCTTAGCCTACAAAAGTTTACATCCCTACAGAGAGAAAAACACAAGAGCTTCATTGGAATATCTAGAGATTGTTATACTCGAGAGTGTGTGTTACTTTGCGAAGTAACTAGGCTATTATTGCTAGGTTAGAGTTGGAACTAGATTGTAGCATTAACTACAATGAGAGAAGTAGGGGACTTCTTCTAGGTTGTATCTAGGACTGTTTGAGCAGATAATAGATAGTTAGAACCTACAGGTAAAGAAACCCTAAGACGGAGACGTAGGTTGTTAGAGCTAAAGTTCGTAAACATATCACCGTGTCGTTCTTTTGATTCCGCACTATATCTTGCTTAATTGTGACTAACGTTGTTTTGTAGGTTTTAGAAGTCAAGGCCTTGAAATCACTTTCAAAGCCCTTAAAAAGAAGTTTTGTCACAAAGAGCACATATCGACTTCAAGGCCGTGAAATCAGTTTCAAAGCCTTGAGATAGGTTTTTTACGAAAAGTTCCCTACTCTATTCAACCCCCCTTCTAGAGTATTTCTATCCTTATTATTCACCTATACGGTTCTTCAAAGGTGAATTTTGGACCCTTTGTTCGACACCAATTTTGATTAATGAAACTTTTGTTTGCACGTGTTAGTGTGTTTCTTCCTTGGGTGGGGAGAGCAAGTGAGGCCTCGTTCGACCTTATAGTTTGGACTATTTTGTATTGTGTCACCTTAAAGTAACAAGTTGGTGCTCTCAGTCATTCACAAGCCTTCTTCTAGTGTTTTGGGGGCCATTTTTTTCCCTCTCGTGTAATTGAAGCGGAGTGTATCTACAATCATTCTTGGTTGTCTGTTAGGGCCTTAGCTTTCTTAGTGTGTTATAAGTTGTTTCATAAGGTTCGAACTTGATCAATCCATCTACCATTCCATCACAATTGATAGCACGGTTTTATGCAATGTTTTTAGATGTGTGTTTGTGTGTTTTTCCCTTAATTTTGCATTTTTATGCATTTAGATCTTAGTTAAAGCTCAAAACGTCAAAGAATGTATACTCCCTTCGTTTTGTCTTTGTAGGTATTTTGGCCTAAAATGGAACAAAAACAAACATATCAAACCATTCAAGGAAGTCAAGCATCACCATAGTCATCATCACTAGAGCATTGAAAGTAGAGAAGTCAATAAGATTGCAAAGTATTGAGTCCAAATGAAGTCATTAATCAAGTCCCAAACCTCACAAGCATGTCATCATGCCCCTTGAGAGCCTAGCATGGAGTCAAAGGAATCTTAAGATCAAGCTTAAGAAGCATTTGAGTAAAGGAAACAACCAAAAGAAGCAAGTTCTCATCCTCGAGTTGAGGAGCATTTTGAATGAAGGCCAAAGTTCACCATCGGGTTAGCCTCGAGTTAAGGATCAACTGAAGCAAAGGCCATAGTTCACCATCGGGTTGCCCTCGAGTTAAGGAGTAACTCGAACGAAGAGGAAAGTTTCACCCGGCCTGGCCTAGAGTTGAAGATTACCCCCAGCAAAGAAGACATTTACCTCAAAGCATACTCGAGTTGAAGGCCACCCTGAGCGAAGAAGAAACTTACCTTGGCCAAGTCTTGAGTCAGAGGAGACTTGAGTGAAGGCACTACTTGGCTCGAGCAAGGCTTGCTTCGAGGTGAAGCATTAACTTAGGATCAAAGTTCGTGTTCTTAATTATTCTTCATCATAGAATTTAAAAAATTGATTTGTTGAGACATGATACAATAACAACGAATTAGTAAAACTAACTTCATATGGAACGAAGAGATAAGATCGAAAAAGATATGATTTAGATGAGATATGTTGGATAATTATCTTGTTAAAGCATACACAAATTAAAAAAAATGTTGTTTCCTCAGAATGAAAAAAAACTTCTACGAAAATATTTTTTTAATAGATTTTAGTAAGATAGCACGAAAATTTTAAAATCGGTTTGTGTAATTCAAAATAGTTGAGCATTAAAAATGTAACACTTCAAATTCTCACAACTCGGGGCGTTACGGGTTAGGACCTCACAATGGAACCTGACCCTAGACTGACAACAATCTCACCGGATCTTACAACAAGACACAAATAAAAAGAGAAAAACTGAATAAAATAATATGCAATAGTTTCATGATCACAAAGAAATACTACCAACTGAGTATTACATCTGTACAACAATCTGAAACTCCAAATGCAAAAATGAAAGACTGAAATAAAGAGATCCCAAAACCTATCGTATAATGTACGGGGAACCCAGCTGACCACTCCGTCCAGATCACTCTGCAACTACCCTATCTTGCAAGTCATCTATAATATCGGATAAACCGTTAGCTAAACAAACTACATATCAGAAGAACTACAATAGCACAGACACACATCATTGCAGAAATGAAGCATGCATCATGCTTAGACAAAAGTCCATTCATTATCTTAAATTAAGTTATTCACTCCTAATTCAACTTACTGTGTGACACGAGGATCTCCCGAACCTCGCCTTTGTCCCTATATACCAACAAGACTGGATCCGATGCAGCTCACCGTATACTTTTCTAGGCTAGTCGCGGAGAGCCTCCTAGTCTCATATCAGAGTTGTGCAGTGATGCCACCACCCGTTATACATACACTTGAGCCAAATTAACAACAACGTCGTCCTATTCAGGTTATAATTATGCAACAACCAATTCACACACCACTATCACAGGTCATGTCAACATACAAACAATTAGTTAAGTAAACTCAAAGGACTTACCTATATCAAGACAAGTCCAACTAATCAACCACTCATGATCCCGTATAAATAAACTCAACATCGTGATATAAAAGGAAACATGGATCAATAACTTATCCATCATCTAGAAGTTTTCAACTTCTAGGTCAACCACGACCATCACAAGTCTAACCAACAACCTACCAATATTCCAAGTCCATCAGAATAACTACACAATCAATCCACACAAACTAACACTCCAAGATCTAACCAAATGCATTGAAATGAGCAACCAATCACATAAAATCACACAAGAACAGAACCGAGAACAAACTCGTTGGTCCTAAGGTTGCAACTAGCTCTTAATAAAACTTGGGATAGTTCTTCATAATGCTATCCTTTGTCTCCGATGTAGCCTCATCGGCTCCCCGTCTCGACCACTGAAACCGTAACATCGGTATGTCCTTAGACCGCAAGCGTCTAGTACTCGTCTCTAGGACGGCTACTGGCAACTCTACAAAGGGCTCCACTATCAAATCCTTATAACTAATGACATGCCTCGGGTCCGTAATATACTCTCTCAACTGAGACACATGAAAGACTGGGTGGACACCCTCTAGTGTGGGTGGGAGTGCTAATCGGTATTCAACCTCTCCGATTCTCTCTAAAATCTCAAAAGGTCCAACACATCGGGGACTCAGCTTCCCCTTAATGCCGAAACGCCGGACGCCTCGCGTCAGTGATACTCTCAATCATAGCTACTCGGGTAAACCATTCATCTGCTGCCAAAATCTCGTGGTAAACCATTCATCTCTGTCTGAAACGATTGTCCTCGGTAGTCCATGGAGTCTCACAATCTATCTAGTGAACACCTCATCTAGCCGACTCACCGGCCACGTCTCCTTGATAGGAATGAGACATGCGGTTTGTGTCAGTTGGTCTACTACAACCCAGACAACATCAAAACTACTATTAGGTCTCAATCCCATGACAAAATCTATGGAGATGTCCTCCCGCTTTCATTGTGGTATTGTTAGTGGATGGAGCTCTCCTTCGGTCCTAAGATGCTCAATCATGACGTGCTAACAAGTGACAAACTAAGCTACCTACCTAGATACACCGGGCTTCAAACCACCCCACCAAAAGGAATGTCTCACGTCATTATACATCTTGCTAGCACATGGGTGTACCGAGTAGGGTGTAGCATGAGCCTCGCACAAAATCCTATGTCTCAACTCACTATCAAACGGCACACATATATGTTTTTGGCGTCTCATCACTCCATCTACACCTATAGCAAACTACGGTAACTTACCTCGATATATTTTGTCTTCAAGTGTCTTGTGTGCTCCTCTAGGCTCCTAGAGTACACCAACATGTCATCAATAAATAACAACACAAACTGATCCAAAAAGTCGATATAAGTACCATCCATCAACTCCATGACCACGACAGGCATAATCGTGATCCCAAATGGCATAACTACAAGCTCTTAGTGGCCATATTGAGTCCGAAGTGCCGTCTTAGGTATGTCCTTCTCTCTCACCCTCAGTTAGTGATAACCCGAACTTAAGTCGATCTTGGAGAACACTGTAACTCCATGTAGTTGGCAAGAAAGTCATCTATACGTGGCAAAGGGTACTTTTTCTTGATGGTTACCTTGTTCAGCTCTTTGTAATTATTGCATAACATCATCGACCCATCCTTCTTCCTCACAAATAGTACCGGTGCGCCCCATGGAGAAACGCTAGGGTGTATGTATCCCTTCTCAGTCAACTTCTCCAACTGTTTCTTCAACTCTAGCAGCTCAACAAATGTCATGCGATAGGGAGCCTTTGAGATGGGTCCCGCACCGGGCTCTAGCTTAATGCTGAAGTCAACACTCCTCTACAAAGGTAGGCCTAGTAGGTCGCTAAACACATCGGTGAACTCGCACACCACCGGAATCTCCTCTAACACTAGACTCATATGCTCCTTCATGGCGTAACACCAAAAGGCCTCACAACACTACTCAATCAATCGAGCTGCTCTCACTACACTCATGACCGCTCCAGACTTTCCAAGGTTCTATCTTCGGAAGATCTATATATGACCCTCCTCTATGGTGACAAACACGGTCCTCCTACCAATGTCTAGCACTACTTCGTGTCTAGCCATCCAATCCATCCCTAAAATAACGTCCTCATGCCCTAAGTGCATGACTAAGAAGTCCACTAACTAGTCTCGATTTTCCAAATGAATGGGACAATCGTGAATCTATCGAGAAACTCTAACCTTATCACCATCTGGTAACCCTATTATAAATGAACTCCCTCTACCGTAGCTAAGGGCAACCTATCTATGCATGCATCGAAAATAAAGGAATGTGAAGCACCTGTATCAAACAGAACTTTGACAAGTAAATCCTTAATCTAAATAGTACGTGTAGTCGTAGGTGTCGTTGGCTGATCAGTGCTCTTTAACTCAAACACTTGTACTTGAGCCCCTCTCGTATTAGTTGTACTGCCACCACGTCCTCTACCTTGATCATCTCCCTGCATGGAACTCTATGGAGGAGGATGGCCTGGGCCCGATATTGTTGTTTGCCTTGAGCTTGATTTTGTGGCGGTCTTTGTCCACCTCCATGAACACCTGAGGGGGAAGATCCCTGTTTTGAAGGAGCACTACCCTGACGGCAGAATGTAGCCCTATGATTTGGCTTGCCGCCCATGAAGCATGTCATTGGCTACTTCTTACACTCAGCCCACATATGCTCATCAGCCCGCCTATGCCCATAACCTCCGTAAATGTGACATTGTCGTCCCCTATCTGTTGTTTGAGTTGTAGGAGGGTAACTCGGTTGTCCGTTTGTCTTACCTCATCCAAAACCAGAATCTCCGGTACTGGTAATGCCATGTCCTACCCTATGTCACCTCTCTGGTCCACCTGATTGTGCAACCCTCCTAGGACCTGGCATGTCTCTCTCATGCGGCGAGGCCCTTTTCTAATAGTCTAGCAGAGACTTACAAAGAAAACCCGCAAGGTAGGAGAGGGTACTCTCTCTCAGTCTCCTCGAAAACAGGTACTCATGTTGATCCGCTGGAGGTGCAATTGACCAAGTAACGCTACCTCCTCTCGGAACTTCTTGATCGGCTCCAAGATCGGAATATCCTCAAACTAGGCCTCCAAGAAGTCTTGTAGTCTCTGACTCCTCAGCACGGAAGGGCATAGCTGCTCTTTGATGAGACTCCTCATCTGGTCAAATCCTGTAACCCCGCTATGGACTGTCCTCCACCAGTATTCTGCATGCTTTCTGAACAAGGTTTGTACCAGCTCAACCCGCCTATCCTCTAGGAAAAGGATCGACTCCAAAGCAGTCTCTACATGTCCTAGACAATGCTCCACCTCCAAGCCCGACTTCCCGTTAAAGGGTGGTACTCGCATGTGGTTGAAAGCCTTCAACCACGAATTCGGCATCGGGGCCCTTTGTAACACCCCGAATTCTCAAAACTCGGAGCATTACTGGTTAGGACCTCACAATGGGTCCCGACCTCAGTTTGACAACAATATTACTAGGATCTTGCAACAAGACACAATAAGAAAAACCGAAAATCATAAAATAGTATTTTTAAAGGAATGAATGCAAAAACGTCTAATAGCCTATAGTACTTAAACAACGAAACAGACCAACTGTCTTAACAAGATGAAAGAACAACACAGGAAACATCCCAACCCCATTCTAAGGAGTACGGAGACCCGACTAACCACTACTTTCAGATCACTCAATTGTTGCTCTAATCTGTGGTGAATCTCAAAACACAATAGAACAACCATTAGCTAGCTATCTAAATATTAGATAAATAATAATAGCACACACACACACACATCAAGCAAAAGTAAACACTCATCATGCTTTCAAACAATCTCTTTATTATCTTTACTTAGGTTATTCACTCTTACTAATGATACTTATTTTGTGACACGAGGGATTCCCAAATCTCGTCTTCGCTCCCGTGTAACCATCAGGAATGGATCCGATGCATCTCACCTTGTACCTGTATGGTCAGGGTATAGAGAACCTCCCAGTCTCCTGGCAGAGCTGGGCAGTGATGTCACAGCCCGTTATACATACACTTGGGCCTTAATAATATAATAATAATAGTCGTCCTATCAAGTTATTATTATAAACACACCTTGCACACACCACTATTATCACTCAACTAACATCCATAAACCAGCTAAGTAAGTCGCAAGGACTTACCTGAATCAAATCACACTCTAACAATCTCAACTCGGTCCGTACTCATGGTAACTCAAACGCTTGCCAAACAAGGCATGTGGATCAAAATCACATCCATACTCTCTTAGAAGTTATAAACTTCTTAAGTTGTATAGTCTCATGAAGATCAAATATGAAAAGTCTCTCGAAATATGAAAAGACTATTTTACCCCTAGTTCAGAAACTCCGAAAAAGTCTATCATCTAGTTCTTATATTATCTTCTAGGACTTATGTCCTAAACCTAGTTCTCATAGAAAAGTTTAGTAAGGTTTTATAAAAGTTACCCAACATTCTTAGTTTACACAAAAGTCGTCAAGTCTCGACTTTGGGTTCATATACATGGCTTGGATAAGGATATAAAATCCCGAGATAAAATCCTAGATCCTCTATGATATACATACTAAACATAGGAGTATAGATCTCTCAAAAATACTTAATCATAACTCTCCCATAAATCTCCAAAGTTGGTATAAAAGCTGAAATTTCCCATACTTAGTCAATTTTCCTATGCTGTAAAAACAGCTCATCTGTCCTACTTTGAGTCCTTATAAGTTCTACTCCGACCGTTAACTTTCTCCCAAATTTTAATACCGTAAACTTCATATTTCTATCTACAATATATTAAAAATTCAACGGTGGATGCTCATCCTAAGGTATCGAAATTTATTCCCCAACTCGATAGTTTACGGACTCTAGACAAAATTCTGGGTACAAGAAGTTCATGAGGTCTTGGGTTCAAAACTCACTGTCAGCTATTCTAGAAATTAAATCTGTTCTCACACAACTCAAGTTTGAAACTAGGTGACAGGTATACACACTCATTCCCTAATTTCATCACTTGTATACTCCTTTGAAATTAACTACTTACTTGTTTATGAATTGGAAAACAAACACTCTAATCTACTCAGCACTAATATGGTACTAACAGGAGAGCATAAAGGAGACTCACCAACAGGCTGAAGCTGGTCCGGTTTACAAGGTGATCGTAGCAGAGGTTCTAAGCCGGTTCGGACATAAATTCTCCTACACTCCCACAGGTAAACACTAGTTCTAGTTTGTCGCTGCAGGAAACCGAGATGTAGCTTCCTCTGTCTGTCGATACGTGAGAACAGAAGGGGAGAAGGGGGTAGGAAGTTACTGCCTATTCAGTAGGAGAGCAAGTTAAACAGCAGTGCAGGAGCTTACCCGTTGGAGGCGTGCAGCCCTTGGATGATCGTCAAGCGCAGGGGCTGGGTGTAGTTGGCCGAGTACAGACGTTCCAGGCAGCCTGTGCAGAGGATCGAGTGCAGCCGCCTGTGTAGAAGATCGAGTGCAGTAACCTGTGCAAAAGATTGAGTGCAGACGTCACAGGCGGCCTGTGCAAAAGATCGAGTGCAGACGTCCCAGGCGGCCCGGATGCTGAAGACGTAAGGGTTCCGGTGGAATTGCAAGGGTTGTGTGTCTCTTGGGGTCTCCGTCGAAGGCGTGACTCCGTCTTCGGCGGTGAGTCTGACGTGGCGGTGGTGGTGGCTACTGAGCAGCAGGGTAGCAGCGCGGTTCTCCTGGTGCGGTCGGCGGTTGCAGATGAGCAGGGTTGACGTTAATTAGGGTATCGTATTAGATTAGGAGAGGCAATTAGGTTTAGCTTTATGATTAAGGAAGTTGATTAGGGTTTGGGTTAATTAAATTGTGGGCTGGGCTGACATGTACTTTGGGCCGGGTCTGTTGGGCCTGCTCATCTAACTAAAATGGGCTGATAATTAGATCGTTATTCGCACGGAACCGCTCTTCGGTTTTATTTTAATTGTACGGAATTATTTCCGGTTACATACTTTATCATTTTATGTGAATCAAGATCACATAAAATGATAGAAATTAAATATTGTTTTCTTTTATTTAAAAGAATAAAAGTTGGCGGATCGGAATCCGGTTTGATCTGCTATTAAACAGAGTTTAAATTTTTCGGTTATTACATCAGTGCCCTCTTAAAATAAGTTTCGTCCCGAAACTTAGGATAATGTATCTAATCACACGAATTTCTTTGTATATCTTGGTATCATTAAAATTTCGTTTTCTACCATGCAACTACTCAATCATGATAATCAGGCACACATGAAAAGAAACACAATCACTCCATCCAACTAAAACATGAAAAGTCAAACAACTCAGTATTTGAGTACTAACTCGTCGGTACAGGAGTAGCTGCTAATTCTGCCAAGAACTCGGGATAATTACATCTAATACTCTCCTCTGTCTCCCGAGTGGCCTCATCAGCTCCTCGTCTAGACCACTGGATCCTCAACATCGATATCCCCTTCGACCGCAGACGTCTAGTACTGCGCTCCAGGACGGCTACTGGTACTCCACAAAAGTTTGCTTTGGCTCATCTATCCGATTCTTAAAGCTGATGACGTGACTCTTATCCGGTAAGTACTCTCTCACTGAGACATGGGGAACGGTGGGCGTACATCCTCTAGTATGGGTAATAGTGTCAATCGATAAAATGAAGGCTCAATCAGTTTATATATATCAATGGTTCCTTTTCTAAACTCACCTCTAAATCTTTTGGCGACTACCAAAATAACAATAAAACTTTCTTCCTTCTGTTGAATCCATTTGCTCCCAACTTTTCCGAAGATCCCGTCTATAAATTCTGAAACAATGATCTGAGACATCTCTCGACACTTTAATAGGTGGTTAATGCTCTTTGTAAGACCACTCACTTGGTCTTGTCTCCCTAATATGACTCAGTCGGACCGTTTCTCAAATAATACCTCATCACCTATTTCTTGTCAGACTTTCGGATTGTTGTAATCCAAGATGACACTCCCGGTGGAGATCTTCATATAGTTCTCAAATTCCTTAACTTGAATTCATAGTTAATCTAACATTGATTGTCTTCATTTGTGGGATATGGGCCTACCACGCTTCTGTTGTAACACCCATTAGTCACCATGGCGTCTTTTTGAGGGTCAACATGATTTACCCACTCCCGCATATACTTCCCTTCTAATACTAGCAAGATCCTCTTCAAACAAACCTTTACTCTCTTACTCAATCGTAGTTTGTTCTTAACCAACCAGTAAGCAACCTCTATCCCGATTCTCTCCATATCTTTAGATCATCCCAGAAGGTTGTCGTTGCCTATTTGGGGAATCCTCCAAGGCGTCGGTAAAGTTACCTCTTAAATCCGCAGTCACTAATGTCTTTTCTTAACGGTACGTACTCGTCAATACCAACCAACACTTACACGTCCTCAGCTGACGTCGGTCCGTCTATAATTGACTTATCTCAATATCACGGACTTACTCTTCTCATACCTATACTGGCATTAAATTCTTGGTGAGCATCATCTGTCCGATTAATCCTTTCATGCTTCGCTAATTCGTTTTATCTTCCACACTTCTGTTTCCTTAGGCTAACTCTACTTCTCGAGCCCAACTGGGTCATTCATCCTGACATAAATAGTCATTCCAAGTCTTCAACGATGGCTGGTAAGTATCTTTGTAGTTCTGGTGACTTTAATTATCATCTCCTTGCAGTTCCCCTTGCATCGACCGTCGGTGTTGACTTAGGTCCCATGATAATTGGGGTCACCTTGGACTTTCAAGTCCACCAAGGCCGTTCTCATATATACATTCCTTCAATGGTGTTACCGGCAATATTGCCTTCATGCAACACCGTTGTTTCCGCTACAGGGTTTCAACTCTTTAGTACCGGCATTGCGATTTCTTTCAAATTCCTATATCTTTGAGGAGGTCAAAACCTCTTCACACTTGTGTAGTCTACATCTTGCTTCTACACTCCATCGCAGGTATCCATTTCATGCACCTTAGATCCTCATATCCGGGTCGACATTTTATCTCTTTTGGTCTCTCAAGCTTGTCTTGTGAATTCTTCTACTAGGTGACTCATCTTATACGTTTTTCTTCTCTACATCGGTCTCTAATTGTCTGTTGATCATTACTACCCATTATGTGTTGGAACTTCAGTTACTTTGTACTCTTGCATAGATTTCCTAAGGACATCCTCATCTCAAGACTTTATTTAAATTTAGCATGACCCGCATTTTAATACATGACTTTCCTTCTCACTGGTTAAGTTATACACTTGGTTTACCCTTAATCCATCATAGTGTCCTCAGTCCGATAGTATGATTTTTATTAAACATCTAATGGTACCATTTGTATACGACACATCAGATGCATATGATTTTCTCACCAGTCAAATTTCTCGCATCGCATTTATTATGTTTTTCTTATACTCGTGTCGCTTTACCTTCTTTAAATCTTTACACCCCGTAAGATAGTTAAATCCCTTTGAGTTTTCTCGTACACGCTTTACGGACAACGTTGGTTGGTCTTATTACTTTCATAAACTCTTATGTCATCGGTCCAGCCTGAATTTTCATTGGAGTACCTCCATTCCTCATTAAGCTTTTATATATACACTTTTCGGTAATCATCTTATTGGGGTAATACCGGATCCATATAACAGCCTTTAGTCATTCAATTTTACTCCTTCACATGTCTGTTCTAGCCAACATGTAGATTCCATCTGCAATCATCTCACAACTCGACCACACATTTCACCAAGGCTTTAAATCATACTCTCTATGTTTGTGCCGCTTCTGAAATTCCAATTATTTTATGTCGCATCTTTAAATCACAAGAGTTTCTCCTGTAAATCTAGACAGTTTGACCCCACCTTTTCTCGGAGGAGCACCATCAGTCCTACTTGTGTGGAATGCTAAGTTATAGGACATGTTCACAATCATCTACTTCTTCTTACACTTCTAGTTCTCCTTACAGGGATCCCTTCATACTAACTTTGATATGTATCTTTCCTTAGTCAGTAGTAATTAACTACTCACAACAATTCCCTTTATACCATTTCTATCATCAATGGTCATTATCGACCGTCAATAGTTGCTCTTTAATTTCTTTATTAGAGATATCATATTGGACTCTTTCAATGTTACCATCAAGGCTACTAGTACTTGTATTGATTTAACTTCACCATTGTCGTTGTTGATCTCTGGAAGAAATTCACCAGATGTCGGTAAAATTTCTTTATAACCTTGTGGTTATTCTTCTTATCTGTCAACCAACCATCGCTAGTTAGCTAGTACGTGTAAATTCTCTATTGTTACCAATTAGTCTGTAGTTGACCTTCTATAAGATCGAAGACTTACTTTTCTTCTATCTCTTTTGAGGTTTGATATACATGGTGAAAATATATCTCTTCCATTTATACTCATTTAGCTCCTTCTACAAATTACACTCCTATAAGAGTACTATACTCTTACGAGTCTAGTTGTATCTTCGTCTCCCGTCAACGGACTAATCACTTCTTCTACTATAACTTGTAGGCATTTCTCCATGATTCTTTTTACCCGAGTTATTGTTCACTTGCGGTTCTCTGTTATGACCCGCTAGTGTTATTAACTTAAATCCCTTCGTGAGTTTCCTCCTTGGGGTGTTGCTTGTATTTTCGTTTCTATAGAAATCCGTTTTTTGTTGTATCCCGATCCTTGTTGAAATTCTTGTGTGTTCTAGGAGGTCACACCACTTCCATGTCGGTGAAATCGGCCTTCCCCTTACTAGCAACTTGTAAGCTTTCATTTTTCTGCTCTTTAATTATTCGTATCGGAATGGACAATGTATCTTTTCTTGACTCTTACGCTTATGATTGTCTCGGTTTCCCATCTTAATTGTGGTGGCAAGTAGCTTGTCAAGAGTGATCATATTTCGCTCTGCTTCTAGCCTCAAACTTTTACCTTCTAGTCTGTCAGTAAGCTTAGATTCAATGTCTCTTGTCTGGATTGCTACTATATTTCACCTTGATCTTCATGCCTATTTGTGTTTCTGAAGGCATCCCATTGTTGTAACGTCGCTTTACACCATCTTGAAAGAACCTATGGGCTGTCTCTTCCAATTTGTATACATGCCGGTCATCCAACGCGTTGCCGGAACTACCCTCATGTATATTCTTCATTTGATCTTATTAAGTTGACTCGGGATTCTCATCTTGTCATCGTAGTTGGTGTTGTCTTTTATTCTTCACTTTTCCGTCTCGGCGTTCCTCCACAAGATCGAAGGAGTTGTCCGCCGTTCGTCTACCCTAATGCACCTAAGGCGTGCATACTAATCCTCACATTGACACCCTTCAAAATCTACTTAGATGTGTCAATGGGGTGAGAAACTCATTATGTTGTCTCCGTTAAGGACATAACATAACTATAATTTCTACTAATCTTCGGCATATATTTATCTATGTCACATATCCTTATAATCAAGCTAAAATGTCCAACTAAAGTAAAACCTAAAGTCCATACTAAACATACCGAGATCCGCGGTAGTAGTGATGGTCAACCGTACTTTTTTATCCCCAACCACACTATGCATGCATTTGAAAACCAAAAGTCTTTTTTTAAAACTCAGATCCCTTTTTGGGTTTTGCTTAAGTACTTATTCGGTCTTTCAAAAGATTTCAAGTGCCATTGTTGTCAACCTAGAGCTCTGATACCATGTTGTAACACCCCGAATTCTCAGAACTCGGAGCATTACTGGTTAGGACCTCACAATGGATCCCGACCTCAGTTTGACAACAATATTACTAGGATCTTGCAACAAGACACAATAAGAAAAACAGAAATTCATAAAATATTATTTTAAAAGGAATGAATGCAACAACGCCTAACAGCCTATAGTACTTAAACAACGAAACAGACCAACTATCTTAACAAGATGAAAGAACAACACAAGAAACATCCCAACCCCATTCTAAGGAGTACGGAGACCCGGCTGACCACTACTTCCGGATCACTCAACTGCTGCTCTAACATGTGGTGAATCTAAAAACACAATAGAACAACCATTAGCTAGCTATCTAAACATTAGATGAATAATAATAACACACACACACACATCAAGCAAAAGTAAACACTCATCATGCTTTCAAACAATCCCTTTATTATCTTTACTTAGGTTATTCACTCTTACTAATGATACTTATTTTATGACACGAGGGATTCTCAAACCTCGTCTCCGCCCCCGTGTAACCATCAGGAATGGATCAGATGCATCTCACATTGTACCTGTATGGTCTGGGTATAGAGAACCTCCCAGTCTCCTGGCAGAGCTGGGTAGTGATGTCACAACCCGTTATACATACACTTGGGCCTTAATTATTTATTTTAATAACAGTCGTCCTATCGAGTTATTATTATAAACACACCTTGCACTCACCACTATTATCACTCAACTAACATCCAGAAACTAGCTAAGTAAGTTGCAAGGACTTACCTAAATCAAATCACACTCTAACAATCTCAACTCTGTCCGTACTCATGGTAACTCAAACGCTTGCCAAACAAGGCATGTGGATCAAAATCACATCCATACTCTCTTAGAAGTTATAAACTTCTTAAGTTATACAGTCTCATGAAGAGCAAATACAAAAAGTCTCTCGAAATATGAAAAGACTATTTTACCCCTAGTTTCGAAACTCCGAAAAAGTCTATCATCTAGTTCTTATATTCTCTTCTAGGACTTATGTCCTAAACCTAGTTCTCATAGAAAAGTTTAGTAAGGTTTTATAAAAGTTACCCAACATTCTTAGTTTACACAAAAGTCGTCAAGGCTCGACTTTGGGTTCATATACACAGCTTGGATAAGGCTATAAAAATCCCGAGATAAAATCCTAGATCCTCTATGATATACATAATAAACATAGGAGTAAAGATCTCTCAAAAATACTTAATCATAACTCTCCCATAAATCTACAAAGTTGGTATAAAAGCTGAAATTTCCCATACTTAGTCAATTTTCCTATGCTGTAAAAATAGCTCATCTTTGACTCATTTCGAGCCCTAATTACATCATCTACTCTCTCTTTCTCAGCTTGCATCAAGGGCACTCTCTACGACACATCAACGGATCGCATAGGCACTTTCCTGAACGTACACTCTAAACTCGGTAGTTCCCATCGAGACGCGACCTGAATCAGCTGGCGGTACTCTCTATGGTCTAAGTCTAGCAGTATTCTCGGTTCTGGCTTTGGGAACCATGCTCTCAACAATCTCCTCAGTCCCATCATCTCCTAGTCCATCCAATTCCGGCGCATAAATGGGGACTCGACCTTAGCCTCTCGCTACTAGAGGTGTACTTTCTCGGCCACGTCCCCGGGCTGCAAGAGTCTAATCACTCCTACCCCGTCCAGCGGGAGGAAGATGTGAACGACCTCGACCTCGTCTTATAGCGGATGTCGCTCTATTATGTGTCATCAGCACGAGGTATAATAATTAAAGAATAAGATAAATCTAACTAATAAGATTATTTAAAACCCAATCATAACAAACTAAGTTGTCGAGATCCGCGGATGTAGCGATGATCCCCCGTAATTTCTTACCCATCCTGACTATGCACATGATTTGAAAACAAAATTCATTTTGAAAACTCATACCCCTTTCGGATTTTTTTTATTTATTCGACCCATTAGAAGATTGCAAGTGCCATTGTTGTTAACCTAGAGCTCTGATGCCATGTTCTAACACCCCAAATTCTCATAACTCGGGACGTTACAAGTTAGGGCCTCACAATGGGTTGTGACCCTAGCCTGACAACAATCTCACCGGATCTTACAACAAGACACAAATAAAAAGGGAAAAATTGAATAAAACAATATGCAATAGTGTCATTATCACAAAGAAAGACTCTTAACCGAGTATTACATCAGTATGACAATCTGAAACTCCAAATGCAAAAAATGAAAGACTGAAATATAAAGATCCAAAAACCCGTCATATAATGTATGGGGAATCCGGTTGACCACTCCGTCTGGATCACTCTACAGCTACCCTATCTTTCAAGTCATCTACAACATCTATTAAACCGTTAACTAACATCCTACATATCAAAAGAACTACAATAGCACACACATCATTGCATACATGAAACACACATCATGCTTACACAAAAGTCCATATATTTTCTTGGATTAACTTATTCACTTCTAGTTCAACTTATTGTGTGGCACGAGGATCTCCCGAACCTCGCCTCTGTCCTCGAATACCAGCAGGACTAGATCCAATGCACCTCAACATATACCTATGTAGGCTAGTCGTAGAGAGCCTCCCAGTCTCATGTCAGAGATGGGTAGTGATGTCATCGCCCGTTATACATACACTTGGACCAAATTAAGAACAAAGTCGTCCAATTTAGGTTATAATTATGAAACACCCAATTCACACACCATTATCACAATTTATGCCAACATACAAACATTTAGCTAAGTAAGCCCAAAGGACTTACCTATATCAAGACAAGTCCAACTAATCAACATACCTAGATTTGACTCCAAGGTCGAATGCTCAAAACTTAGAAACCTTATGGAGGAATTATGCAACATCAGGAAGAACAAAGACACGATTATGGATTATGAAGCCTCGACCACGGGAAATTGAGGTGCGACCGCGGGAGGACGGACAGGCGCGACCGCGGCAGTGGATGGCCGCGACCGCGGGAAGCGACGACTGGATTGTTGCATGCCAATAGAACCCGGTGTAGAAGTTTCAATAATCCGTTATGGTGTGTGGCCAACAAAAGATAGAAGGACCTTCAATGCTACTATTCTTGTGTGCACAAAAGAAGAAAGAGGAGGCTCCAAATCAATCCCGAGGCTTCCTATTGTAACTGAAACGAAGAAGAGGAAAGAGGTGACTTATCTTGACACCTTGCCACTACGAAGGCGCCAACTTGATATCTGATGTGGGACCATCCTTGATAGCATCTACACCTACATTACATGGACCATTCACTAATCCACGAGGAAGAGAAACTCAAGGAAAGGTCGCTTACAAGCTGCAAACATGGGATTAATCGAGAGAATGAAGGATTGCATGGAAAATGCAAAATCTCGGTCAACCTACAGGAATCTCGGCCGAGATTTTCAACCGAGATGTCCATTCTGAATCACCCTTGAAGATCCGGCCAAAGATCTTTTAATCTTGGAAACTATCTTTTATATTTTTTTTCCTTAAAGCTCTCAAACAATCTTAAGGAAGTTGCTAGGTTTTTTGATCCTATCTTTGAGATTATTTTTTTTATATCTTTTAAAAGATATATTTCGTAGATTATATTTCAAAGATATCTTTCTTAGTTTATATAGAAGATCTCCCTTATAAATAGCCTTAGAGGGGGAGATTATTAGATAACTCAGTTTTGAATTTGATTTCCACAATATTGTGAGACACTTGTAACTTCATTCATGAACTTTGCATTTATCATTCCTATTCAATCAAAAGGAGAGTTTTTGATTGAAAAGTTATGAATCCTTGCTAGGTTGTTCTTGCGTGTGATAATCTTGTTGAAGGTTGGTGCTACAAGTCAGACTAGTCCCTTCTTTTGCTTGTCTTATTTAGAAGGCTTGTGTAAGGTTAAAGAAGGAAGGGTGAAAGGTTGTTCTTTGTTTAGGGTTTTGACACATAATTGGTCAAGGTTCTTTGCAAGTCTTATAATAGTCCTATCACTCATCATTCCTCATTCTGAGTTTCACTAAATCTCGGTATGTTCTTTCCAAAATCTCGCCCGAGATTTTCATTATCTAATCGAGATTTGCTTCATTCGAGGGCATTCAATCTAGATCGGGAACTACGACTTCAACCCCGCATCAATATCAACAACAAGGAGTGATCCTCATGTGGTGGTCGATGTTGAGAGAAGAAGATGACAGCGAGGATGCGCGAAATAGAGGACAAGGGGATGAGAGAAAAAGAGAACGAGAGAATGAGAAGCCTCTAGGATTAAGAAAAGGAGGAGGCTGCACTAAACGATTAAGGGAAGAAAAAAGATCGTAGAAATCAAAAAAGGAAGGAAAGATCACGGCGGCTACAAAATTTATGGCAAGATTTGTTGTCTCACCGCGACCGAGGTGAGAAAGTTCCGTGACCGCGACCACCGCGACCACGGTGAAGGTCAGGCGCGTCCGTGGGAAGCATGCGCAACCGCGTCAGCTGCTCGCAACAGTCTCTTCGTGGCTTGTTGATGTGCTTCCGTTTCTTGCTGGTTCGTATCTTTGGAAAATAATTTTTCGGTTGTTACATCAGTTCCAACTAAAAATAAGTTTCGTCCCGAAACTTATATGAGCACAAGTCGTCTTTGTTTTTAAAAATCGAGATATAACGACTTTTCCACATGAAGGCATTATCCCTTCTATAACTACACAATAAACCCACACAAACTATCACTTCAAGATCTAACCCAATAATATAACATACAAGCAAGGAAATAAGCAACCAGTTATATAAAATCATACAAGAACAAAACCGAGAAATATCTCGTCGGTCCTAATGTTGCAACTAGCTCTACATAAAACTTGGAATAGTTCCTCCTAAAGCTATCATTTATCTCCCATGTATCCTCACAGCCTCCCTGTCTCGACCACTAAATCCGTAACATCGGTATGTCCTTAGACCGCAAGCGTCTAGTACTCCTCTCTAGGACGGCTACTGGATTCTCTACAAAGGCGTGATCAGGCTCCACTATCAAATCCTCATAATTGATGACATGCCTCGGGTCTGTAATATACTCTCTCAACTGAGACACATGAAATACTGGTGGACACCCTCAAGTGCGAATGGATGGGAGCGCTAATCGGTATGTAACCTCTCCAACTCGCTCTAAAATCTCAAAAGGTCCGACATATGGGGGACTCAACTTCCCCTTAATGCCGAAACATTAGAAGCCTCACGTCGGTGATTCTCTCAACCAAACATGGGCACCCACTTTAAACTCTAGAGGTCGGCGCCTCTTGTTAGCGTAAGATTTCTAACGATTTTGTTATGTCAACACACGCTCTTGAATCATAGCTACTCGAGAGATGTCGTCCTGTTTTTTCTCCAGGGCTACTCCACCTTCTCTATTAGGCTCATCCCAACATATAGGTGTACGTCATCTCCGCCCATACAACGCCTCATATGGAGCCACCTCAATAGACGCATGCCAACTATTATTATACGAAAACTTCACTAAGGAAAGGTGATCTGACCATACCTATCCCCAATCGAACACACAAGCTTGCATCATGTCCTTAACGGTTTGGATGGTCCTCTCAAACTGATCGTCATTTTGAGGATGATATGTCGTAGTAAAGTGGAGGCTCATCCCTTACTGCCAAAATCTCGAGGTAAACCGTCAATCTTTGTCTGAAACGATGGTCTTCGGTACCCCATGGAGTCTCACAATCTATCTTGTGAACTCCTCAGCTAGCCGACTCACCGGCCACGCCTCCTTGATAGGAATGAAGCATGCGGTCTTTGTCTATTGGTCTACTATTACCCAAATAACATTAAAACTCTTGTTAGGTCTCAATCCCGTGACAAAATCTATGGAGATATCCTCCTACTTCCACTATGGTACCAGTAGTGGATTGAGCTCTCCTCTGGTCCTGCGATGCTCAATCATGACCTACTAACAAGTCACACACTAAGTTACGTACCTAGATTCATCGGGCTTTAGACCACCCCAACAAAAGGAACATCTCACGTCCTTATACATCTCGCTAGCACGTGGGTGTACAAAGTAGGTTGTAGCATGAGCCTCGCCCAAAATCCTATGTCTCAACTCACTATCAAACGGCACACATATATGCTATTGGCATCTCATCACTCCATCAGCACCTATAGCAAACTACGATACTGATAGCATGAATTATAGTCTATATTTTGGGGTTTGTTTGGACGTTTTATCTTTCATAATCTGCATGTTTGTATGTACATTATGTGATTTTACTACCATTTCATCTACCTTTGCGAGAATCGAGGTCTACACCTAGTTTCGTTGTAATTGCAGGTAATATGGTACGTTTTGCATCAAGAAGGAGCAAATGGAGTCATGAGTCATTTGGAGCTACATTGAGGAGCAAAAAGGAATCCTTCAGGAAGCATAGCCATGGATTAAAGATTTACTTTGGACCAGTTTTGAGAGATTCTACGTTCAGTTATGAGTCACCTCGGTTGACCAGAGATTCATCTCGACCGAGGCGATCCAGAGACGCCGACTCGACCGAGGCGAATACCTAGGACGCGGCGAGAATATTTTATTCTTGGCTGAGATCTTTTAAAATTGGAAAGTGATCTTATATTTTTGGGCTGAGCTTCTGGAAGGAAGGAGATATGCAAAATCATATATTTTACCTATATTTATGGGATGATATCTTTCTAAGATTTCTTATCTTTGGAGGGTTATTTTTCCTATAAAAAGGGTTGGTTTTCCACAAATCCAACATCCCGCTTACGGCTGAAAACCTCGCATACGACGCAGCAGCCGCATCCTACTCCAATTTGGGAGAGAGTTGAAGAATCTTTTTGAAGGTTGAAGGAAGATTGAAGACTATAGCTTTATAGCTTTTTGGAGGGTTTTGTAAGATTGTCTTCAATTCCTTTCCTTGTTGTCTTGTCTTGTTGAATTATTATCCAAGGAACGATTTTGTGTGTTATTTGATTCAGTTATTGAAGTGTTTTCATTAAATTCTTCTTTGTTCGAATATTCACCTTCTTCCCTTACATTTAATACTTTCATTATGATGATGAGTGGCTAATTTCCTTGTGCGATTCTAGGGTGATTGGCTGAAGGTTGTGGGAAAAACAATGATAGAATGATCTTAATTACAGTAGGACCTTGAAAGTTCGAGTCTTTACCTTAACCCTAAGCATCTCGTTCAGTCGATGAACACCTCGGCCGGGGTGGAAACTGGCTGACCGAGGTGACTTATCCGACCCTAACTGAGAGTTAAGTGTTAGAGTTTGCCAAATCCTATTCTTATTACACCTTTCCTGGTTCAAAGCAAGCTTAGGATGAGACTTACCCGGTAATTCCTTAGTTTGTGTACCAACGATCATAAGTGTAGGTAATAAAGGTTTATCCTTTATTGGGTTTGAGTGTGCTTCCATCCCATCTTTGTGAGTTAGCCTGAGACTTACCCGGTAAAGGTTGATTCTATTCCCTTAGATGGTATGTTAGTTTGAGGTAATAGTTCTTTATCTTAATTCCTTGAGACTTACCCGGTAATAGGAGTTACGGTTTAGGATTAGTGCGTAGTGAGACTTACCCGGTGATCTACTCCACTTTAGAAACACCTTCCCCATGCAAAAATCTCAGCTTTGTCCGCTTATCTATAGATCTTGAGTTGGAACCACAACTAGATGCTTTAATCCCTAGAATTGCATGTTTGCTTTATTTGACATCTTATTCATCCTTGATTGTGTTAATTGCTTTTGTGGTTAGATTTAACGTAGCATACCGTGTTGACTTTGTTTCACCGAGTCCCTGTGATCGACCCCTGGAATTTTCTTGCTTTTACTACGATTGACCCGTACACTGCGGGTTCGCATCCTTGTTTTAAGCTTAAGTCTAGGGTTATAAATTTAAAGCTTGCACACACCGTTTGGAGCGAACAAGTTTTTGGCGCCGTTGCCGGGGACTTGGTCTAGACCGAGCCGGTACGGTTTGCTCTTGGGGCATTTGCCCCGTGTTGTCTAACCACTCTTTCTATGAGTTTTGTAGTTTTCAGGATTTCCGATGACTACATTTGATCCAGCCTGGATAGCAAGACAAAGTGCTAGGGCGGACCATTATGAATACTTGGAGGAGAAGTACTCCTTCTATTGGTTCAACAATGAATGGGAAAGAGAAGAGGCCATTCAACATGAACTTGCGATATGGGATGAGAAGAACGTCCCTAAAAACATTTATGAGCAACCTTTTGAAGACTCTCTCGAATCAAGATTGGAGAAGTTGATGAAGAAGGTGGAGGAGCTCAAGGAAAGCACCCTATCCTATGCTAAGCCGAAAGAGGAGCATAAGGAAGTGTTGCACGTTCCAAGCATTCCTTTGGTCGAACCGGAAGTTTCTCCTGAAGCTTTTGTAGAAGAGGGGGATGTGGAAGAATTCGATCTGACTGTTGAGACCTCGGTCGAGGTGGAAGAGATTTCGGCCGAGATGGAAGAAGAATCTACAAAATCAGAAGTGGAAGATGCAGAGAACCTTGGCCAAATTACTGAGATTGTGGTCAAGGTGGAAGAAAGACCAGCGGAACTGAGAGAGGTTTCGTGGGTGGATTATCAACCCAACACGAAACTTGTCTCAAGCTTTGGAGAACTTTGCAAGGTACATTCTCCTACTTCATTTGAATTCCCTATTAAAATTTTTGAATTTTTCAGGAATGCACCGGAGAGTTGGAGGTCTCTTCCGAAAGAACCTCCTAAAATCAAGATGAAACCTCCCATGAAACTGTTGGAAGAAGATGCTCCTTGGATTATAAGGAGTGAAGTTTGCAAGCACTACACCGTTAAGGCGATGAAGTGTCTCTTGTTCAAGTATGGGGTCCCTCGCATGCTAAGGACCTTGTACCATCCCCAAGCTAAAGATGGGGAAGCTACTAGGATTCTCGAGAAGCTGTTTTCTCGATCAAGGAAAGGATGGGACACAAGGCTAGATTATGTCCCATTGAAGTGCAGGAAGGCTAGAAGGATTCCGGTGAGAATCAAACCGTACAAGCTTGTACGTGGGAGATCTTACCATTTGCCGGTGAAGTTAGGAACCGGAACCTTCTTGGAAGATTTTTACGGATGTGATGAGCACTCCATGACATTCGAAGTGCATTGAGTAATCCCATGCCGTAGGGTCCAGCTAGCGACCTTAAACCAAGCGCTTCTTGGGAGGCAACCCAAGGTATTGCTTTCTTCTCCTTTTTCTAGTTTAGTTTAGATAGTTGCTTTGTTTTTGTTTTCCTCTAGACAACAACCAGGTATTCCAAAAGGAAGGATCACAGTTCAGGAGCTACACTAGAAGAACAAAATTTCGAGAAGTTGAGGAAACGAGCTTTACTGAGATACATCTCGGGTACTGTCAGAACACCTCGACCGAGATGTACTTCGCCAACCGAGATGGTCTTATCTGGGAGTTGTTTCTTACTTCTTCATGCAGTTTAGCTATGTTCGGTGAGTATCCTGTCCTTAGACTTATTTTAACCCACTGGGACAGTGTGCCTCAAGTATGGGGTATTTGTGTATTATTTGACACTTATGTGATGGATGACTCTATCTTATCGGATATTTTATTTATGCTTCACTTATGCATTTATATGATTATCTGATATTACATGCATACCTACATGTTAATTGATTGAGAAAAACGTCGAAACTGAAATAAAACTGGTTTTAAAAAAAAAAAATTTGACCTCGACCGAGTCAGTATTGGCCAAACGAGGCGTTTCACCTCGGTTGACCTAAGAACATCTCGACCGAGGTGCGTAACAGAAATTTTTCGAAAACGATTTTATGCTACTTATCTGGATATGATCTCAGTGAAGATTTTGTTTACTGACTGGTTTTAAATTCTTTATGTGTTTGAAAGGTTTTATAATATGTTTAAGTTGCTAAATGCTTTGTTTGAAATTATTAGCATGTTTGATACTTTGTTTTTATCCAAATTATGTTGAATTTGAAGGTTGACACCGCAGGTTAAGTTCTCTCACTTTCTTCTTGGAAAGACCAAGGCAAATCATTCTCTTCTTCTTCTTCTTCTTGATCATGCTTAGCCCCTCATATACATTTTGCCTCCCTTTACCTATCCGGGAATTTGGAAGCAAGCGAAGTAGTAAAAGCAAGTGGAGTTAAAGTTGAGAAAGTGGCTGGAAGTGAAAGTGTTAGAAAGCAATAATAGGTTTGGGGAAGTCAATCATGAAGATGAGTAACTCGGCACCATTCACATAGCCGGGTGTTTGTGTCTTGCCAAAGTCGGATTGAGCGATATTCCTAACGGGTCATGGTATGTGCATCAAGGGTTTGATGCATCTCGAGAAATTGATGATTGCAGATTTCCTAGGCTTCGGTTATTGTGCACCTCTGTCCATGCATCCCAAAAAGTAAAGTAAAAAGAAAAAGTGTGAGATAAGCAAAGCTTATTGGTGGAAGATGTTGCAAGTCAAAGTGAAAGTGAAGTTCATCCTTTTCCCGGATTCTAGCACCACATTACCTTACATACATCCCTACCCTACACGTTTCTTAACCTTTTCTTTTGGGAAGCCCTTGAGACCTTGAGCTTGTTGATTGACTTAGCGGTTTAAATCGGATTATACATGATTAATTTTGATAATTATGATTTATTATGCATTCTATGATTTCATGCAAAGATGAACAACTTTCCTATATTTATAAAATGTTTTGATCATATTGAGTTTTTAATTTCCAGGAAGTACTCTCTTAGAGTGATCTATGATAATTGCACACCATAAAAATGTTTTTTGAAAGACTTTTCATTGATTTTCTTGACTTATAATCCATTCTATCTTGATTTCTATATGAGGAACTTGCTTAGGGACAAGCAAGGGCTAAGTATGGGGTATTTTGATAGCATGAATTATAGTCTATATTTTGGGGTTTGTTTGGACGTTTTATCTTTCATAATCTGCATGTTTGTATGTACATTATGTGATTTTACTACCATTTCATCTACCTTTGCGAGAATCGAGGTCTACACCTAGTTTCGTTGTAATTGCAGGTAATATGGTACGTATTGCATCAAAAAGGAGCAAAAGGAGTCAAGAGTCATTTGGAGCTACATTCAGGAAGCACAACCATGGATTAAAGATTTACTTTGGACCAGTTTTGAGAGATTCTACATTCAGTTATGAGTCACCTCGGTTGACCAGAGATTCATCTCGACCGAGGCGATCCAGAGACGCCGACTCGACCGAGGCGAACACCTAGGACGCGGCGAGAATATTTTATTCTTGGCTGAGATCTTTTAAAATTGGAAAGTGATCTTATATTTTTGGGCTGAGCTTCTAGAAGGAAGGAGATATGCAGAATCATATATTTTACCTATATTTATGGGATAATATCTTCTTAAGATTTATTATCTTTGGAGGTTTATTTTTCCTATAAAAAGGATTGGATTTTCCACAAATCCGATCATGCTTAGAAGCCCGCTTACACCGAAATACAGGCTGCATACACCCGCTATCAGCGCAGCAGCCGCATCCTACTCCAATTTGGGAGAGAGTTGAAGAATCTTTTTGAAGGTTGAAGGAAGATTGAAGACTATAGCTTTATAGCTTTTTGGAGGGTTTTGTAAGATTGTCTTCAATTCCTTTCCTTGTTGTCTTGTCTTGTTGAATTATTATCCAAGGAACGATTTTGTGTGTTATTTGATTCAGTTATTGAAGTGTTTTCATTAAATTCTTCTTTATTCAAATATTCACCTTCTTCCCATATATTTAATACTTTCATTATGATGATGAGTGGCTAATTTCCTTGTGTGATTCTAGGGTGATTGGCTGAAGGTTGTGGGAAAAACAATGATAGAATGATCTTAATCACAGTAGGATCCTGAAAGTTCGAGTCTTTAACCTTAACCCTAAGCATCTCGTTCAGTCGATGAACATCTCGGCCGGGGTGGAATTCTTCTAACCGAGGTGGCTTATCCGATCCTTAACTGAGAGTTAATGTGTTAGAGTTTGCCAAATCCTATTCTTATTATACCTTTCTGGTTCAAAGCAAGCTTAGGATGAGACTTACCCGGTAATTCCTTAGTTTGTATACTAACGATCATAAGTGTAGGTAATAAAGGCTTGTCCTTTATTGGGGTTTGAGTGTGCTTCCATCCCATCTTTGTGAGTTAGCCTGAGACTTACCCGGTAAAGGTTGATTCTATTCCCTTAGATGGTGTGTTAGTTTGAGGTTATAGTTCTTTATCTTAATTCCTTGAGACTTACCCGGTAATAGGAGTTACGGTTTAGGATTAGTGCGTAGTGAGACTTACCCGGTGATCTACTCCACTTTAGAAACACCTTCCCCATGCAAAAATCTCAGCTTTGTCCGCTTATCTATAGATCTTGAGTTGGAACCACAACTAGATGCTTTAATCCCTAGAATTGCATGTTTGCTT